>OZ026621.1:26182160-26192160 GCA_964020975.1 Hermodice carunculata | reverse complement strand
TGTCAGGTGTACTCCTGAACCACTTAAAGGAATAATTGATTTAGCTCAACAGTATTTACTGAAAAATTTTACATAGTTATCTCTTTTCGACTAATTATATCGGAACCAAGATTCGGGGGCTGACTGAATAGTAGAAAGCCTAAGTGGGATATTTTCATCAGATTGAAACAAACCCGTGTCACCAACAAGTACAATAATTTAACTAGAAAAGGAAGATTTGCTTCAAAGCAAATCTGTCTGTGTGCCTTCAAAAGTTGTAAATATTAAATCCTACAGCTTTTATGCTTTGGTACTTCACATTACATTAAGCTTATGGCTGGATGCAAATTTCAAAATCCAAATGATCTTGACGTTTGACCTTTACAGGTCACATGTAAATTGCACAAAGTTACAATACCCACAATTTAAGCCCAGCATGAACCAAATTTGATGAAAAATGACCAACTTATGGCAAGATGAGCCAAATGTCATTGACCTTTGCCCTTTTGAGGTAACATGTTCTTACAAAAATGTCCAGTGTTCCAATACCTACAATTTGAGTCCAACATAATTAGAATTGGATGGAAATTGGCCAAGTTGTGGCTGGATGTAACTTGCAAAGGTCCGAATGACCTTGACCTTTGAACTTTAGAGGTCACATATAATTTCAAAATTGTGCAGTGCTACAATAGCTACAATTTGAGCCCAACATGATCAAAATTGGATACAAATTGACCAAGTTATGGCTAGAAGAAAGCCAGCATCGAAAGTGGCCTTTGACCTTAAAATGACCTTTGCCCTTGAGATGACCTCTGCCTGAAATGAACCCTGACCTTAAAAATGATATTTCAGCTTGAAATTGACCTTTGACCTTGACATTTAAGATGACCTTTGCCTTGCTATGATGGAACACCTATACACTCGGAACCACATCTCCTATAGTATATAAGATATTGCAGGTTTAAAATTTTAATTAGCCCTCATTTGCATAATTTTGAAAAGCAGGACCTCCCATTATAAGAAGGCAAGACTTCATCTATAGAAGTATAATTGTGCCAAGTTTGGAGTTTCTACGTGTAATACTTTTCAAATGAAATGTTGGACAAATTTGCCTGTAAAGAAAGAATGAATGAATTCAAAGAAAAACAATATGTCTGTGTTGGCACACAGACATAATGAATCATAGACATAAGAACTGCAACTGTAGTGTGATTGGTGTCTCTGTACTAGACCATCTTGTGAAACCTACCCATTAAAATTACCAGAAATGGACAAAACTGGCTATAGGGCTGTCACCAAGTACCTGCACCTGAAAGAGCTCACCCTAATACAGATACATGCCGACATGGTCTCAACTTTAGGGGATGATGGCCCTTCCTTTTCCATTGTTAAGAAGCGGGCTGGGGAATTCAAGTGTGACAAAGAGAGCCTTCACGATTACGCGCGTCCAGGAAGGCCTTCAACAGCAACCATTCCCGAAAACATTACCCGTTCGCATGGCATGGTGATGGTTGATGACGATTCCCCACTTGACATATTACCAGTTTTGTGGGCGTCTCTCATGACAGGTTTGACCACATTATCACCAAGGAGTTGAGAATGACAAAAGTCTCTGCAATATGGGTGCAAAGCTCTTCTTGACTGCGGATCAGAAAGATGTCAGATTCCTGGCGTCCCGTGACAATTCATGCCATTTTAAATCAGATCCCAATGAATTTTTGGCCCGATTTGTAACCGTGGATGAGACCTAGTTTTATCACTTTGAAGCAGAAACCAAAATTCAGTACAAACAATTGAAGCATCCCGGATCACCACCCCCCCCCCAAAAAAAAAAGAAAGAAACAGAAAAGCCAAGTCGGTTCCTTCTGCTGGTAAGGTGATGGCTTCAGTCTTCAGGCATTCCAAGAGTACTCTGCAAATTGACTACCTTGAAAAAGGCCAGACTATCAATGGAAGATATTATGCTGACCTACTAAGACAGTTGCGTGAAGTTATCAAAGCTGAGCGACGGGAAATAATCACTAAAGGATTCCTGTTCCACCAAGACAATGTTCCTGTTCATAAATCGGTGTTTGCCTTCTCAGCGATCCATGACTGTAGCTTCGAACTCATTGACCATCCCCCTTTATTCACCCGATTCAGCCACGTCATAATTCTACTTATTTCCCAAAATGAAAAAGGAACTAGCCGGCGGCCATTTTCCTAGTAATGATGATGTCATTTTTTTTCTGTGAATGCCTTTTTTTAGCGTGGCTGAAAAAAATTCTTCTTGACCGGCATCCAGGCCTTGCAACACTGCTGGCAAAAGTATGTAAACCTGGAAGGGGAATATGTAAGAAATAAATGAAAACTATCGACTTTTTGCGGGTCTTTCACAGCTAGGCTTGGAACTTTTTAGCCAGCCCTCGTACCAGGAGTATGACACGCCTGGTTCTGGCCAGCCACCTTCGAATCAACCGTTTTCATGTACTGGCAGGCCATATATTCATCATGTCAGTAACATAGACATGGACACGCGACTTTTTCATCAGCTGCCCTACCAACTTTGGCCAGTGTAATCAAACAAAGTAGTCCCCATATATACGGACAGCTCCTTCTAGCAAACGTGACTATCTTCCTTTCGATAAACTAGGAATGTGAATAAAATTAATTCCATAAACGTCGTAGTTATGTTCTTCAACAGACACTGGACCTGATACAAAAAAGTAGTGGTCGCATCTGTTTGGAACAAGTACTTTTCATTTCCACAAATGTTTAGTGACACAGTTACGTTTCTATCGATTTGGTAGAAAATTAAAGTGAAAGTCTTGTGTTGGTTAGTGTTGGACAAAGGCCACTGCCTCAGGCCCGTCACTACATCCAAGTATAAGGCATTTGGGTTGTTGTTTTCACTCGCAGTCATCTTAATCCATGAATGAATGGTATCGTTGTATTACTCTACAGAGTCGTCTAATTCATCAGTTTAAACCCTAGCATAATAGTTGAGAATCTTCTGTTTCTTAGTTTTGTTCCAACTCTCGACGACTCGAATACAGATCTACGAGGGTATTTAACTTCCCCTATTCAACTATTTTTCTGTTTTTCCCTCTCTCTTTCTCTCTCTCTTTAAAAAAAATGTACACTGTGACCACAGATTTTCGGCAAATTGCCCTTCGTGTCTCTCAGCCGAATCATACATCCGAATTTGGAAAAGACGTGGATGATGTTGAGCAGAAATTTTCCCCCACCCCCGTCCTTATTTTAGATTTTGCAAAGAACGTAATGTCCTTGGAGTCGATGGCACCATATATTGTCGATTCTGCACACACAGACTCTTGGTTTGGGAAATTGCGACACACCTGTTTCTGACGTAGGTTAGTCGCCCTTTTTTCTCTTTTTCTTTCTGTGGGTTTTTTTTTTTTTTTTTTTTTTTTTTGATGTTAACCATACCTATGCACCTATCAACTTATCAACATTTTGACAATCAATCTAAATTATTCTCTTAAAGTCAGATTCTACTGCTTTTATGGCACACCTCCCCTCTAACAGTAGTATCTTCATTTGCCCATAACTGAGATCGTGGCGACAAGAAGCCTCAACCACATGATTTATGGGTTTCCCCCAACTGTTTGGGGTCAGATAGCCATTAAGTCTTTAATTCAATTTAATCTCAGGTCCCGTAAGGTTAGGGCCGAGCAGGAAAGCTGGAGGGGGAAGATTCTTGTTTAGATCATTATTCAGTACGCCTATTTCCGCAAATTGCGTTTTACAACTTCCGCAAACGACGCAGATACCACGAATAAAGCTTTTGCTCTTTCGTATAACGGGTCCAGGCACATTACTCGTTTATGTTTTAGTTTTTCACTTTAAAAATTACATTATATAAGGTGACCAAATATTTGTCGTTAAAGGGTTTCAGTTGGAAAGAAAAAAAGACATCCTCTATTGCCTCGGGGCACACAGGGGTTGAATATAAAAAGTTCTTGGTGAAAAGGACTCTATTGAAATTTCCACTGAACGCAGAGTAGTGAGATTACAAGAAATTGCTCTTTATGGCAAGAGCCTATTTAGTATCGCCATTTTGTGTGTTTTCCCTTTGTTCACTTTTATGCTTAGTTCGATGTATTTATTAGTACCATTATTTTCCCGTCCTTTGGGGTTCAATAAAATATTAGTAGTAGTAATAGCGGTAGTATTATTATTCTTATTATTATCATCATCACCATTATTATCATTGCAAGCAAAATGCGAAATTTTCAAAAAGACCATAGGACAGAAGTCGTCGAAGAGAGAGATATATTGGCGTCATTTGACAAAATTTAGGTACAAAATTACGAGCAAAACATGTGTCCCATGGTCTTAGTCGAGGAGACGTCCATGGGAATGAAATCTGACCCCCTCATTACAATCTGTTTAATTTCTACAAAAATTAATTAGTGGAAGCTGAAATGCTTTATATGGGACTCTGACGCATGCAACTCTTCGTGAATTGATTTTACAAACAAGTGCGATATAGCCGAAAACATTTTCTTTCAAATTAAATTCTTATCTCAAATTGATGGACACATGGCCGTAAAAGAGAAAAACATGCTATCTTGGAAGATTCCCGGATTGAACCGCAAGCATTGGTCACAAAAGTTGGTTCTTCGGCTGCACAAAAGATGTGTTTATTCTATGTTTGAGGGTATATATTAATGTACTGGAGTGAAATTCAAATGTAGTAACTCGCTGTAGACCACATGACCGAAGCATTGTTACAACAACATTGTGACGCGCCTCCATCTGTGACGTAGTGCGTTTACATGGAGACAAAATCAAGTATACACGAGGGATATTTGATTTTACGTCACATGTGACGTTGGATAACTACGACGAGCATAGTCCAAATTAAGACGGCAGACCAGGACGGCGTTGAAAGTAGGCATTGGGTATATTTATGCGATGAATATCCAATCAAACATAGAATAAACAAAATCTTACATGGCTAGAGAGTGAGTTGACGATCCCTCGTGAAAGAAAAATAGTAACTCACTCTCAGCCATGTTAGATTCTCTATTTAAATACAGACTATGTGTTATAGGACTACAGTATGACACCAAATGCAAGCATCAACTGCAAGGAAGGGGGGCGATCCCACTCAACAATACATGACCTATTTTGGACAATATCTGCTTTCCTTTGTTCATAATGATTGGAAGGAATTACCCATGATTTTGGGGAAAAGTAGAAACACGATTCATTTGTTCAGATCAGTCGTTAAATATCTTCTACAACCGCATACAGTTAGTTTTTCTGTTTGTTTTCTTTCTGCCTCCTTTCATGATGTTCAATTTCATTCGAGCAAGTATCAAAAGTTTGCTCCCCTTTGTTGGTTTGCACACAGGAGACCTTGACCTTTGTAATCAGTACAAGGCACAGAGAATGCATGAGACCCATTGGCAATGCATGGATATCAGTGTTCATTTTCAAAAAGAAGCGTCATAAACATTCTTCTTCTCTTTCTTCTTCTTTTTCTTCTTCTTCTTCTTCTTCTTCTTCTTCTTCTTCTTCTTCTTCTTCTTCTCCTTCTCCTTCTCCTTCTCCTTCTCCTTCTCCTTCTTCTTCTCCTTCTTCTTCTTCTTCTTCTTCTTCTTCTTCTTCTTCTTCTTCTTCTTCTTCTTCTTCTTCTTCTTCTTCTACATTTTACTTCCCTGCAAAGGTAACGGTATTTTGAAGGTTCTGTCACGGTCTGCAACATGCATGCAGAATAGAATCCCTAGTGTTACATTTGGCTGCCAGAGGACGCATCTTGTCGGGTATTGCATCACATTAAACAATAATAAAAGTGCGAGTGTGAGTGCCTGGCCGTCAAATTTACATAGCATAGTTTTGATTGGCTGGATGCGCATCCCAGGGAAATAGTCCGTAATTTTGAAAATACTGTGTTTCCAGCGTGCGGTAGCTTCTGTTTAAATCAAGCTAGCAAAGTCAGGTTTGCTGCATCACAGATCGAGTTGCTTGTAGGTACACTGTCTTCCAGGCCAGATCGGAACTTTATGATGGGGAAAGACAAGGATGTGACCCTTGCAAGAGCACAGTTCATACACCGTATGAACCTGACACCCAGATGTTGTTTCGTATTCCAATTACCGCAAATTAACGCGCTGGAAATATAATGACAAAAATCCATCCGTGTTTTCCCGACATTTTTATCTGTGAAATGCCGTTCACAAAATTTTAAAAATACCAAAATGCTGATTTTTCAGACTAAAAAATGCTACTATGAAAAATTCAGGAATTTATGACTGTGGTCTGTGGCCTCAATTCTGCATAGCACGAGCATACCGCCGGAGCGAAAGGATACACGATGCGAAGCCCGCCGAAGGCGGACCGCCGACTGTGTCCTTCCGCTCCACCGGTATGCTATGTAGTCGGGACTAGCCATGGCATAAATAGGAAACGACCGATCAACATCCCGGGTACGCGGCGGGGATTGAGCGATGAGCATGAAAATAGTCCCGTGAAATGGTAATTGGTTGCATGAAATGCGCGAGAATGTGGAACTTTTATAAATGCTACAAGGTGAAGAACGTCACGTCCAAGACCACTCTGAAGTACACACATATGGACAGAAACAACATGGACAAAAAATTGCTTGGGGGTTGTCAAACCTCTGGCCTCAGTATTTCAAATGGCAGACTTTTATAATTAGGAGATAGTTTAGAAAATGGTATATGCTTTAGTCGTGTCGGTGCCCCAAGTGTAATTAACTATATGTTAGCTGACCAGAGTATGGTACAAAGTTTCGAGTATTTTGAATCCCATGTCCATAAAGTAACCGCCCATTCGATCCATTGTATGATATCAGCTTGTCTTTTATCAGGTGATTATGGACTTAACACAAAGGAATTCGATACACTGGTCAACATTGTACAGGGCAAGAAATTGTTGTGGCAACCAGGGGATGATGATAAATTTAATTATAAAGAGGCATTTTTGACTGAGCAAATGAAGTGCAGACAAAAATTATTCAAGACCAGCTTGCAGATCCAAGACTAGATGATTGCAACATTGAACACATGTCTAGCGTAATAGATTTGCTGATCGAAGCAGCCCATGCTGCAGAGATTAAACAAATTCTGATTGGGAAAAGAATTCAAAAGACGGTTCAAAAAAAAAAATAATACGACTCCGTTTGCAAAGAATTCCATGAAAATCTGAGAAAAAGATGGCTTCAATTCTACGTAACCAGCCATTCAATGTGAGTCTCCTTCAGAGCTATAGATCAAATCAAAAGCAACATAAAAAACTACTAAATTTCAAAAGAAGATCATTTGAAAACAATTTAATACAACAGTTAAAGTATCTGGAAGAGAGGGACCCTTCATCTGAAGTTCTGAAACTATACGATCAACTCAGTAAGTGATGAGTATATCCGCCAAAGAACCCTATTGATCCACATACCTGGTTAGATCACGTCAAAATATTGCTTTACAGTTCAGATGTCGGATACAATAAAACTTTGGATGATTTTATCAACAAGGGCAAAATATTCAATGAGTTGAATTTTCGGTTTACGGTATATGAAATCAAATCTACCATCCAAAGGAAGAAAAGGTGAAAGTCACCAAGGGCAGATGGAATCTTGAATGAAATGTTAAAAAGTAGTATTTAAGTATAAGCTCCTCTTTGCACTTCACTTCTCAATAAAATTTTATGTGGGGTATCTCCTGAATTATGGCGGCTAAATATTCTCACCTATGTGCCTAAGAAGGGGGACGCTAACAATCCGAATAACCGCAGGGGGGCTGCTCTCTTCAGCCATTTCTGTAAATTTTTTGTGATCTCATGAATAACATGTTATGTCCTTTCTTCGAAGAAAATAAGATTATTCCACAGCATCAAATTCATTTTAAGAAGGGTGCCAGAACTGCCGATCATATTTTGACTCTTCTGACCTTGATTGACAAATGTGTTCAACAACACTTAGGGAAGAAACTCTTCGTGTGCTTCGCAGATTTCAAATGTACTTTTGATTCCGTGTGGCGACAAGGTCTATCATATAAATTACTTCTCAATGATGTGGGTGGAAACATTCTGGATACTGTAATCTCAATGTACAGCAATATTAAGTTTTGTCTTAAACCCGACAGTGGCTGCACGGAACCATTTATGTCTAGTATAGGCATCAAGCAAGGATATGTGCTTGGCCCCCTACTGTTTAACCTATTCTTGTCAGATTTACCAGAAAGTTTTGATATTACTTGTGACGCGGTTTCTTTGTATGACACTAAACTGAATTGCTTATTGTATGCCGATGACTTATCTTAGTTTCAGAATTGGCACGAAGTCTACAGTAGTGCCTTAATATGTTATATATTATTGTAACACATGGCGATTAAATATAAACACAGAGAAAACAAAGGTAGTTATATTTAACAAAAGAGGGTGGAAGGTAAATAATATGACTATTGATTGTGGTGATAGCATTGTAGAAACTACACGGAGATATGGTTATTTAGGTATTGAATTTTGTTCTTCCGACACATTTACGTATGGACCTGGTCACTAAGGCACTTTTCAAGCTACGCAAATATCCCATCAATAATAAGGTTAACATGGCAATTAACTATTTAATACTCTTATAAAGCCCACCGGGGGTTATGACAGCGAGGGTTGGAGTGTATTTTCGTTGAAAGATATAGATATCAAGTTCTATCAGTTGTGAAACAAGTTCGTTGTTTTGTTGAAAGAGTTCACATCAAATTTTACAAGTTTGTTTTGGGTGTACGCCATAAAACTGCCAATGCGGCAGTGAAGCTGAACTGGGAAGTTTTCCAATTTTGATTGAGCAAATTTGTGACCAGTTGAGCATTGGCTGCACATACAAGGTAAGTAACCAGGACAGTCTGGTATTTAAGCGTCTGATATATAATTAAATATTATGTAATGACGGAAAGTGCCGTTGGTTAAAGTACGTCAAAGGTATCTTAGATTTTGTTGGAATGCAAGAAACTTGGAGTACGAGTAATGTAGATGGTAGGAGACCTGATTCTGTAGTTAGTAAAGTAAAAGAGCAGTTGTAAACTATTTATGAAACTAAATAGCATGAGCAAGATTAATGGCAATGTTAAAACTTCCCACAAGTTAATCACATACTGTACTTTTAAATCTCATTTTGAATTAGAAAATTACCTGACACAGAATATTGCTGTAACGAAACGAAAGAACTTTAGTAGATTAAGAGTCAGTGCTCACACGTTGACCATTGAGACTGGCCGTTACACAAGGCCAAAGACTCCAGTATCAATGTGGAAATTTCATATTTTTTATTTTGGATACTATTGACGATGAGAACCATTTTGTGTTAGATTGCAAGTTTTATGATAATCTGAGAAATCAGCTTTTTTATTATATTGATTGTAATTTTAGTCACTTAAACAGAAAGGGGAAGCTCATGTTCATAATGAATGTTCATGGGGTGAGTAACAATCCTTTACTGTGCCAGTCTGTTATTAACTGTGTTAATGATGCCTTTTCTTGACGGTTTGACTACCTAGGGCACTCATGAGAAACAGCTGGTAACTTTGTAGACTTATGAGGGGCACCTGAGATTGATGTCTTCATTGAATGTACATTCTGTGTATATAACTCTGTTTACATGTGATCGTTTTATTTGTGATTTCTATACTGTATTCTGGACGGTTTTCTGTAAATACGGTTCTCCCTTTTCCATTAGGGATTAAACATTTCTCCTGCTTCAAGAGCCAGCTCAAAACATTATCGGTTCGAACTCCCTTCTCCCTTCAACCCGATTCCTTGCTTTTTTTGCTACTGTCAGATGCAAGATGTTTCTCCCCGGTATTGAAAGTTGGATTCAATGTTTCCGTAAGGTTCTGATACATGGACGTGATGACTGGCCATTGCTTCTGACCCCCAGTAATTAATATAGACTTAAGAAGCAGTGCCTGTTTGTTTGTTTGTTTTCGGTGGGGCTGATTCGACCTTTGGCCCCTCCGGTATTCTGTGTACTCCTGAGTAGCCATGACAAAAATCATGTAAA
>OZ026621.1:25949660-26169660 GCA_964020975.1 Hermodice carunculata | reverse complement strand
ATGATATGAAGACCCATCAAGGCCGAATGGTAGAAATTTTAACATACTGGATACGTTGATCCGGCAATTTGGCCAAAAATTGGTTTCATATATTGCGATCAATTTGTGTACATATTCAGCAGACTTCGGTCGTCACCACATTAAGATTTGTTACTTGCCATTCTATAAGCATAAAGTAGTGCCTCAATGCCCCCATGGAAGTCTCTTGTCTTACGCAAGGTGCAAAGCAGGTTTATGCTTGGATCTTGTAGCCTGGGAATGCCCACCATACCGCTTCAATGACATTCCCACAATCGAAACGCAGTGGTCCCCGCTGGTGACCAATTACCACTAGAAATATTCCATACAGATGCTGCATGTTGCTGTCGTTGGCCACTTTTCAACTCTTTCGCGCTCAAACTGTTCTAGAGCAACTGGTAAGTTGAAAGATCGTCTGCTTCATCCATTTTGTCAAATATTATTTCCTCTCAAAATATTTTAAACGAAAATCTCAGGGAAGACTATTTAGAATAAGATAACAATAGTCAACATGTTTCTCCAGCGCAACCTTGGCGCCTAGTGTGCAGTTTGCGCCCAGGAAAACTGTTGACTCTTTCTAATAATATAACCTTTGAAGGGTCAAATTGCTGTGTACCCAAAACCACACAACTATAAATTTGCGCCAAATTCTGACCTTTATCTGAGTCTTTCATGGTGTTCTGATTCGGAATGCGTGCGAACTGGCTTTCGTGATCCTAAAGCATGACGGTACAACGACATGTCACTCTTCCTGTGCAGACGGTATCATTTAATAAACCCAGTGTCATTTTGAACATATTCAGGTGTATGTTACTGTGAAATTTGACAACTGCAACTCTTTTAACAGCAGTTAAAGCACTTCTTTATACATAGCAATTGCACATGAGCATATTGGCAGCAAAGGTCATTGTACACATACGTGTTGTACCCTTGCCTGCCAATTTGTAGCATTTGGGTCTTGATATTTTGGAATTCATTATGCTCTCTGCTCAAGTTAGAAGACAACGTGAGATCAGGCATATCTTTTCTACAAAGCAAAGTAAAATCAAGAATGGAAAGTTATTATTCAAGCATTTCGGACACAAAAAAAATGTGAAATATAGGCTGTGTTCGATATATGATGATAATTATAACAGTCGATGGCGCCCTGCTTGTCTGCTGAAAACAGACCTTATAAATGTCATTCTACTATAGCACCATTGTGTTCGTTGTACCCATAGCCACGATCTACTTCCTGCAAACAGAGTCATGGGATCCCTCATAAGGGCTACCTTCATTCTCTCCTCCTGCCTCCAGTAAGTTCTCTGGTGTGTCATCGGCCTGCCTTAAGCCCCGGACACTACTCCTCATCTCCCTGGTTAGAGACTGTGCACTTCCCACCGCTTTCCATGGGTCCATGTTTTTGCTTCTTCCCAAGATGAATGGCACCATTCCAAAATCTGCCTCTGACTGGTTTCTCTAGCTCCCTCTATACTTTCAATGCACTCTTCTCTTCAGCTCCTCGCTTCCATGACTGCTTACGATTATCCAAAATCATTTTCCTTACACATGGCTTCCCTCCAAAATACCTGTCTGCTACCCAGTCAATATCCATAATCCATTTTGTCTGTTGCTTCGATATCTCTATGTAAACTTTACAGCAAATTCTTTTTGACAAAGGCCAAACTTCAGGCAGAATAGTTTTCTGTTAGATATTCACCAGCTTGTTTAAATCCACAAGCAGAAAAAATAGCAGTAGCCGCAACAGTAGTAGCAGTGGTAGTAGTAGTAGTAATAGTAGTAGAAGTAGTAGTAGTAGTAGTAGTAGTAGTAGTAGTTGTTGTTGTTGTTGTTGTTGTAGTAACAGTAGGAGTAGTGTACTGTATTTATTCCTAAGGATCGGACAGGTAGCCAATAGGCTAATTCATTGGCTTCTTCTCTCGCAACTACACAGCTATTACACCGTACATAGCATAAAAACATATCAATGATACAGACAAATGATTTTCAAATCGGAAGGGAAATAACGTGAGCACACAATAAACCAAATAACAGTACACTCATGAGTACTACAAAACATCAGTACTCAAACAGGATAACGGTCATTCTTTTTGCCATTATCGCCTGTTATAAGACACGTGAACGTTTTTTCTGAAAACAGGCCAAGGAAGCCTCTATAATGTGCTAGTCGCAAGCGCATATTGACTTCTTATAACCAAAATAATACAGTTAAACTTTTGCCGTGAACACTGAAGTTTGCCAGTGTAATGGCACCATAGCTTCTTGTAAATACTTCATCGACCAGTGGCAAAAGGGGCGTGTTTCTGTATCACAAAATGGGGACACTGCAACATAAAATAAACTAGTGTTTGGAATCTGTGTCCACATCTGCACAGTCGACTAGCTGTCAGTTGTAGAGAAAGAGGAGCGTTATAAAGCACTAAATTCTACGTGTGAGCAATGGGGCAAAATAGCTTTCTAGAGCCACACCAAAGATAGTCACGCCCACGTGCAAACAAGAGTAACTTGAGAAAAGGTTTGAAAGAGCTCAGAGATATAGCTTTGCAAACCTTTTCAGCCAGAGTGTTCAACGAACACGTAGTTAATAAAATAAATCTTTAACCACGAGCACTTTTTCGTCACTGAACTATAGTTGGACTGGAAGTAGTTCGCTCATATACTGAAGGCAAAACTACCTGATCAGCTTTAAACGCTTTGTTGATTTACGCTATTTACATTTTTCCGCTAGCGCTGGCAAAGCAAGACTATCATGGATTTTTTTATTTGAGGTTCTCATATCACTTAAAACAGATAATGATGCTGTGTATTGGACATACTAACAAGCGATACATCTCACTAAGCAGCTATCGGTGGCAGGAGCAACATATTCAATAATATGCCAAATAGATGAAATGTGTATGGTCTCTCATTGCTTTTAGTGGCAACCCTTACATACAATATGTTATTTTGCCACAGCGTGCAGTTAACATGTTACATATTGACTTATCATGACTATCTCACGCGAAACTGTGGTCACGAATAGGGCCCAAATGTTTTTGCTCTTCAATTGTATCGACTGTTTCTCCCATACATTGTTTAGCCCTGGCTGGATAGATATGCATTTGGTGGGCGGGGGGGGGGTATTATTGATCCCTCACTCATGTTTCGGTAACATTCCATTTTCCATTTGTCCCATTCTTGTACTGGTTGTAATTTTTCATTGAAGCCAATTGCTGTCAGCTTGAGCGTTTCTACGATTTCCATTAGAGAAGAATAATCTGAAAAATAAGCAAACTTTACAAAGGATATCAGCAACTAAGTCATTAATGAATATAAAGAACAACCGAGGCCCCAAAAGACTCCCTTGTCACATTCCGGGTCTTAATCTTGCCCAGTCGGACGATGTGCCGTCCATTGCCACACCCTGTTTCCCATTTGTAAGATAAGAATAACGATCCATGTTAGCTAAGGATTGGATATACCACAGTGTTGTATTTTGTAAATTGTATTTCTGTGCCAAACTCTTTTGAATGCCTTTGAGGCATCAAGAAAAAAACAGGCGTCCATCTTTACTCCTGTCCAGGGGAAAACTAGTTTTGAGCACAATAAGTGTGAGTTGGCTCACAGTATGTTCCATCTTCCTGAAGCCAGAGTTGCAAGCCCTAAGATTATTATCATGGAGATCGTTCTACAGTTTTTGAGCCTAATGATTCCAAGTGATCTGGTTACGGAACAGAGAAGAGCCACGAATCGGTAATTCTCAGATAGTCTTTATTTCTTGTGCCCTATATACAAGGTTTGCAATAGAGGATGCTAGGAAAATGTACATATTATTCGGTATTCCATTGCAAATTATTTCTATATCCCATATTCCATGAAGAAACGCGACATCTGCAGACAAACTTTTCACTGAATTCTCAACATTTTTCGAGTTCCATGACGTAGATTTTTTTGGTATAGTGCAAGCTTTTCTACTGGCCTACTGATTTGTCTGCAGAAAAAAGGCCGGTTGGGTGTTTTCTGTTGTGTAACGATGCGTGCAATATGATGGATTGCTGTCACCAGTGAGTAAAAGCCCATAGTGCGGGCGGCTCATGATTTATATAGCAGGATCATACATGTGTCAACCAATTTTCATAACGTCAGTGAGCATTCAAATAGACACACTTTCATTTGTTGAATATAATATATATTTAAGGTAATGTCCAACCTTGCAAAGTGACTTCACTTCTGGGCCAAATATCACAGGAATACACATGTCTATATAATAAACATATATACTTAATTGACCACAATGCTTTGCAGAATTTGTCTGCACTAAAGATTGAACTCTGCATTCAAAGTTATATAAACCCAAGAGTTTGAGGTAAAAATGTGCTTTTGTGAAATTTGGTATATTTCTTGAAAAACAATCAAGATAAAAGGGGCCAAAACTGTGCTATTATGATCTCAATATATATCTGCAAAAATGTATCAGTGATTTTTCGTAAGTCTACCTGTGTTTTTACAATGGTGATACAAAAATTGCAAAATGGATGATTTTGTCAAAATTTATCAAGTTTGTGGACTCTTCATTTTTAACACAGTTTTAAAAAAGAACTCTTCATTTCTTAGAAAATCCCTGATGCTTATTTGCTATAAAGAGTTTTTATAGTAAATCCGTTTTAATTTGGTCAAAATCAAATGGTTAGTTTTAAACAAATATTCATACGAACAGGACATTTTGGTGCAAATACCCATAGTGGATAATCACAATTCAAAGGTTAACACGGTGCATTGACTGCCATTTTAGCATTAAAAGCAGTTTCTTAGTTTCTTCAAATTGTATTGGTACTAAAGGCACCAAATTTGGACAACTGATAGGTAGTATATATGTCTACCAAGATAAGCTAAAATCTCAAAATGAATAAGAGTACCCAAAACTACTCGGACAGCAGTACCTTAACCAGGGCCAGCGCCATAAAGTCGTGGCCTTATACATAATATATTTGCGAAGATATGACTTTTCATATAACCAAAACGTTTCTACTGCAATACGCAACAACGTACATTCTGATATCTTGGCAATAAAAATATAGCTCAAGATTTAACCATAACAAGTGTATTTCGACAAGGTAAACTGATTTCGTTGCTTATCCGTAATACAAACAAATTATTCAGTTAACATGTACTATTTCTTTATACTTTTTCACTAAAAGGCAGACAGCAAAACATTATTCCAAAATATCACTTACACTGACGTATGTGTTAATGCTACAATTTAGCAAGTTCTTTTGAAAACTGGGCAACTTGATTTAAACATATTTTATTCTTTCGAAAGCGATTGGGGAACAGGGAAACCCTATATTAACCCCTCTCTGGGCAACTTGTCATAATTATCGATGGTGAAATATGTCATAACGTGGGATATCTATTACAACATAAACATATCCATAGAAGAACTTTCAATTCAACAAAAAGTCAATAAATGTACGTGGTCCTACATGGGCAGTTCTACTCTCACGTAATAGTCTTCTTTAAGCGTAATTCGTGGTAAGAGTTACACCTACTGAAAATTGCTCACTGGTACCTTGGGAATAAGATGTTTTAAGACTTCACACCCTTCCGTCTTTCAGGCGCTCTTATTATTTCGATGTGGCAAATGTACTGACTAATAAAATAGGCTTATTTGATTGAAGGTTACTTCGGGAGAGTTGTGTATGTTAAAGAGTATTGTCCCGCGTGAAAATTATTATAATTTCATCAGGACACGATGAACCGAGAAACTGAAAAAAAGGATAGTAAGGGAGGCTTCTTCTTCTTCTTCTTCTTCTTCTTCTTCTTCTTCTTCTTCTTCTTCTTCTTCTTCTTCCTCCTCCTCCTCCTCTTCTTCTTCTTCTTCTTCTTCTCCTTTTTCTTCTTCTTCCTCTTCTTCTTCTATGTATTTTAAGGAACGCTGTGACGTGACGCATGATGCTGGCATTAGTGGGATTATTTGGACACGCAGGCGGATAGAAAGTTCTTTGCAAACTTGGGCCAACCATTTTGATAACATTGTTAATTGATATTTCCGTTTGAAATTGCTTTATGCATCAAAAAATGAAACTTATGAAAAATACAATTCTGGTCAGTCTTTTAGAATCTAATCACCTCCGGGAACCAAGCTTGAAACGAGGCACTGATTGACATCTACAGATCCAGTCGGTGGGAAAATACAACTGTGGTCTGAGTTTACAAGCCAGACCACAGGAGTCCGTACGCAAGCACTTTATTTGTTCTTTGGAGAACATATATCCTGTTGATCTAAATTTGACAACACAGACAAACACTATAGGATGGACGCGATTAAGGGTTATCCTCCTGTCGCGCTGATAACTAACACACAACATCAAAGCGCCGCTGGGTGGATTGTCGCTTGGTACGTGCAAAACTGAAAGATCTTTGCACACCTTTGAGAATCTATCGTCGGTATTATCGCCTACAGTCTTCAAAACAACAGGCAGCTGTGACACGAGTGGTATTTAGAGAGATTTCGTGGCATTTTTTCTCGAAATATTAACATAAAAATCGTGTGGTTACAGTTAAGTAGCTGGCACCTTGCACTCAAAACCAATCAAACCAAATTTCGGTCACGAAAAAGGAGGGCCTGCAAGCGACCCTTTCAGCTGAGCGATTTCGCCTGCAGCATGTAAATGTGAAATACAAAATCGAACAAAAGAGTAAATTGCAAAAGACTCCATTCCCCCACTGCTCAATTTAGTTGCACGTTCATGCCATGGGAAAATTTCTCTTTACCTGAAAAGAACAATGGGTTCCGTTGTGTAGATTACGTGTACGGACATAACATTACCACAGACGGTACGACGGTACCTTCAAAGGACCTTCACATCCGGATTGTCTACTTAGCAGTGCGCCTTTCTATCTGTACTGACATTTATCCTCATTATACCTTTGGCTTGTTCGAATTAACGCAAATGAAATTAAACGTGTATCAGTTGCCTCTTGTATGGGGTCTCTGGAGCATAAGTAAACATAAGAGGGTTAGGTGAGAATGGCGTATGAATAATCAAAGCATTGTTTACCTCTTTGTAACCTTTCCTTTCGATCTATTGAGTACGCCGAAAGCCAGGGCACGGACCATCCAATTTTTCTAGCTAAATCGACATTGTGTTATGTTCTCATGCCACGTGCTTACTAGAATTACTAATTCTTCCCTTCTCTGCAATTTTACAAATCCCAATAGCAAGTCTGCACACATATTTTACCTAAAATAATAGACTTCTAATATCTTGACGGGAATTGAAGCCATGTTGATTAACTGATTCCCTTCTGTTCCTATATATCGGCATTAAAAACATATGAGTGTTTGTTTACAAACAAGTTAAATTTGATTGCTTCTAACTTTATTGACTTTGCATGTGTAAAACATCATCATGCAGGGAATGCCCCGTGCAAAGATATACCATGCATGTTAAGACCAGTCAACCTAGAGCAGACACGTCTTGAAACAGCTAATTAGTAGCCATCGAACAGGTACCTGCAAGAGAAAAAATAAAATGCAGACAGAAGGAATTCTTATTCTTTGCAAAACTAGGCTACAATAATAAAATCACTGTACTATTACCGTATTTCGGGAAAAGTACTCAAAATCGAAGCACAGTCACGGCAACCATGGAGGCAATTAGACTTCATGACGTCAGGAAGATCACAGAAGGCTCCTTGAAAGTCACATATTATGAGCAAATATAAAAAAAAAACGGCATCGCGTGGTGCTTGATACACGAATATGTGAAAGGAGTGTCCAAAAGTGCATCCATGTATGCCATCTTGTTGATTGTACAGGTCACAATTAGCCATTCTGTCTGGATGAGGTGGGACACACCACACTGTGGTGTGTCCCACACACCACACCCATTGGATTCCATATTGAAAATATCATTCAATATTTTTCATCGCTTCATTGGACATATATTAAACTTTCTATTGTGGTTTCAGTTATATACAAAGATCTACCATGAGGAATTTGGTGCTTCTAGATGCCGGGTCGTCAAGTTATTTAAGCACAAATTACAATGGAAAGTAATGACAATATACGGACTCGTCCCTCCTTTCGGCAGAGCTCTGTACTGAGAATCCATTGATCTTGATCTTGGTAATTGCTGGCACCGTTCAAACTAAGTTTTGCTCAATATCGCTGCAGGTACACAGGTATACGTCAGCTCCATACAATTATCATGACTGCCTTAAAACAGATGAAAGATGCACAATGGTCAGTAACGTATGTGTACAAGTTGAAGTGGAATCTGCTTACAATGATTTTGAAGATATTCAAGATATACATTTTGAAATGGGACTGACATCAAGACCGAGAACACCAGAATTTTGTAAACGTTACATTTGATGCCCAGTTGTTAAACAGAAAAAGAGTAGCTTGTGTATCATAGTTCTGAATAATATGAAGTTTAAATTTTTTAATGTCGCTGATTAGGATTATTTCAAATACTGCGAATTTGTTCAACATTCATCAGATGGAAAGAACTCATTTAATTTCTTCTCGTATTTAAATATGTTCATTGAATTGACTGCCAATAGGACATGTGGAGGTGGATATAGTACACATTGTACTGTATATTTGCTTCCTTGTAATGCCAACCATATTGGAAACATAAAACTAACGTGCAACAGAGCAGAACCCAAATGGTTTATACCTGTAAGAAACATATGTAACTTATTTCGCTTCAATAAGTTGTGGAAATGCATGCTTTTGTGTGCCGATCTTTTCCCGAATTTAATTTTTAAGAGAATTAACCGGAGAGTTATCCTCCCAATGCAAGTGGCAATGAAAATTAATACATAATGCGACAAGAAACTACGTACAGATATTAAATCTAATTTAACTAATATCTGTCAGTAATCCACGAGCATATAGTGATGAAAAATAGTACAGTTTTAAGAACGATTGCAGATGATTTGGAAAGTAAAACAGGTTGACAAAAAAGACCACAAAAAATCCTGTCGAAACAAACTTTGACGCCTGCATCAGTGA
The DNA here is from genome assembly GCA_964020975.1 of Hermodice carunculata. Lineage (NCBI taxonomy): Eukaryota > Metazoa > Annelida > Polychaeta > Eunicida > Amphinomidae > Hermodice > Hermodice carunculata. The sequence goes on along the minus strand of OZ026621.1, from coordinate 26,160,638 downwards.
CGTGATGCATTTACATTCAGACAAAATCAAGTGTGTGCGAGCGATGTTTGACTATACGTCACACCTGACGTGGAATAGCCGCGACGAACGTAAACAAACGGAGCACACCAAGTCTGCGTAGGAAGTAGGCCTGGGGCATTTTTTGGGGGGCGGGGAAGGGTGAATACCTAATATAACATAGAATAAGCAAACTCTTACATGGCTGGAGAGTGAGTTACTACTTTTCGCTCACTCGGGATCGTTGTTAGTGTGGAAAATTACTCGTGACCTGCGGTCCCTCGTGATTTCCCCCATCAACAACTATCCCTCGTGAGAGAAAAATAGTAACTCCCTCTCATCCATGTAAGATTCTCTATATATTATCCCAAATTTGCATAATTATTAATATCTTACTTTTCAAAAAGAAAGGGCACAATTTCATCCATGTAGGGGCACCACTATGCCTAATTTGGAATTCCTATGTATAACAGTGTCCGAGGACAAAATCCAGACAAAGTTTGGCAGCAAATAAATAAAAGAAGTAAAACAAAGAAACAAAAAATAAAAAACCACAAAGTACTTGTGTTTTTACAAAAATTCTTAGATAGACATAAAAAATTTCAAATATCACACTTGCAAAAGTGTTGAATAACGTGAGCATTAACCCAAACAGAAAAGGCAGCTGAAATGAAACGATCGTAAGATCAAACATGTATAACATTCCAACGTATCAGCACTGTTTCTGTTGTTATACAAGGCTGGTCCATTAGAACTTCAATCAACCCCAGCACCAAATTACAGGCAAGCGTCGTGTATTCTCTTGCCAAATTCCACAGTTATTCATTTTAGAAAGGCAGTGCCTTGCATGAAGCCACAAGAGCAACGGGCGACAGCAGGGGCCAGACCTCTCTTATCTTACCTAAGTTGCGTGAGCGTTGCTCACTCTTACCTAGTCTTGCGCAAAACACTTACTTTTCGCCATAGGCGTCCATCTACAAAGAATTCCACCCTACATCTGGAAAAAAATTAACCAACCGCGTGCCAGCACGACGTTGTTTAATTCCTAATCATCAAAGCACCACGAGTTATACGTAGCGCCTCAAGTAACGAGCTAATTAAAGGTAATTGGTAATGGAGTACCTGGTAAAGTTAGCTGGTCCTAAGTAAGATTGCGAAATGCTGGGCAGTAGATTAACGGGGAGAATGGGGAGACAATGAGAGGGTGGTGTCTCACAGATGTGCAGGGCATGCGATTGGCACTGTTACGCTCCTGTTACGTCGTCTTTCCACTTGAAGGTTTTTAAACAGATTAGCACTTGATACCATTTTCTCGGTGTTTTGTGATCCAAAACCCTTTAAGCAATGAACCAGGGTGGCATTTATATCAAAACTTGCATAATGATCACGCAATATCGTCCAAAGACACTGCTTGTGTTTCTCTCCCTCACCTGTCCAGATGGCCAGTGTATACCTATGTACACACAACAAGCCTTTCTCTTTAGTCTTTTCATCATCAGCTTCATTTCAATGGCTATTTTCGAATTTTTCCTTTGCCACAGATAAAAGAGCTCGCAATGATTAACTCATTTAACAAACTATTGAATAATATGATAAGCCTTCGGACTTGACGGGATCCGCTGTTTAAACATTTGTATGAGTGATAGAAGTGTTTAAATCAAGGGCCGTAAATCCGTCAAAATGCTCCCCTCGCCTGTACATTGACTTGCTCCCCGTTTTAAACGTAATTTCCTGATCTATGGGTATCCCCCAGCAACCAGGATGCATTCAGCCTTTTGAATACACACATGGATATACAATACAAGTGCCGAAGTGGGTTTGATAATGGACAGAGGATAAGAGTACTTCCGTCCTTTACTTTGCCACACTTAAGGCACGCAATCTTGGTGTCGGAAATCAATTTGCTACAAAAAAGCATTAAGCAATAAGCAAACACCTGAGCAAGAGACTTAGCGTGTGATTCACGAATATGTATAGAAGGCCGTTATATTTGGCAGCATTTTCCATCGTGCCCAAAATGATCATATACGTCCCTGACTGTAGTCCCCTTCCCTTTCGGTGGCAAATGTCTACGTTGATATTTTTGAAGCAGAATTCACATATAATTATGAAGGCAGGGCACCAAGGTGATAATAATTTGTGGGTCAGCAACAATAACCTTGGACAGACTAAGCAGAGTCCTCTGCCGTCGATCTTGCTTCCACGTGATATATAAAATACCTCTGCTTTACTATCAACCAAGACACAAAAATAATACTTCTTCCATATATAGTGGATGATAATGATGATGATGATGATGATGATGATGATGATGATGATAATGATGATGATGATGATGATGATGATGATGATGATGATGATGATGAAGAAGAAGATAATGATAATATATGCTAAATACAAACAAGAATAAAAACAAACAAAACAAAAATAATAGACAAGGGAATATAGTGATTTCAAATAATAACCAATGTTTGATGCAGTATGTCATTGGAATCATTTAAGTTTTTAGTTCAATTGAATTGAAACGAAATCACTAAATTCAGTTGTATTCATTGTACGATTCAATTGTATATACTCGAGGAGAAAATTTTGTATTAGCCTCTTGGCTTTTTTTATCCTCCTTTATAGAAATCAAACTATATCTTTATTAGCACGAAATTCTTGTATATCATATTCATGGTGCCGAATCTTAGTATTTTTTTTTTACATTTGGATTACACACAGGTATAGTGTGCTCACTTTAAAATGTCATTTTTTTTAATCTGAAGTAACATGCAAGCAGATATCATCCAGTATATCTGATTCTTATTCTGGCTCAGTTAATTCCACCTTCGTGACAAACAGAAGGAACCAGGTGTATAAACACAGAAATGTATACACGCCACTGAATTAGCCATATTGAACATTGAGATAGCGTTTGGGGTAATTATTTTTGGCAGGGTTTCTTTTTGTAGGTCTGAAGGAATAGCTCAAGCGCGCCTTCTATGAAGTCAAACGATATACAGGCAAGCAAAAAGCCAGTGAAATCTCCATATTGAGACCTTCATCGGCACCGACAGAGGTGGGGCTTAACAGGGAAGTGGTTTTAACCTGGGAAACACATTAAATAAAAACAAAGTTGACGCAGTGGAAAGGTGATTGTATTAGATGAGTAATATGATTATGGAAAAGTCTAGATATAGAAATTCCTCTGTAGATTTGTAATTAGATACGTCTGACAACCATGTTGACTTCTCACACTTACTGGACCAGAGGTTTATAGAAACCTTGCCTCTAAAGCAGACCAATTTCCATTTTATAGTGAAGTACAAAAGACACGGAGCTTCGGTCTGTTTTGAAGGTAAATTGGAGACATAGATTTGTTAAATTGCATGAAACGTTTGCAATTCTTTTCATTGGAAAGCAAAGTTTACAACCATGTTTGGTACTGTCCTCCTGTATCTATTAATAGCGTATTGCTTTACCTTTGATCTCAAGGTACAGACCAATCTCCCTTCATGTGCCGACGTATCTATAACACGTGCAATCATGCGCAGTTCACATAGCATTTATAACACATACAATGATCCCTCTGAAGGAACTGCAGCAGTAACCCAGTTACGGAGAAACGTAGCAAGCAAACGTTCTTCCTTCCTATGTCTCTCTTTCAGCCTAAATTTATGTTGTCCAGGGATGCCAAGATTCAACGTCTCATTTCAGGGACATAAATTATCAACAAAGTCAAAAATTATGGCAGCAAATACTCAATTTCGATGAGGGACTCGCACCATAAATTTGTCAAATTTTCAGCCAATTTCATGGATTTTTCCTGACGATGAGGGACAATTGGCATCTCTGGTTATCTGCAGCTTTGCTCGGGGACCATTATAATTAGAAATTCAAACTGTTACAGATCTATAGCCTCATGCTGAAATTGATCATCTGACTGAGAATAATACTTTCAAAATTACACAAATTAAAGGCAATTGAAATTTCATATCTTCCACACCGTCACACCATACGCAAATCCAACAGCACGCAATAATTTATATCAATTTAAGCAAAATTAACTGAATTTCACCCACAATACACATTCCCCATCACGATGATGCCAGCTTCATGTTACCAAGGAGGCAAGTAGGTTCTATATCCTACCCCCAAGAACGTGTTAGTCCAATTTCCCAGTAATAGGAAGTATTAATATTAAATGGAATCTTATGCTGCCACAAAGCTGCAGCAAGCATGTTGACCGAAAGGAGGGCTGGTTCACGTATAAAGCAAGGCAAAAAGAGCTTCAGTGATAAAAGAAGCTAGACAAGAAAGCAAAATCATTCACTAAGTTTAGAAACGTACAAGATTGCAAAGATATTCAGAAAATTTTATTTGTTTGGCAGAAAATGGAATATTTCTGGATGGTTAAGTGACATGACTGATACAATTGTAAATGCCTTCGTCATGGCGGAGGCATAGTGTGTAAAATCTGCAGTAAAGTGCGAGACAAAAGTGTGTAAAATTTTCAGTTGGGTAGGAGCAGGCACACGTAGGTCTCTGGATTATGCTAACTTTATAAAGCTCGAAACCTAGCCGTAACTGTGTGTGAAAAATACTAGCAAGTTGCTGACCATATGAGCCGAAATTTGGGACATTGTCATCTGCAACAGAGTGGCCTTGAGTTTGGATTGAGGACCTGCAGGGATAGGAGTTTCTGATATCAGTGGAGAGATTGTTCCATGGTTTGAAGGCATCAGGCCGGAACGTTTTTTCAAAACGTGAGTTCGGCTTTTGATGGGGCATAGGTTACTGGTAGACCTATGTCCGAGCATGCCACTAACATTTGCAGAAGCAGGAGGCACAAGAATGGATAAATATGCTGGTGTTAGTTTGTGATATATTTTGTAAAATAGAAGCAGTTTGAAGCGTTTCCGTACATGGCTAAACTTGGCCAACCAAGTCCGTATAACAGATCGGAATTTGATGTGTATCTTAGTGCTCCAGTAATATCTTGACAGCATCAAAATAAATGGCTCAATCAAGTCACACATACCCTGCCAAACTTTATCGCTTTTTCAAGAACTGACATAACTGTTGTAAAATATAATCCCTCGAGAGCTTTGCGTGATAGCTTAAATTCAAATTTTCCCAGTGGCCCAATGCATTGACTAGCTTTATTTGTAATGTGTGTGACATGCACATGAGAAAAAAAAGATTGCTGGCTAGCGTAATGGCGAGGTGAGTATGGATATTCTTCTCTGTATGCTTAGCAGTAAAACGTATGCTTAATAATATAATCTTGCCCTTTTTGGGCACAAAAACTGATTGCCCATATAATAGGGGGTAAAGGCGTTCCAGCAGGCTGGTACAGGTGATGATTCAAAGGGTTGTCTTTAATGTACAATTGATTATCATTCAGCAGACTTGTAAAGGGTTTTAAATTTTACTAATGAAGACACACGAACAGATGTGCTGTGAAGCAAATCTTCTTTTTCCAGTCACTCTTAGCGGGCATTTACGTACAGTTCTGTCGGCGTGATACGTTTTTGGCCAATGGTGCCCTGTCGGCACATGATTGTGACAAATGCACACGAAAAAAAAAAAAAACAGCTCAGCTGACTCTCGTGTCTTTTTTCCTGGTGGCCTATGATTTCCGTTCAACAGCCAAGTGCCATTGGTCTGCTTGGAATAAGACGAGAAAGCAAAGGATAAGCAAAGAAAAATGCTCATGACATTGCCTGCCCAACGGACCAGGCTGTGTGTATCCTCCATGTACTCCATTAAAGAAAGTCGAACTTTGTCTGCTCACTAGTCAAACCATGACGTCAAAGACTGTAAAATGACGTCACAGATTCCCTGCTGTGTCCTCCGCAAAGCCTCCAATGTAGATCATGATTCAAGCATGCCCTCTTTCTACCTTTAAAATTAATGGTAATCGTCATGATGTCGGTTTTTGCAGCCAGGGACAATGCTCCTTTTGTTGACATTGACAACCAGTTGTTAGTTTCTACTGTGATGATTTTGGTGTTGCTTCGTATTTTCTTCTACATCAAGTCACGTTGTCCTGAAAAGAGACCAGCTCGCACTTAGAATTAACTTTGTTTTCTTCATGAGTGTAATCCCTCGTCACAGAGATGGACTCAAAACATTCCCACTAGTATTAGAATTTGCACTTTCTCTTTTTTCCGAATATTGCATGACCAAAATAGTCTTGATCTGGTGGCTAAGTTACTGGGCTTGAGGAAAATCCGTCTAACGACTGCCATGCGCAAATAAAAACTATGCGATGGTGAGGGAATGCTTCGAAAACAAATCAGTTGTCCTCCGAATTTCTTGACAAACAAATGACGCATATGCATGCCAAAAAAAGTAAAAGGAAACTAATATTCATCTATTTGTCATCCTGATAAAACAACACCCATTACGGGTACCAGGCAACAGTGCACATGCGTCAGGGCTGCGGGCAGCAACAATATGGTCATGTCGAGCAATGACAAGACCTCCTACACGCCTATTGTTTTCTTGTTACATGCTGCACTAGGCCTGCAATTTCGTCTATTAAAATGAACAATGAGTAAGATGATTGGTTTCCCCCGTAGATTATAGTTTTCTGGTAACTGTCATTAATTGTCGGCTTTCCTTGTCTAGACGGACAGGTAAATATTGTGATGCCATGGACTTAACCCTTGTCTGATCATATGTCGGGGTGGAGTCCAGAACTTCAGTGGACAATTATTATTCAGGGAGTACCTGGCAAAGCTGCCAACAGGTAACATATGAGCCGCATAGGTTTTTCTTCCAACTTTTTGTCCAAAAATCGCGATGAAACCACAACACTCAGAAGAAAAAGCAGACGACATTTGGAATTAGGGTAAGGAATTATGGTCAAATATAAGCTCTTGAAGACAACACCGCTAATTAAGCAACCAATGAAAGTAAGTGATTCGTATGCATCACAGCGATTAGCAGGATACAATCGTCGATTGGTTCTTTGGTAAACGAAAGACGTGGTCTTGTAGCTTTGAAGTTACCGATCAAATACTATGTTAAAATTACCTTTAAATACGAAAGACCTGAGCGTAATGCTTCACCAAGCCTTCACTGGAGAGCTTTGCTGTCAAGAAACCCCAATTTAATTCCACCATTTCATTATACGCTTAACGGCTGGACCCAAAGCTGTTTAGTTACGACCTGGAAACCATTGAATGTAATTAACGAGGGGAGATAATTAGAGTGGCTAGCCTTGAAGACATTATAAGTGGAAATCCGTATGGTATGAAAGCAAGCAAGGTGTGCAAAACACACCTGGAACGGTCAAAACAATCAGAAAGAGATAATGGAGTCAAGTATGAGTTGAAACCCGTCGCATGTTTGCGTAATTGGGCCACCAAGTGCGCGGAGCTAAGCCGGGAAAAGTTCTGAGATCAAGCGTATGAAAATTCTTTCAAAAACTATTCTTAATATTGGGTTTTGAAAGATTACAGCCAAAATTGTAGTTCGATATGATCACCCATGTTGGTTTTATTTCTCTTTGATAATTATCTTACCTGCTGGCACACCAATTTTGCTTTTTCCCCAGCGGGCTTCGATAAAGAATACAAGAATACACACACACACACACACACACACACACACACACACACACACACACACACACATATATATATATATATATATATATATATATATATATATATATATATATATATATATATATATCTATATATATATATATATATATGTACATCATATGATAATACAGATACTTTTTCTGACCAATGTGTAAAATACTGTTAAAATGAACCAGCATAATGATGTATTCAAGAAACTGGTGCATAACGTGCATGAAAGAACACACGCTTCTATTTGGTGTTTAATTTTTATAAACCTGACTACTTGCGCACTTTAGGATCTTGACTCCAACTTAAATCGACCTCCAGTCTGATAATTCAATTTTCAAGTATTTTGCCAAGTGAAGGCTTGCGCTTGATCTCCTGTGTACAAATTGATGCCGTACGTGTGTGTTAGAATATGAGGCATGTAACCGCCCAAATTGCAACCTGCTCTCTGTACTGTTTTTCTCATTTGTGAGGACTTTCACGTTTGCCAGCTCCCGGGTCCATAAAAAACATAAGGTACGAGGCAACCACATAGGTAACATATGTCAAACATCTAAGGGAACGAAAACAGAAAGTTTTGAATGGAAAACAAGTTACAACAGTATTTTGAAGTACTGAGGCATATGCCAAATTTGTTTCGAAGCATATGTAAACCAAGAGTCGTTTCTATTTCTGATGACAAAAACATATGGTAGATTTTTTTAATCGATACGAAAACCCATTAGTCCGTGGGACATCGTATGAAAATTTCATGACCGTGCTTGATATTGATGATATTTGCCTTGTCTGAGTAATCCTGTAGAGGTTGATTGGATCCTGTCGACCTGAGAACCACTTAGTATTCCTGGTCAGCCTGACGCGTGCCAACGCACTCCTTTCCCGGGCTTTGTCAGTGTTAGTGTCCGCACAACTTTCAGAAAAAAAAATGTAATGGAAAGAAGTCACCCCACAGTGTTTGACAGCAAGGTTTAACTCATTCCACCCTTATGCCGCTTTTTCCCGCTAATATCTAAATGTCGTCTGCTAAGTGTATTTTACTAATTTAGGGATTATTTTTCAAAATTTCGGATGAAACTTGCATGCAAGATAACTCCAAATTATATGCCCATGGTTAACAGCTTTCCTTGGCGCGCTCTGGGCTCGCCAAGGAAAGCTGTTGACTTTCGTCCTCTATCAGGGTCGAATGAGTTAAAGAGCGAACTTGCACCGGGCGACGGAATCTTCTTTGCCCGTTTACCGACAAAGCGATTAATAAGGTAGCTGTTGTGTACTTTGTGGTCCATAAAATGCAGTTCCTTTGGAAAGTGACATCATTGATGAGAACCTAATCTACATGATGGAAAGTGACCAGCACGCAAGAAGGCCCTCAGCCTGCTTGTTGACCTTTTCGGACGAACAGGTCACCGTCATGTTTGGTGAATAGGGATGTTCAATGACGCGCTTCACTTCTGCGGATATTAAGGTACAAGTTAAGCCTTAAGTTGTTTGTGAAGTTGTCTGGCAAAAGCTCAAAGCTGGTCGTGACATATGCAGCTAGGTTTTAAAATTTGAAGGGCAAAATCAAACACTATGTTTTCAAATGAATGGCTTCACTCACATAAGTTCTCAAAAAAAACTCTTCGTCGAAAAACACGTGAAGGTCGGTCACGTTTTGTTCATTATAATGAGCAAATTATTTGTCCCCCACAAGGCTACATAGATAATTGGACGAGTCTCTGTGGCATCGCTTTCTTTCCTGCTGTTTACCTAAAGTAGTTCAGGAGGAAGACGTCGAAATGCTGATATAATACACAAATGAATGAAACTATTTCATCCAATTATTTATTTTGTTTTGGCGTCTCGCGATTTAGTTCCATTCGATAGTGCATGCATGCCAACAAAATATTAAGTCTTTTATAATTATTATTATTATTATTATTATTATTATTATTATTATTATTATTATTATTATTATTATTATTATTATTATTATTATTATTATTATTATTATTATTATTATTATCATTATTATTTATAGTCCATGCACTGAACACTAATAAAGGAAATACGTTTATAAACGTACACATATAACAATGTAACTTACTAAAGCACACATACTAAACCAGTATGGACCTCTGGGCGGATTCATGCTTTGTTTTGCATCTTGGTGATTTTTTATTTTGATTCCTGTATGCGGGGTACAAATCGGAAACGTGTACAACTTATTTGTTCAAGTTTTGTCCTGTGTGTTTTGTAATATACATTTTGTGTGTCACTCCATGTTCTGGAGACCCCCCCCCCCATTAGTGACATCTCGATGTACTATAGGGCGACCCAGTTGAAATAAGTATGTTTAAACTAAAAAACAATCAGGGTTGTTTAATCAATTGCACTCTCTATGAATTATGCATTAAATGTACAAAATGCATCATTCAAAACCTAAACAGGTGTTTATAGGAATAGATTGCTTTTGAAAATGGATTGCAGCTCATCAGAATGAACTATTCGTATTTGTGTGATTGTTAAATTTATATTATAGAGAGTTCGAAATGAACTTTCATTTTTGCCCTAAATTTCAGGTTTAGGTCACGTGTCAAATAACCATGGGGAGAAAAACTCGGAATTGCAGCTGAGTAGAATCATTGGATAATAAAATATGTTTACACGATTAGTTTTAGCAATGTCATTCACCTGGGGTTTAAATTGAACTTCTGTCATCACAATGGTCATGTCATGTCCAGTCATCACTGCTGGATGACACTGTGCACACGATATTTTGACTTAACAGCCCCCGGCCCCAATTTAGTGGCATTCGTTTGTCTATGTGTTTTGTTGATGAAATATTTTATGGTAACACAAAGTAGGACACAGAGGCAAATTTTCTTGTAAAATGAAAATTCTTTGTCACAGTAATATGATAACCTAGCCAGCCTACTTCTTTGTATCACCTAATTGCTGAAGCTCAGTCAAAACTCAAGGGCTAAGACTCCGCCGGTAACCTCTTCTCCTTCACAGAGTAGTCGTTTAACATGAGTAGCCAGTACTACTGCTCAACATTGGCTGCAATATTTTTTTTCACATGAGCAACAAAGTTTCTGTTTACAATGAATCTGATATACAGGTTTTGGAACGACAAATCTACTTGATGCTCTCCTTTCATTTTTAGTACACATTATTCCATTCTTTTTTTCTACGTTTCACCTCATTGCATGCATATAGTTAGGACGTGGGGTAGACATATTTTGTTGACAGTGCGATTGGGGAGAAGGGAAAGCCTCAAGTAACCTCTCTTGCATTTAGGATTTCTAATACTGTCATTTCTAGAACCATGTGTTGACTGATCCAAGTACTCCACACTTTATAGAATATAGACTAGCATTTCCCTCTACAAAGAATAGCTTGTGTTGACAGAACAGGCACAATTTCACGTGACACACATGTTGTGGTTGACTATGGCTATAGGATATGGAAAGAAACTACTGGTTCTTGAGACACAGGTGTTCTGGTCGACTATTGCAGGGATATGGAAAGAAACTTTTGTGATAGTGTAGCTACATGAGTTGACCATGGATGTGGACAGATTGCGTTGACGCATCATGTATTGGTATTCTAGCAATTCTAATTTATAATGTTGGTAATTTTTCAATAAGAAATTCATAGACCAGGAAAAATGGTCGTCTATTTATGTGAACTTAAAAGCGTCTTTCAAATGTTTGGCGACGCTGACCTTTCTTTCTTGAAGAGAGTACGCCAGAGTTTGAACTCTTTCTGTATTTCATTGTTGGGATTTTTAGTGCCGGTTGTTTGCCCATAAGGCTTTCAATGTTTAAAAATTGCAATAATTACCCACCGAAGTTCCGTAAACTGGCAGAATTTGTTTCTGGGAGTGACCAATTATTTAAGAAAAAATAATCAGACGCAAAACTGCACCTGGATGCAGGTGTATTGATAAATCTAGTGATGTGTTAGCGCATTGGCCATACGGGGGAGTGTTGGCCCCAGGTCATTGCAGACAAGAACTGACTTTTCCTTATCCATTTAATACACTTTCCTAAGTAACGGAGACCAGCGTTTCCTTTTGTTTCAGGTAATTTTTAGATTATATTTACGAAAATAATCCCACCAAATTTTCAACACCATCATAGCCAATACTAGAGAGACTTCTGTCAAGGTGAAACTTTTTCCCAAAACAAATTCTTTGTGGTGTTCAGTTTTAGCCACTGGTATGTTCCATGGTTAGTCATTAGAGTTTTTCGCCCGCGACCTGTGACCTAATTAGGGATAATCAAACTCAGCTGAGATGGTGACTTGTCTTATTGTGCTCCGGTGGTGGTGGCATTTTGTCCTTCCCCATCAACTAGTTCTCATATGACCTTGTAAACCATGCATCTAAACGAAAATTAATGGTCTAACTCTGCGTTGCAAGAAACCTTACACAATTATTCTGTCCATACTTATGGTGTCTTGAAAACAATGTAGTTTTCAATTTACAGGCTCTCTCCGTGCGGCTGCTCAAACAGCCAATAGCAACTCTGGTCTGCTGCCATTCATGCAGAAGGCGCGAAGTTCCCCACCATACATTATTTACTTGCTCACGCCTATCTTTTTGGTGCTTCTCCCTTTGCAAAAGTTGCGCACGTTCATAGTATTTTCCAAACGTATCTACCGTAGATATTTGCCATTATTAATATTATTTTTTTCCTCAATAAAACTGATGTTCTCAAGAGAAGCTCGAGATTTTGCGGAATGTTTCCTGACAAAGCTAGAGTTCTTCCTAGATGGCTCAAAGAGTCACCAAATTATTGTGATGAGTTTGAGCAACAGTAAATACACGTAAAGCATTTTTGGGTGACCGTTACCTGATAGACTCACAGGTTTGAAAGTATTGATGCAAATATTTAATAATACATATTTTATGAAATGGCATAATGGGAAGGTGTAAAATGTGACTTTAGTGGTAACTTTGTGAGCTAAGTGACGAATAAACATTTAGCTTTATGACAAGCATAAGATCATTTATGAAATGCTACAAGCTTATTTAATTCTGGAAATAACTCGGTGCGGAGTCAATAAAAAACAACTGGATTTGTGCCCAACAACTGACGAATATGCTTGGGTGCCAAACTGTATTGCCATCCCAGGTGGACGGATCGACGCTGCAACTAAAACAATTTGCACATGATGATCGTCTGAGCAAAGTAAGCAGGGTCAAATCCTATTGGCCCAACAGCTGCGTGACTAAGCACGGCTGAGCCCAATTAGCACACACAGTGAGCACTGTAAGCACGGCTAAACCCTGTTTGTACAAAAGCTGGGTGAATAGCTACATCGACGTGACCAAAACCGTGCTGGTACAACAGCTTGGCAAATTTAGCACCGTCCAATCTTATTGCCGCAACAGCTGGGCAGCTAGACCATGGTTAAACTTGATTGGCACAACAGATGAGCAAATAAAAAATAGTGGAACCTTATTGGCACGCCAGCTTGGCAAATCAGAACAGTCGAATCCCATTGGCACAACTGCTGGCCGAATGAAGCACTGTCGAACCTTATTTGCTCAACTGAATGGCAAATAAGCATGGCCGAATCTTATCTTCACAACAGCTCGGCAAATAGACACGGCCTGATAGAAAGTCACCTGAATGGTTTAAACGTATTTTATTTCCAAAAGAAAAACACTTGGGAAGAAGGGCAAAGCCCTATATTAATCCCTCTTCTGGAGAAAAGACTAAAGCATAGGACTGACTTGATAGCACAGCTCCAATGAACCACCTTTCATCAAGTCCCCTTGGACTTGATGAGCAGCATGGTGGAGAAAAACAAACGGAAGGATAGACGCCACTAGAGCAAACAGAGATAGCGGGGCTCATGAAGTTATCAATATTACCAGCATATATTATTAATTTACAATTTCAAATTATCGATATGAATGATTAAGTTACAGTTTCCCCTTGGAATCGTTTACTTTTTACAATAAACTCTTGAACAGAAAAAATATAATAATATTGTCCTCGAGACTGCAAGAAGCACTGCCAAACAAAATTGTGTTTATGGAAAATGGAGCCAAGAACCAATGGTTGTATGTAATGCACCTCGAGTGACAATGTATTTTGGACAGGTGAGAAAGTAGTGCCAGATACTCTCGATCGTGGCGCCACATGAACAAGCTGCTGAATCTTTTACACCAATCTTAAAAAGATGTTCGTTCAATTGGCTGCGGTCCATACGCAAACGAGAATGTAAAATAGAAAGATATCTTTTGTGCACATTAAGAAGTTCGGGAAATATAACAGAAAACTGTCTCGGAGTTGAAATTTATTTCTTAAATTGGGACAAAATTGGAAGATTTCTAGTTTCCGACGGGAGAAGGTTTTACAACGTGACAGCAGAAGGAAAAAAGGAGTTTTCGAATAAGATTGTTATACAATTGAAAGAGGGTAAGTCTGAGCGTCTGCTTTGATCGAGTTGTGCCCTAGTATTACGGTGGAATGTTGGAATATTGGGGAGAAGAGAGCACAACTAGCTAGGGGTTAATTTATGAACTATTTTATGCATTATAATTTGTTTGGATCTTTCTCTTCGTTTGGATAGGGTCTCCCAGCCAGTTTCTTCGTATAGCTTTTCTATAGGGGTGGTTTTCATTGCTCCTGTCACGATGCGGGCAGCAATCAGTTGAGTGTCTTCCAAAAGTTTTGCACCATCCTGCGTGGAGCCATCCCAGACCACATTTCCGTACTCTAAAATAGGTCGAATAAAGGAGGTATAAACGTTTCTAATGTGTCCCGATCCAGGCGATACTATAGAGTTTTCAGAATGTTTACTTGTTTACAAGCTTTAGTTGCAACTTGTTTGACATGCTCATTCCTTTTTAGATCTGATTATAAGGAAAGACCCAGATGCTTGTGTTCTAAAACATTCTCTAATTGGTGACCTTGGAAAATCATTGGAGGGTGATCAGGGGATTTCTTTTTAGAGAGACGAGCATCGTATATGTTTTGAGAGCATTAAAGGATATAAGCCACTCCCTAGACCATGCATCCAGGGAGGCCAGATCATCGTTCATGACAGTAGCAGCATGAACAGGATCTTCAATAGTAAGATAAAGGGACGTATCATCCGCAAAGAGTCTGACTTCTGAGCTTAAAACGTTGACTATATCATTAATATAAATCAAAAAGAGTAAAGGACCTAATACAGATCCCTGAGGCACACCAGCGCTTATAGTTCCCCAGCTAGAGGACTGACCATTTAAAACGACGCGTTGCTTCCGATTGCAGAGGAAATCTTCAATCCATGTTGGAAGACTGTCAACGATGCCGTTTTTTCCAGTTTATGAATAAGACCTTTGTGCCAGACTTTACCAAAAGCCTTGCTAATATCGAGGAAAACAATTCTTACTTCTATTTGCTGAATATGTCACCTAAATAATTTGCACTTATGCAAATGAAAGCTATCCTGAAAAAAATTCGTCTCTAGTTTACTTTTATAAGCAGGGTCTTTTAAAGTTGAAGGAACAGCAAAATAGCATCTTGTAAACTAGACTTGGGGATGTCCTCCCAATACATAGTTTGTTTTGCCCTAGAAAAGTTGAAACTAGACATCAATTGTACATGCGCGGCAGGGCACAGGGGAAGGGTGTAAGAAGTGACAATGTTCCAGTGAAAGGACTTGGCTTGGACTGCAGTTTGTCATTAATAATCACTTGATAATCACTTGGGAGCACTGCGGTATGTTATTGCAAGTGGGTAAATCAACATGGCTTGTGCGGACATTACACGCACGGCGCAATACTCTAAATGTAGAGGTTTGATAGAGGTATGTGAGTGCAGTTTAGCTTGCACACATTAAAAGTGGGATGAATAAAAAAGGCATCAAAATAAGCAGTATGTATTTCAAATAAACGCTTACTTGTAGCTTTCAAATTGACACTGCGTTAGCCAGTTCAGTCGAAATGCTGAGACATGAATGAGATTGATTGGCTACCAGCACGCCTCGGTTCCAAGCTAAGCCTTAGGCTGTGACGTCACCAAAACACACAAAATCCAACATGGCGGCCATGATATTAACTGGTATCACATACAAATAAGAAATTTGTAAAAAGTGGTACAAAAGATGTGTTATGATCTCTTACCTTTACATATTCTCTTTCCACAGATTTAAATCCACATTATGGCATTATTCCAGTCTAATAATAGGGCCATGGTAGTCCAATATGTCCATTTCATTTCTGATCTGTCAGCCATTGCTGACCCTAATATCCAGAAGTCATGTACATGTAATTTGATCAAATTTTGTACAAGCAATGTGATGACAAAATATTTTGCCATCTACTGCAAAAATACTTTCCTGATGCAAGCAGTAAGATGTAGGTCCAAATTAGATAGAAATAATCTTGTGACCTGACTTTGAATTTAAACCTCTAAAATCCGCCATTTTGCAAAAAAATCCACTTTTTCTACAAAGCTCCACTTTTGTACCATGGGGTCTATTCCCGGCAATTTGCACCAAGAATGCACTGCCAAAGCATATAGATCCATAATCCACTGGGGGTGGTGGGATAGTGACAACCCTGTGTCCACCTTTCAGCCAAAAAGGAAGGAACCCCAAAATGACATATTTAGGGGGTAGGGCCCTTTGAATTTTGATCAAATATGTACAATTTGCCCTTGAATGCTCAAATATATTTTTTTCACAACTTAAAATATCTGCAAGTATGAAACTTAGCCTAATCTATGTTATTACAGAAAAGGTTTTATTTTATCAGTAGTTCTAAACCCCCATTACTTCTGAAAACATGGACTGAGCTGTTATTCAAATTGGACCACTTGTATCTTGAAAATTTAACCCAATCCAGCCCAAATTTATACCCTCTTGAAAAGCATGAACACTTGTTGGTCAAGTTACAGCATGAAAGGGTCATGGATCTGTTTTAAATTAAAATGCCAGAGCAGTATCTGGTTGGTGGGTGTTCCAAACAGGCATCTCTTGTGTCTTCAGCGGGGTATCGGGTGACAGGATGCTCGTAAAATGACCATCAATCGTAACCCAATAAATGCACTGACTGTTATATACAGTAAAACCTCTCTAACCGAACACCTTCATATACAGGACACCGCTCTATAATGAACACCATTTCTTGGTCCCGAATGTATACATCCAATGTCAGCAAACTTCCCTATACTGAAAACCTCCCCTTACTGAACACTTTTTTTCAGGTCCCAAGAGTGTTCGGTATAGGAAGGTTTTACTGTAAGTGGTAAATGACTTATCACACCCCTTTTATGTGATCCGCGAACACCTCAACACTCCCAAATAGCAGGGACTAAGATGTGCCCATGCGTCTTTGTTTACAGAAGCACTGCCCTGCAATGGAACCGAAAACGAGGCTGCTGATTTGACCCCTAATCTTGCATCTCATTAAACCCAGGTCAGCATCTCGACTGGTTGTTAGCGGGCTTGGACCAAAGGGCACTATGCTTTGACGCGGAAGGACGCCAGTTTACATTACGTCAGGATCAAGGGATATCCGTGGCGACTTCCAAAAATGGCATGTTATTTATTGGGGGTTTTTTTTATTATTTTCGGTCGACGGAAGGTGTTACTTATCCAAAACAGTCTATAAAAGCCCACTCTTTCGACTAGGACAGGATGTCTTTTGCGCTTTAATTGCTCCCTGGTGCTGCACGGTATACACTATATACATATTTTTAATGCATTATCTCAGTTGAGTTTGTTTAGTCACAGTTTGACCATCGATGCGGTCACAGGTCACGAGGGATAAATTCTCATGACTTAACACAGAAAAGAACAGTGGCCAAACTAAATTCATAATGAAATATTCTTTGGGGAAGGATTTTACCTTCATAGAAGTCTCTTTGGTATTTGTTATAAATGTGTTGCATATTTTCTTGGACTAGCTAAGCAAAATTCATAAAGATAATGTTATTAAAATTCATGAAAATAATCCACAAATTTAATTAAAAAGACAAAGTTGAGTATTTGCTACAAAGGGGAACCTTATCAAATGAATGGTGAAAGGTCACTTCTTGTTTCCAATGGCCTGTGACCCACGTTCTGTCTGTGGCTCGCCGTCCAGAGACATCCACGTGGCTTGCTGGAGCTGTGTTCAGATTCTTTGGGTTCAAAACAAAGTGGTGGAAAACTTTTTAAGTGTATGTGTAAATTTTATTTGTTTATTTATTTATTTATTTATTTATTTATTTATTTATTTATTTATTTATTTATTTATTTATTTATTTATTTATTTATTTATTTATTTATTTACCTATCTATTTATTCATTCATTCATTCATTCATTCATTCATTTATTTATTTATTTATTTATTTATTTATTTATTTATCTGACCAGTCAGTCAAAACAGTTCTTCCCTGGGGCTCAGATACACAAACAAACACAAATACAAATATACAAATTACATAACTGTAGATGAAATACACAATATTGAATATTGACCATCAGTGTGAGCTTTTCAAAACTCCAGAGCAACCACACATAGATAGTGCCTGCGACGCTTTTAGCCACATGGGTTCATGTGAATAATGTCCATAAATATCTCAATAAACTTGACGAAATTCGTTTTCACGTGTGTAAAGGTATGTAATAACCCGCTTGCATATCACAAATCTGAATACTTTTATTAGAAAATTTTTCATCATGTTTTTTGCGGCGGGTGTTTTGTCCGTTTATTTGTTTGTTTTTTCGGGAGGGGGGAGGAGTTTTGTATTGCTATTTTCTTTTTCTTTTGTTTTATCTATTTATTTATTTATTTATTTATTTATTTATTTATTTATTTATTTATTTATTTATTTATTTATTTATTTAGTTGTTTGTTTGTTTGTTTGTTTGTTACTGAAATTCTTTTGTATGGCACCATCTTGTTGGAAACGTATTGTAAGGTACAATGTGCCTCGCCGTAGGGATAACTTAAAGGCCTCTTTTCTCAACATCAAGCGCCATTCAAGGAGTTCATACTGTGCCCAAGACTTTAAATTACCCCACTGAGGCAAGACCATTTGCGGTGCTGCCTGCCTGCCAGTCCAACAAAAGCCTCTTTATATTGATGCTGATGCTGTGTTGTGATAGAGGTTGCTCCGTAGACAATTACAAAACACTCTCCACTTGTTGCCACAAGAGATGTATTCTCGCATCACTAAAAAACATTCCTCTCATTCTGCGCCATAGAATGTCTTAGAAACTGTTGCTTGTCGTGTGTAGACAGTCACATCCAAGGCTGCATCTGTCACCCAAGGCATGCCATGAATTTTCAACATTTTCTCCCCAGAATACATCGCCACTTCGCTTTTTTTTCCACCTGTGACTTTAAGGTGTTGAGACTAGTCTAACCTTTGACCTGCGTTGTGTATTTTGTTTGGTTTAGTGTTACTGGGAATTCGTCGGTCGTAAGAGTGCGCACGCTCCATGTGAACTTGAGGTGGAAACTTTTTATTAAGAGGATTCTTGTTTGAAAGCAACTTAAAATTGATCACCAATGGGATAGTTAGGGCTTTCTTTACGACAGATTAGGGTAATACCATATGTGTGTGCACATATTCATGAAAACAAAAGGTTCAGTATGTCAGGGCTACAATTTTTTGTTAACTCTTTATCACTCGCCCAAAAGTATTTTTAACATCTGTCTCTTTATTTCTCTCTCTGTCTCTCTGTCTTTCTCTCTCTGTCTTTCTATCTCTCTCTCTCCCTCCATCTCTCTCTGTGTGTCTCTCTCTCTTTCTCTCATCTTTTTGTCGGACTTCACTTAGAGTCTGTGTCTAAAATGTTTGATACCGTTTCAACAATACAGGCGCTATACAGTCAACAATGACAATGACAATTGATGACCCCGGACACATCGCATTAAGGCTCAGAAGAGTCAATGGCGTACAGACCAACTCAGAAAATGATGATACGTATTTAAACTTGCTTTACATTTTTAGTATTGGTGCTATTGAAAATTAGTGTTCAAAACTAGCATGTGATGAAAACGACACGGATATAACATTCTCATTTTACTTCGGGGTCATTTTGTTTAAAATTGTATAAAGACCTGTGGACCATGAACGCTCACAATGTCTGTACTTTGTGGGTTGTATCAAAAAGGCGTGATACAGCTCAAGCCTGTGAAACACGTGCAATGATCGTATCGCGAGTCGTGACCAGCCTTTATTGACGCACTTCGAGTTTTTTCTTTAACGTGTGGAATACGCCAAGTAATTCAAAAGACGGTCTGGACATGTAGGAAATAGCTAGAAAAGAAGATTTGCTTCAAAGCAAGTCTGTCTGTGTGCCTTCAAAAAGTTGTAAATATGGCTAGATGAAATATTTCAAAGGTCCAACTGACCTTGACCTTTGACCTCTAGAGGTTACATGTCAACAAAAAAATACAGTGTTGCAATACCTACAGTGTGAGCCCGACATGACCAAAATTGATGAAAATTGACCAAGTTATTGCTAGATAAAGAGTTCAAAGGTCTAAATGACCTTGATCTTTGGTATTGGGAGTTCATATGTAAACTACAAAATGTAGAGTGTCACAATATCTATAATTTGAACTAAACCAGATGCAATTTGACCAAGCTATGGCTAGATCAAAATTTCAAAGTACCATATAACATAAACCTTTGACTTTTAGATGTCACATGTACATTACAAAAATATGCAGTGTTTCAATGCTTACTATTTGGGTCCGACATGGTTAAAATTGGATGAAAATTGGCAGACGTATGGCTGAATAAAATTTCAAGTGGCAACATGACATTGACCTTTGACTTTTAGAGGTCACGTGTAAATTACAAAAATGTGAAGTGTTACAGTATCTACAATTTGAACCAAACATGATCAAAATTGGATAAAAAAAATGACAGAGTTATGGCCAGAAAAAAATTCAAATGGCAAAATGACATTGATCTTTGACCTTTAGAGGTTACATGTGAATTTAAAAAACGTGTAGTGTTACCATTTTTTACAATTAAAATTGGATTGTCTACCTTGTGCGTATATTTGCTTTGGATATATTCAAGATTTAAATTTTCAAATGTCCCTAATTTGCATAATTTTCAAAACCGTTGAACCTCTTTACAAAAACTCAAGAGTTCATGCATGGAAGTATAATCAAGCCAAGTTAAGAGTTTCTACCCAGAATAGTTTTCAAATGCAATGTCGGACAAATTTGACTGTAAAGAAAGAGAAAAAAAGAAAGAAAAAAAAAGAAAGAAAATGAATGAAAGAAAGAAAGAAAGAAAGAAAGAAAGAAAGAAAGAAAGAAAGAAAGAAAGAAAAAACTAGAAAGGAAGATTTGCTTCAAAGCGAATTTTATTGTGTGCCTTCATAAGTGTAAATGTAAAATGATACTACTTTTGTCCTTTGGTATTTCACATTCCATTAAGCTTATGGCTAGAGGGAAACTTCATAGCCCAAATGACCTTGACCTTTGACCTTTAGAGGTCATATGTACAAATATATGCAGCGTTTTAACATCTACAATGTGAGCCCGACATGACTGAATTTGGGAGCAAATTGACCAAGTTATGGCTACAAGAAATTTTCAAATGACCAAATGACCTTCACTCTTGACCTTTATAGGTTTCATGTACGTTACAAAAATATGCAGTGTTGCAATACCTACAATTTGAGTCCAACATGATTAGAATATGGATGGAAGTTGGCAAAGTTATGGCTGGATGAAAATTTCAAATAGCAAAATGACCTTGACCTTTGACTTTCTACACTGTTATAATATCCCAAATATATGTTTCAAAAGGCCAAATAATTTTGATCGCTGACCTATAGAAGTCACATGTAAATTAAAAAAATGTGCAGTATTGCAATATTTACAATTTGAGCCTGACATGATTAAAATTGGATAAAAACTGGCCGAGTTTGGGCTACAAGAATTTAAATAGCAAAATGACATTTACCTTTGCACTGTAAAAGCTCATGTAAATTACAATAATGTGTAGTATTGCAATACCTACAATATGACTCCAACATGATTAAAAGTGGATGAAAATTGACCAAGTCATGGTTGGGTAATAATTTCACAGGTCCAAATGACCTTGACCTTTGACCTTTCGAGGTCATATATACATAAAAATGTGAGGCATTAAAATAGCTACAATTCAAGCCCAGCACTATCAAAATTGGATAAAAATTGATTGAGTTATGGCTAGATGAAAATTTCAAAGGTCCAAACCACCTTGATCTTTGACCTTTAGAGGTCACATGTAAATTACAAAAATGTGAAGTTTTGCAATATTTACAATTAGAGTCCTGATTAAAAGTGTATAAAAATTGACATATTCATGGCTGGATGAAAATTTCAAATGTCCAAATAACCTTGATCTTTGACCTTTAGAAGTCACATGTAATTGAAAAAAAATATATACAGGGTTACGATAGCTACAATTTGAGCCCAACATGATCAAAATCAGATAAAAATTGATCGCGTTATGACTAGATGACAATTCCAAAGGTCCCTATGACCTTGATCTTCGACTTTCACAGTTCACATGTAAATTACAAAAAATTTGCAGTGTCATATTAGCTACAATTTGAGCTCCACATGATTAAAATCGGATGAAAATTGATTAAATTATGGCTAAATGAAAATTTCAAAGGTCAAAATGACCTTGACCTTTGGCCTGAAGAGGTCACATGAAAATTACAAAAATGTACAGTTTTATATTACCTACAATTTGAATCCAATATGATCAAGATCGAATAAAGATTGATAGAGTTATAGCTAAATGAAAATTTCAGAGGACTAAATTACCTTGACCTTTGACCTTTAGAGGTCACATGTTAATTACAAAAACGTGCGGTGTTCCTAAAGCTAAAATTTGAGCCCAACATGATTAAAAGTGGATAAAAATTCTCCGAGTTATAGCTAGATAAATTTTCAAAAGGTCCAAATGACCCTGACCTTTGAACTTCAGGCCTTTGACCTTGAGATGACGTCTACCTAATGTGAAATTTGACCTTTAAATTGAAACTATGACCAAAAATTGATATTTGACTTTCACATGACTTTGAACTTGAAATGATCTTGACATTTGAGATGAGCTGTGCTTGCTATGATCAAACTCCTATACACTAGGAACTACATCCACTACAGTATATATGATATTGAAGAATTAAAACTTTAACGCGCCCTCATTTGCATTATTTTGAAAAGCATGATGTCTCATTATAAAAAGGCAAGGCTTCATTTATATAGAAGTATTGTTGTGCCAAGATTGGAGTTACTATCTATAACAGTCTCCGAGAAAAAGGGCAGACGAATTTACTGGTAAAAAAAGAACGAAAGAAGAATAGAAAAGAAGATTCGTTTCAATGCAAATCTGTCTCGGTCCCTTCAAAATGAGAACGGTTTGAAATGATACACATTACCATTGTTCAACATAGTCTAAATTTTGTATATTAGCCTAATTTGCACAAATCAAATGCTACAACTTTTGTTCTTGATTCATTGGATGTGACCATGTCACAAACGTATAAACTGAAGTTTCGATGACACCACTATCAATAAAAGTTTTGAAGCTATTCAAAGATCTTAATTTTGTGTATTTGACTAATTTTGATAAATCAAAAGCCAACAATTTTGGTTCATGGTTCATTGGATGCAGTTATGTCACAAATCTACAAATTGAAGTGGGAATGGTACCTATATACAAAATAGTTATGAAGATATTTGAGTTTTAAATTTTGTTTATTTGTCTCCTTTGCATAAATTAAAATCCCACGACGTTGGTTCATGGTTCATTGGATGCACCTATCTAACAAACCTACAAAATAACGTTGAAATGGTACCTCTGTCTATAATAGTTTTGAAGCTATTCAAAAAGATATAAATTTTGTGTATTCACCTAATTTTCATAAATTTCTACAACTTTGGTTCATAATTCATTACATGCAGCTGAATCACAAACCTGCAAATTCAAGTAGCAATGGCACCTTTATGTATAATTGTATTGAAATTATTCATAATTTAAATTTGTGTATTCTAATTTGCATATATTACAACATTTCAATTTTGGATCATTGGATGCTGCTACGTTACAAACCTACAAATTGAACTTCGAATGGCACCTCTATCTGTAAAAGTTTTGAAGTTATTCAAGATTAAGAGTTCGTAAGTTTACCTAATTTGCATAGGTTAAAATTCTACAACTTTGTTTCATAGTCCATTGGATGTGGCTATGTCACAAACCCATCAATGGAAGTTGGAATGGCACCTTCGTCTATAATAGTTTTGAAGCTATTCAAGATTTAAATTTTGCATATTCACCTAATTTGCACCAATTAAAATCATACAACTTTGGTTCATGGTTCATTGGATGCGGCTTGGCCAGAAACTTGTCAATTAATGTTAGAATGATATCTCTAGCTATAGTAGTTTTGGAGATATTTAACTTTTAAACTTTTCAATGCCCTAATTAGCATAATTTAAAATTCTACTTCCATTTACTGTCCCTTATATTGGCAAGTGTCAAAAACCTGTACATGCACATTGAAATTTTGTGTCTATCTGTAATAGTTTGGAAGATATGGAGATTTCAAAATTTCAATTGCCAATAATTTCCATAATTTTAAACATCATGGTTATTCCAAACCAGTTGCACAATTTCACTGGTAGGTCAGTTCCCATGGTGAGTTTGGTGCTTTTTGGAATAATAGTGTCTGAGAAAAACTCTGAACAAATTTGGTCGTAGAAAGGAAGAAAGAAAGAACGAAGAAAGAAAGAAAGAAAGAAAGAAAGAAAGAAAGAAAGAAAGAAAGAAAGAAACTAACAATTCCAGGGTTTACTTATACAGTGAAACCTCTCTACAATGGGCACCCTTGGGACCAGAGAAAAGTGCGCACTCCTGAGTGGGTCAGCCCTTCTGGGCAATACGGATGAGTATGTGTTCATTTACGTGTACATTATTCATACATGCATATATATATATATATATATATATATATATATATATATATATATATATATATATATATATATATATATATATATATATATATATATATATATATATATATGTACAGTGTATACATATAATATTTCAAGGGGAGGTGTATACATGCAATACAAAACTGTCTTTCTTCCTTTATCACGTAAAAACATTAACAGAGGCACTCAAGAAACTACATGTACATGTACCTGTGAACCGAGACAAGCACTATACTGTCTCAATATTGGCTATGAAGAACAGGCTTTATCTCACTGATTACAAGAAAAAAAAAGACATGAAAGTGTCCACTGAGATGACACAAATCTACTCACTGTTTCAAAATTCTCAAAGTTGTGAAACAAGCCATTGAGGACTGGAAGACCATACGTTGATGGGTCTGGGCAACTCTGTTTGCATGTAGTCTATTTTTAACAGAGGGTACAGTCCTTCTTGTTCTCTCTAGAAGTCCCCCGCCAGTGTCCCTTGGGACTGATAAGTTCAGCAGAATGACATAGCATCAGACAAACACAGACCAGCTAGGATACCAGTCTCAGTCATGGTGCACTGACAGCTCTGTGCAGCACTTGTGGAAACTAAACCATGCCTGGTACATATGGCAGCATGGAGCAGATCTGTTCTTGCATGAACAGGAAGAGATCCTCTGTATTTTATTGAGAATCTTATTACACAGTTGTTGGGAGCCCCCCCCCCCCCCCCCATTTGCTGCAAGACCCAAACCTTGCACACCATACACCAAGCATGCATGGATAGAAGGGCAGGTTCAAGCTAATTAATTATTAATGCAAAATTGTTGCCTAGCACCATGAAGGTGAAGCAATAGGTCAACAAGCAGTCGAAGGCCTGCGTGTGTGCATTCTGGAGAAATTCTGTGAATTTAGCATACATTAAAACTCCCAACTTTTGTTTGCATGCTGATGGATTTGCCAGTTGTCTCAAACCTATATGTGTAAGTTAGATCTATAATATTTTGGATTATGTAGAGCTTTTAAAATTTTAATTACCCCTCCTTTGCATAATTTTAATCGTCATGGCTATTCCAAACTAAATGGCAAAATTTCATTGGTAGCTCAGTCACCATGGCAAGCGTGGTAGTTTTCAGAATAATAGTCTCTGAAAAAAACTTTGGGTGCCATAGAAAGAAAGAAAGAAAGAAACAAAGAAGGCAAGGAAAAACAATATGTCTGGGTTGGCACCCAGACATAAAAAAGCAAAGAAAAAAAGAATTCTTGGAAGAACGAAATGTCTGAGTTGGCCCCCAGACATAAAGAAGGAAAGAAAGAAAGAAAGAAAGAAAGAAAGAAAGAAAGAAAGAAAGAAAGAAAGAAAGAAAGAAAATGAAAGAGAGAAAAAAGAAATAAAGAGAAAGAAAGAAAGAAAGAAAGGAAGGAAGGAAGAAAGAAAGAAAGAGAGAGAGAGAGAGAGAGAGAGAGAGAGAAAGAAAGAAAGAAAGAAAGAAAGAAAGAAAGAAAGAATTTCTGGGAAAACAGTATGTCTGTGATGGCACACAGTAGAGCCTGACCGAACCAGAACAACCGAACCCGAGCTTACCGGGTTTCAAGATTGAAGCCCGCCTCGGGTTCGGCTTTTACCGTCGCTAAACGCTCGGGTTCAGTTATCACTGTCAATGTTGGCAATAAAATTAAATAAAAAGGTCACTGAGGTTACTTTTTGTACTTGTATACACTTTAAACAATGCAACAAACGATACTTTGCAATTACGTGTGTCACATGGGTTGCATTAGTCACCTTATTACATTAACAATAGTAATGCCTCCTGTGCAAAAGGGTAACAGCTATTAACCCCTGTCGAACGTTTTCATGTTTTTATCGCATATACCGAACCCGAACGGTGCAATCTTTACCTCAGAATATCAAACTTCAATTACGCTACGCTGAATAGCTTACAAATTGATGAAAGTCTTGATCAGTAATTTTCCAAAAGTCCACATACAAGCAAAGCAAGTGATCCAGATAGTTTGAGCTCAAAACTACTGTAAGAAGCTGCTAAATTTTTTACTCCTTCTTTATGTAGATGTATCAATTAAGCCCTTTCGAAAAAAAAACCCAACTGAATGGAAAAAAGAGATTGTGAATCCTATTTACAAGGGTGGAAATGATGATGACCTTAACAACTACAGACCCATATCACTCCTAAGTTGTACAGGGAAAATAAAGGAAAGGGCGATCTTTTAACACTTATTCATTTTTTGTCGGGATAATCTGGTAATCACAGAAAAACCATTTATTTATTTATTTGTTTATTTATTTGTTTGTTTGTTTATTTATTTATTTATTTATTTATTTATTTATTTATTTATTTATTTATCTATTTATTTATTTATTTATTTATTAAAGTGTGTGTATGAACACACACTTTTCTGTTTTTCCTCCAGTTCTTTGTTTAAAAGTGTGTGTCAACACACACTTTTCTGTTTTTTCTAAAATTCCTTATCATGTCTGGGTGCCAACCCAGACATTTTGTTTTTCCAAGATTCTTTTTTCTTTCCACTTTCTTTCTTTCTTTCTTTCTTCTTTACGACCAAATTTGTCCGAAGTTTTTCTCGGACACTATTATTCCGAAAACCACCAAACTTGCCATTATGACTGACCCACCAGTGAAATTAGGCACCTGACTTGGAATAGCCATGATTTTTAAAATTATGCAAATTATGGGCAATTAAAATTTTAAAAGCTTTATATCTTCAAAACTATTATAAATAGACACAAAGTTCTAACTTACTGATATAGGTTTGAGACATCTGGCAAATCCAATAGCATGCAAACAAAAGTTGGGGAATTTTAATGTATGCTAAATTCAGTGAATTTCCCAACAATCCACATTTTGACTAGGGCTTCGGCTGTACTGCATATTACAAGCCTCCATGGTGCTAGGCAACCATTTTGCATTCATGATACTTGAACCTGTCTAAAAGGCGGCCTTCTAGCCATGCCTGCTAGGTGTATGGCTTGAAAGGTTTGGGTATTGTGGCAAATGGGAGGTGGGGGGGGGGGGAACTCCCAACTGTTGAACAACTGTGTAATGAGGTTCTCAATAAAATACAGAGGATCTCTTTCTGTTCATGCCAACTGTTGAACAACTGTGTAATGAGGTTCTCCATAAAATACAGAGGATCTCTTTCTGCTCATGCAAAAAACATATCTACTGCATGTTCACACTAAAGCTGAACAGAGCTTTAAGTACACCATGACTGACACTGACCAGTCGGAGTGTCCTGATAGCTGGTCTGTTTTAGCCTGAGGCTAGGAGTGTGCTGGGCCTATCAGTTCCATCAGTCCCAAGGGATCAGAGGGACTGGACTTCTAGGCAGAACAAGCCTGGCAGAGTGTACCCTCTGTTAAAAATAGACTACATACAGATCTTATAGTACTCAGTGACTGTTTTCACAACTTGATGAATTTTGAAAAAGCGTGTGGATTTGTGTCATCACACTGGACACTTTCATGTCTTTGTTTTCTTGTAACCAGTGATATGAAGCCTGTTCCTCATAGCCAATACTGAGTCAGTATAGTGCATGTCTCAGTTCACAGGTACATGTAGTTTTGTGACAGCATCTGTTTAAATTTGTTTATGTAATCAAGGAACAAAGACAGTTTTGTATTGCATGTGTGCATATCCCTCTGAATTATAATATGTGTACACTGTACATGCACATATACACATCAATACTCCCCAGAAGGGCTGACCCTCTCAAGAGTGGGCACTTTTCTCTGGTCGCGAGGGTGCTCACTGTAGAGAGGTTTCACTGTAAAGTGTACCTGCAATTTAAGACCTCTCCTAATGCCAGACAAAAGTGGTCACATAGGACAGGTGGTCTTTCATCTCAGATGAATTAACAAAGTAATAATAGGCCAATGTCTTTCTTTCTTTCTTTCTTTCTTTACGACCAAGTTGGTCCAAAGTTTTTTTTTTTTCAGACACTGTTTTTCCGAAAACGACCAAACTTGCCATGGTGACTGACATAACCAGTGAAATTGTGCATTTCATTTGGAATAATCATGATGCTTAAAGTTGACAAATTTTAGAGGCAACAAAAATTTTAAAAGCGCCATATCTTCCAAACTATTGCAGATGGACTCAAAATTTCAATGTGCATATATACCTTTGTGACACTTGCCACTATAATAGACAGTATAGTTGTAGAATTTCAAATAATGCTAATAAGGGGCATTGGAAAAGTTAAAATACCATTCCAACTTCAATTTATAGGTTTGTGGCAAAGCTGCATCCAATGAACAATGAACCAAAGTTGTAGGATTTTAATTTATGCAAATTAGGTGAATATGCGAAATGTAAGTCCTTAATAGCTTCAAAACTATTACAGAGGTGCCATTCCAACTTCAATTTATGAGTTTGTGACATAGCCCCATCCAATGAATAATAAACCAAAGTTCTTCTAGGCTTATAATTCTTGCAAATTAGGCAAATACACAAAATTAAAATGCTGAATAGCTTCAAAACTATTATAGATAGTAGTTTCATTCAAACTTCACTTTATAAGTTTGGGGCATGGCCACATCCCATGAACCAAGAACCAAAGCTGAACACTTTAATTTTTAAAAACCAGGCTAATACACGAAACTTAGATTATGTTGAACAGTGGCAAAGTGCAGCATTTCAAACTGTTCTCATTTTGAAGGCACCCAGACAGATTTGCTGTGAAGCAAATCATCTTTTCTAGTTTCTTTCTGTCTTTCTTCTTTACCAGTGAATGTGTCCGACACTTTTCTCGGATACTATTATACATAGAAACTCCAAACTTGGCATGATTGTACCTCCCTATGATGAGTTGGGCCTTTTTTTGCAGAGGAATGGAGACGTTTTAAATTATGCAAAAAAAGGGGCATTTGAAATTTTCAGTCTCGAATATATTCAAAAGTATAACAGAGATGATAGATAGAGATGCCATTACAACTTCTGCTAGAGGGTTATTGTCCATTGCGCATTTAATGAATCTAAAACAAAAGTTGTATCAATTTAAATTATGCTAATTAGCACCATTTGAAATTTTAAAACTTGAATATCTTCAACACTATTATAGATGGAGATGTCATTTCACCTTTACTACTGGGTTATTGAACATTGCGCATGTAATGAATCTAAAACAAAAGTTGTATCAATTTAAATTATGCTAATTAGCAGGATTCGAAATATTCAATCTTGAATATCTTCAACACTATAATAGATAGAGATGTCATTCCAACTTCTACTAAGGGTTTGTTGACCGTTGCACACCTAATGAATTAAAATAAAAGTTGTAGCAATTTAAACTATGCTAAACACCACCATTATAAATTTTAAATCTTGAATAACTATAGAGCCATAATAGATGGAGATGCCATTCCAACTTCTACTCCTATATTATGGACTAGTTGTATATTGCCATACTAATATACTTTGAAGACACACACACATTCATTTGCCAAGCAACAAATTATTTTCTCTACTTTATTTATTTATTTATTTATTTATTTATTTATTTATTTATTTATTTATTTATTTATTTATTTATTTATTTATTTATTTATTCATTTATTCATTCATTTATTTATTTATTTAATTGTTTATTCATTCATTTATTTATTTATTCATTCATTCATTCATTTTTTACTTATTTATTTATTTATTTATTTATTTATTTATGTATTTGTTTATGTATTTATTTATGTATTTATTTATTTATTCATTTGTTTATTTATTTATTTATTTGTTTATTTATTTATTTACTTATTTATTTATTTATTTATTTATTTATTTATTTATTTATTTATTTATTTATTTAAAAATTTCTTCACCCTCTGTAGCCCTTTCAGAGCGCAGCTCTGTTCTTTCCAATGGACCCAGTATACAGCTGGATGGAATGGTAAGATAGTGTTACATATAATCAAACAGTAATTTAAATTTAAAAAATCTAAAAGATAAAGTATAAAAGATCTGTATAGCTATCTGGCTTCACTTCAAATGACGGAACAATAAATCAGTGGATCTACCTTCACCACCAGTTTAGTAAGGCTATAGCTCTGTTCTTCAGATGAACCCAACATACATCTTAATGAAATGGTAAGATAGTGTTACATATATTATCAAACAGTAATTAAAATCAAAGAAATCTAAAAGATAAAGTATGAAAGATCGATATAACGATCTGGCTTCACTCCAAATAACTGAGAAGTAAATCAGTGGATCTAACTTTACCACCAGTTTTGTAAGCCTATAGACGAGAAGAAAAAAAATAGAGTCGTTATCTACGATATAATAAAGGCATTCGATCGAGTTTACCATCCAGCCTCATTACATAAACTGCCCAATTCTGGAGTTACTTGGGAGCTCCTGGGTTGGTTTCAAAATAATCTTACAAATCAAAAGAAAGGGGGTGGATTTAAATGGGGAATCTTCTAGCTGGGGCCACATTGAGGCTGGTGTGCCTCAAGGCTCAGTCCTAGGCTCGCTACTTTTTCTCATCTATATAAATGATATAGTTGATGTTATGCACACTAATGTTCGTTTATTTTCTGATGACATTGTACTTTTCGTCTCAGTTGAGGATCATGTATCAGCCTCCAATGAAATCAACGCAGATTTGCAATCTGCTTCTAAATGGTCCAGTGACTGACTCCTGACATTCAATCCAAACAATACAAAACAAATTGAAATAGCAAAAAAGCGTGACCCATCCTGCTCTTAAGTATATGGGAACAACTATTGAAATGTCAAAGAACATAAACATCTCGGCTTCTTACAATAAGCAAATTTGTCTTGGTCTTCACATATCAACTCTGTTTGTACTAAAGCTATGAAAATTGTTGGAATTTTACGTAGTCTACAGCATAAACTAAACCGGCGTTTTCTTGAGATCTTGCTTTTTTCGTTCATACACCCAGTCTTGGAGTACGGAAGCGTAGTATTCACTTATTGTTCTCGAACCAATGAAAATGAACTGGAAAATGTTCTGCCTTCGTGTTTTCTTGTTTTCGCCCAAGGCAGAAAATGCGAAAACAAGAAAACGAGAAAACGCTAACACGAAAACACGAAAATAACGACATAATTTCTGTCGTGTTTTCGCGGTTGTGTTTTCGCATTTTCGCCTTCGTGTTTTATATTTTAGTGTTTTCGCCTTCGTGTTTTCTTGTTTTCGCATTTTCGCCTTCGTGTTTTCTTGTTTTCGCTGTTCTGTTTTCTTATTTTCTTGTTTTCGCCTTCGCATTTTCATGGACAGAGAAAAATATTTTAGTTGGCACTTTTGTGCCACCATAGTTTTCGCCTTCGTGTTTTCTTGTTTTCGCCCAAGGCAGAAAACAGTAAAACAAGAAAACGAGAAAACGCTAACACGAAAACACGAAACTGCGAGTGCGAAAACACGACATATTTTCTGTCGTGTTGTCGCGGTTGTGTTTTCGCATTTTCGCCTTCGTGTTTTCTTGTTTTCGCTGTTCTGTTTTCTTATTTTCTTGTTTTCGCCTTCGCATTTTTATGGAGAGAGAAAAATATTTTAGTTGGCACTTTTGTGCCACCATATGTTCTTGGTCTTTCTTCTTGTGACCAATGAGGTGAGACCTGATCTTCATATGTACTCTAGTATCTGATAGGCTTCTGTGTGTGTGTGTCTCTCTCTCTGTTTCTTTCTTTCTTTTTCATGTGATATTAGAACAAGGACGGTTACGTTTTAACCTAAGAGTTATCTATAACAGCGCTATGTTTTGCACGCAGGTATGTGCCCTTGGTTCATAACGTCCTCTATGAATAGGAGGGGTCACAATTACCAACTATCTGTGTATTTAGCTGAATACACAATCCAATACACAAAATTTTTCAGGGCTAGAGGTAGGAATTTCTATTGTATTGCATGTTAAATTAACCTCAAATTAAAAGACTTCTTTTAAAGTTGCCATAATAAAATTTATGCGAACATTATAGCTGTCCATATTATTTTCCCACACAAATTTTGCTGTTTCTTGCAATGAGTGGTTTTAAAGTTATTAAGCTCTACATTAAAACGAAAAGTAATGGGAATGCACAACTGTAGCCCTGTACAGGAGGGCAGTAGAAGCCCCTGTTCTTGCTCTCCACTATTGTATATGGGTGCACAAAAAATGTTTATTTCTACATGCACATGCTCGTCCATACCAGTGACGTATTATACGTCCAAGTTCATACTTAAAAGGGCCGACCCCCTATGAAGAGGACACCTGCCTACAGTGGCCACTTTGTACGAAATGCCTCTAATTGACATGACTTTACCTGCTGCGAGTTTATACCCTTCATCAGGTGCACCATACTTCATATATATATATATATATATATATATATATATATATATATATATATATATATATATATATATATATATATAATGAACACACACAAAAGTCGTAGAATTAAACTTTTGATATTATAGATCAAAGTGCCATTGCAACTTCAATATATAGGTTTGTGCTAGAGATGCATCTAATGAGCCACAAACTAAAGTTGCAGAATTATGATTTATGCTAATTCGGGGCACTTTAAAAAGTTTAAAGGTTGAATATCTTCAAAACCATGATAGATAAAAGTGCCATTTCCACTTCAATTTAGAGGCTTGTGCTATGGCCTCATCCAATGACCTACGAGCAAAAGCTGTAGAATTATAATCTATGCTAGTAAGGAGCACCGCAAAAGTTAAAACGTTGAATTTATTCCAAACTGTTACGGAGATGTACCATTTGAAAATCTCCACAGGTTTCCGCCATGGGCAAATCCTATCAATCACAAACAAAGTTGTAGAATTTTGATTCATGCAAATTAGAAGAATACAGAAAATTTAAATTTTCAAAAATTTCGCGTCTTTTACAGATAGAGGTGTCATTCCAACTCCAATTGATAAATTGGTAACATAGCTGAATCCAAGGAAATATGGACCTACGTTGTAGCATTCAAATCTATGAGAAATAAGCCAACTCACAACATTAAAATCTTAAATATTCAACATCAAAATTGTTATAGATAGAGGTGCCACGGTAACTTCAATTGATAGGTTTGGGAGATAGATGCATCCAATGAACAATGAATTAAAGTTGTGCCACTTTGATTTATGCAAATTAGGCAAATACACAAATTTGAATCTTCAATTACGTCAGAACTATTACAGATACAGGAACACTTCCAACTTTAATTTGTAGGTTTGTGACACAGCTCGATTGTTTATGTCTCTTTTGAACAGTTTAGTAAATATTACTCTCTCATTTTGTTTTTTCCTGGAATTCTTTCTTTAACCTGATTTCGTCCGGAGATTTTCCCGGACACCGTGATACCTAGAAATTCCAAATTTGCCATGATGATTGACCTATCAGTGAATTGTGCATATTGTATTGTGCAGTCAAGATGTTCAAGATCATGTAAATTAGGTTTTTTAAAAATTTAGATCCTTTATATCTTCAAAACTATTTGAGAGACACGATTTTTATGCTAGCTAAAGGTTTGTGAGGATGGGCCGTCTAATAGAGATGATTTCAGATTTGTAGCAATTGAAATCATGCAAATTGGGGACTTTTGAAAATTTAAATCTTTAATATCTTACTAATATTGATACAGACATGATTCTAAATGCTAGCTGTAGGTTTGTGAGGATGCGCTATACAATGGATATGTTTTCAGATTTGTGGTAATTTAAATAATGCAAATTGGGAGTATCTAAAAATTTAATATTTAATATCTTCAAAACTAATATAGACAGAGAAATGAATCCAAGTATCAATTATAGGTCTGTGAGAATGGGCTGTATTATGGATAAGAAAAAGTACCAGCAGGTGCTGCCACCGAGTGGAAAAGGCAATAACTAGATTTTTTGAGTTCTTAATGATGGCATATATCCATGCATAACTTCCACATTCTCAAATTTTGCGTATTACAAACGTTTCAAACTCTAATTTTTGTAGCACACAGAGAGATTTGCTGTGAAGCAAATATCCTTTTCTAGTTTCTTCTGTATAGCCTGTTTTGTCTTTAATTTTTCTCTGACACTATCTCACGGAAAAAAGCTACATTTGCGCAGTTATTGATGTACATGTATAAGTGAAATGAAGCACCTGGTCTGGAACAGGCAACATGTTGAAAATTATGCAAATTGAGAACATTTGAAATTTAAAATGTTTTACACCTTCAAAATTATCAGAGGTACTATTCCAACTTTAATTCATCGGTTTTTGCCTTGGGCACATCCAATAAGCCACAATCAGAATTTGCAGAATTTTAATTTATGCTGATTAGGGACATTTAAACAATTTAAATAAGGTACAGGTGTCTGTACTTCCTTCTAGAATTTTAATGTATGCAAATTAGGGGCACTTGGAAAGTTTGAATGTTGAACATTATTAAAGGTAGAGATGCCATTCAAACTTTTATTCACAGGTTTGGCGCATCCAATGGACCACAGTCAAAGATGTAGAATTTTAAGTGTTAATTCAATTTATTCAGCAATTTACAAGTCATATTTAAAATGGAGTTATGTGCAAATTTGACATTTAACAGGCCACAGTGCCATTCTCACATTATCAAAAGTTTTGCTCCAGGTGTAGTCAATGGACACAAAAGTCAAGACTGCAGGATTTTAATTTACGCAAACTTTGAAAGCATACACAGATTTGCTTTTGAAGCACCTGCCAAATCTTCTTTTCTAGTTTTAATTCATTGCTTCTTTAAAAACCAACGCCTGTCGTACATTCTTGATCATTGTACCACAGCGCCCTCAAACGGGTGTATTCTTTTAACGTAGACAAGTGTCATTTCCTGCAGTTTTGTTCTGTTTCCTCGAAGAGGCTAAAACGAGTAAGATTGGTCAAATATTCCTTTTTATTCCAACAAATATTGTGCTCTTCTGAATCATTGTCAAGTTACGATTTATGTTTTGAGAAATCTTTCAAATACCAACGTCTCGGTATTTTAAAAAATTAAAAACATGAAACACGACAAAAATAAACAACAGAGAAGAAGAAAAACAAAACACACACGCAAGCAGGGTAAGGTGTGGACTCAGTCTCCAACTTCGCATTGCGGGGATAGGTGGAAGAATATTCCCGTTGTAAAAAGGGCAGTTGCACAGAGTCTAATGAAATAGCAGGAATCCAGCGCATGTATAAGTGTGCGTGCGTGTGGGTGTGCGCGCGCCAGTGTGTGTGTGTGGTTATGTAATTAGGAGCAGAATTCAGTTGATTAAGATTTTCTGTGACCACTCTATATCTGTTAAGCACTTCAAATAATAGGGGCCAAGCATCCGAACAAGCAGATTTTTGACGCGATCTTTCGCAAACTTTCTGTCTGAACATTGGTTCCTGTTGGTATAATAAAAGTTAGTCAACTCTTGACGGATCAATGTGACTGCCCTAAAAAAGCTGAATACCCAGGATCGAGAGAAAGTGCAATCATATGATGAGATTTAACTATACTAGGCCTATTTTCAGTCACCAGATGGCGCCAATATTTTCGCCCGGCTTGAAAAGAACACAGCACAATGAAACCATTTTGAAATGGGGGTCGTAGCTGGCCTGGGACCGCTGATAATCCACCAGTGTGTCTCTTTATAATGACGAACGCGTGCGGGCTGTATATACATGCCGCCTGGGTCCCTTATCTCATCGGGATTGGTCGAGGTCATCAAAGGCATGCGTGGGTCACGAAACAAAATCGGGCCTGTCTGACTAAACGTGCCGGAGACGTGGTTTGGGTAGTTACGGCATGCGCCCCGGATGACCACCTGGGTTGCGCGGCTGACATAAAACTTTCCCCCAGTGAAGTTCTCACGCACTGACCGTTCAGCACTTGACATACTGTTTTGGTACGATCCTGCCAGTTCCCTGGCCCCGTTCCCCGTGTGTGTGTGTGTGTGTGTGTGTGTGTGTGTAAGCCTTTTTGTATTTCGCCTGGATTTTTTTCTCGCCTTTTTGACCTATCGTCCAGAGAGTCTGAAATTACATGAATAGACAAGCCCGACAAAAGGCCAAACCCCGCGGCCCTTCCGCGGTGATGACAGATCACACTAAAAAAGATCTAAAAAGTTTGAAGTCCCTGGAACTTGTCACGTCAAAGTTGGCTAGATTGTTCAGTCTATAAATCATTTCAATTATTGTCGTATGCTAAGAGCGTGGGAATGAGTAACCATGACTAAGACCTTGTATATATTATTTTGATCTGATTTCCACTTTCTCTTGCATACTCTCAGACTTGACAAGTCATTCTGGTCTGCTCCTTGACCTGGGCGAGAAAACCTTAAAGGAGCAACCTTGAAAAAAAATTGTTTTCGCTTCTTTTACCTGACACAAACACTTGTATGGCTGCAGTAATTATCTGCAGTAAACGTTTTTACCTGAAGTTCTGATTACGCACGCCTTTGAAACTAAATCGTGGGAAAAACTATCAAATCGCATTAGATCGGAGGTGCAGTAGACTGGGTTCAAGAATGCTAAAATTTCTTTAACATAAATTTCGTGATCAAATTTATCAACAGCGACCATATATCAACTGTTGTCTGCTCCATCTAGTTCCATAAAAATCCAGGCAAATGATATTTGACCTGAATAAAATTATGACAGGAAACCCGTCAGAATAAATTAAATTGCCCAGGCAGTCATCTGAATGTCACTGACGTCGAGGACCAAACCAGTAAATCCAGTCAAACTGTCGAATAAGTTAAAACTTAAGCGACACTCAGTAGATTTTGCCACCTCCCACTACCCTTGCAAGCGCATGTCAAGCCATGATAGCAAACCAAACTAATATACATGTATGTTACATTACACTGTGTGACACTTAAGACGTTCCCGTCGTTTGCTATTGAATTGAAACCATACATGATCAAGCTGAAGTTTGCGTCCACCAGGAGCAGGCGAAAGTTAGCGTC
Organism: Hermodice carunculata; assembly: GCA_964020975.1. Taxonomy (NCBI): domain Eukaryota; kingdom Metazoa; phylum Annelida; class Polychaeta; order Eunicida; family Amphinomidae; genus Hermodice; species Hermodice carunculata. The sequence goes on along the minus strand of OZ026621.1, from coordinate 26,123,200 downwards.
ACTCACTTTGCTTATAGTGGTCATTACACAAATAAAATATCCAGATCATTCTCTCAGTTTAAGAACAGTGTTTTCATATCAAAAGGTGCATTGGGGATGCAAACTGTCCCAGATACCTAGGCCCATATTTTTGCCATTTGTGAGAAAAAGAAATTGATATCATGGACAAAGCTTATCAAAGGTCATATTGACTTTTGGCCAATAAATTATGCATGCCGTCTGTTGTATAAAGATTGGCATATAGGATTTACAAAAGTGTAATCTATATTCTTTTCGGGATTATCACGGGTGCTGTGGTGTGTCTGGTTTCGAAAGTTTTTAAGATGAATATAAACAAAGAAAGATGTACCTCTCCTTGAATAGACTTTGAAGAATATACCTGCCATCACCGAAAATCAAAAAGGGGAGAAGGCTATTTTACATTTTATTTATTTTAAACAATCTGCCCACTAGTCATTTGGATTACTTCATTGTTGTTATAAATGCACTTTATTACCATGACGTCATTTTATGCCTGCAAAGCTCTCTTTAAAATTGGTAAGGTGAATAGTGTGAGGCAATGACACACTGGTTTATGAGGGCAGGGGTTGGTGGGTGGGTAAGTATACGGCATTTTATTGTCCGTACCAGCGTTGTGGAAGGCTTCGTTTTCTGAACTTCGCACTGAGCATTCTTTTGGAACATTTTTATTTTCTTTAAACTGTACTGCGGCATTTTTTTTTTTTTTATATATATACAAGCGTTCTGGGACCCACTCCCTCTCCCCTGCAACATCCCGCCCTCCCCCTCCCCCGCAAAATCCCTCATGTGAGCCCACGGTGAATTATCGGTCAGACAAGATCAATATGAGGCTGGCAGGCCAGAAGGTCCCCTGAACAAACACCACCACCTGCACAGGTAATGTTTACTTGGTAGCAAGTCGCCAAGGAAAGTGATTGTTGTCTGTTTTGCTCCACTCGGCATAATTGTATACGTACTTTTGAATTGGTAAAATAAAACTTAAGGAAGCAAACTTTTCATGATGGGCCACATGGCTGTATAATCAGAGATATGCTCATAATGGTAGCGAGTGGAAAAAGAAGAGAGACCTTGGCTTACAAGAGTCAAGCGGCAACAGGCTCCCGCTTGATTAGCACTTGTGTCCCGAACAGATCTGCAGCATTCCCAGTTAAGATTCCTCGTTACCTTTTGCTATTCTATATGTGTTATAATAAAAAATAGTTGAATGGCTTTTATTAAAAGCTGAAGTCCATTATTATAAAGTTTATCTTCTCACAGATGAGATACGTAAAAATTTAAATGGCAAAAAAAAAAAAAAAAATGGGTCTTTGCAGGATGTAAATGCCCGACACTGGGATAGCAAGTACGTAAGTGTAGCTAATTTCGTTAAATTTCCGAGCGATGATTATTGAGAAAATGTGACGTTTTTCGGCTCCACTACAAGACAAGTATAGCACATGCTTCAATGTAAAAGCGCTACTATTGATGGTCTGGGCAACCGTGATTTTAAATGCCAGTCAACAGACCCATGCCCCAGAGTTACATTTGAATGTTCACAGACTAGTTAGGATACGTGGAAAACTGCAAGAAAGCAACACTGAGACAATCACGAGGCTTGTAAAACGGGACTATACGGGCATTTCAAACAGCTTGCAATCAGAACATTCACTCTACTTATCCACACACTGTATTCCAAGCACAGCCACTCAAACTGTATAAACCAAATGCAGTAAAAACTGAAATCAAAAGTTTGCAGTTTTGAATTGTGAATTTTTGTTGAACTGGCGCATTCCCCAATAAAATTGTCAATTGGATTAGAGTCATAACAAGGAAGCCCAGGGAGTACAGGAAAAGTTGCTCTGTAATCAGTTTGGTTTACTTTTGCAACAAAAATAAAATCACAACCGACTTTCGTCTCAAGCTTTATAAATTTAATGTTTTCATGTATTTTTTCACATTCCATAACAAGTAATGAACTTCACTCAATGAAGCAAACAGCAACTTTGAAGCAACAGTAGAGTATGAATCACAATCTTCACCTGGAAGCTGAAGCCCATACGTAACCATGATAACTGGTAACTATCCATATTCTAAGTGAGTGGAGCTGAATTATTGTTGGATCTCCTTAATCCTGAAACAGCAACATTTGCGCAAAGTTTTTGGCCAATTAAGTCTTTATGAAAGTTTGTTTGTTTTTTCAAACCATGGAAATATTGCGAAAACGTCCTTGTATGTCCACAGGAACAAGTGCAAAGAAAATATATTACGATTACAACATCAAAATGTTCCGTGTAGCAGCAATGGTTAGATGAAATGTGAAAGCATGCGTTTGTCAATATCATTGTTATATTTAAATGAAAGCACTATGCAAACAAAAAATATGGATTCAGATGAATCCCATTGTATAGTCCATGAGCAAGTCGTCTTAAGTAGAATTGCCAGTGAGACCCTTAAATATAGGGCATATATTTTTGTGTAAGACACTGGGCCGTAACATATTTTGGGTGTGCATAAAGTATTTTGTCCATAGCGACCAATATACAACATGAAATCCCATGATTCTGTGCAGTTCGGTGTGATTCTAACAAGATGAAACAGTCATACGTCCTTTCATACGGTGACAAATCCAGTTTGTCAGACCCACATTTAAATCCAGTTTTTCCAAGATGATATGCATAATGTATTGACAAAATAATTGCGTTTGGCCATCACCACGGTCGCCACACGCGTTCTTCTTTCACATCCACGTTAGATGGCGCTGCAGGTGATGGCTGAACAGAAGTTGACGTTGGCACATGCACAGACTGTTCCGGTGACTTGCAGCCCATGTTGGGTGCCTCCAAAGCCTCCACTGGACTAGCTGAAGTCTTGGTCAGTGTTTGTACGGCTGCCACTGGCAGTGTGGCAAAAGCAGCCGTCTGATTCCCTTGGCCGCTGGGAGAGAAATACACAGGGGTAACAGTCTGCGGGGTTATTGTATGGGGTGTCATTGTCTGAGGAGCCGCTGGCACAAAAAATGCAATTTCTCCGCTGGGTAAAGCTCCAGGCACAATTTGGAAGGCACCTGTTATCTTGGCTCCTTCAGGTGCTGAGTTTGGGAGACGCTGTGGGCTTGTCGCGACCATTTGAACTGTGGTTCCAGGCATACTCGCCAGCGAGGTTGCTGTTGGGATCTGCACTTGAATGGGTTGCAGGGGTGCTGCGGACATTTGCACCTGAGGTGGAGATGGAGGAATCTTCGTCATGCAGCCGGCAAGATGTGACAACAGTCGGTTACGAACTTCTGTATCCAGTCCATCTATGGAACCCAGATAGCGACTCACTTCTGTGGCACATTCATTGAATCCTGCCCTGTATTTGCTCACTACGGTTGGGTCTGTTGTCATGGCAACTGAAACCAGAAAATATTGATCAAGTTAATTGTTGCACTGCTTTAATAAAACTCTAAATGATAATTGTTATGTAAAGGGGCGAGATAAAATGTATGTTTTACGCTTTCCATATTACACCAAACCAAAACTGACGAGTTGCCCTCCTGAATGACTCAAAACTTCGACCACTTTCTTTTCTGACCGTTCTTCCTCTACATCTTAGCCAAGAAATATTGGTGTGATGCGGCACCTAGTGACTATCTCTCTCATCATTTTCTTGTTTCACCTTTTTCCATTTTAAACCATCACAGTAAAATTTGAATTTTTTTCCCCTGGATAGTTGGAAAGACACACTACCGACCCCACATTACCACTGTAACATGCTAATTCCAAGAAACAGTGGGTTAACAGCATCATTATTTTTGTCGTTTCTTCTTTTGCTATCAAATACCACCAGGCCTCAACGAAACCCAAGATATTTTATCTTTTCCTCGTAGATAGTTCCCTATTTAAGTTTTTATCATACACTTCTGTTTGTATCCTTGCTCAAATTCTTCACATCACGCAACAAACGCACTTTCTCTCTCCCTCCCTCTCTCTCCCCACACATATATGTGTGCGTGTGTGTGTATGTATATTAATTATAACATATCTACAATACATGTAGAACAAAATATTATGTGAGACGCACCTGCCATGTGTTGTCTTTGAACGGTTCTCAGGTGCTTAACTGTCATTTCCAGTATGTCAGCTTTCTCCAGCTTGGAATAGCGGGATGTCTGCAAGGGGTGAAAAAAGGGGAAAAACATGAGCACATGGTAATAAAGAGAACCACGAGAAAAACATTACACGATAGAGGTAAACAAGTTCTTTATTGCGGGCTGCCTACTGACCCGAATTAAAATAAATGCCTTTGGAGAGCGTGGGAACGAGGATACTAGTCATGACATCAGTGCCACAAGCATGTCATGGAATGCCAAACGGGCAGTCTTGTGAGCAAACAGGACTCGTGGCAGTATACACGTTACAACAGTAACAGCTTTGGCGAAAGACAAGTTAAATGGTCCACTGCGTGATCGTGCATACTACAAATCTTTTAGCCAATTTATGAATAGGCAATTATTACAATTCATTCAAATACATCTGGTCAATTCATATAATTTTGGGACAGAATTAAAATGGTTTTATTGCACATGTTATTTGTACTTACGTCTTTTTTCATGGCTTCCAATACAAGAGACTTCAATTGCACCAACGAGTCGTTTATTCTAGCTCTCCTTTTTTTCTCCATCAATGGTTTGTTGCTCTGTAAAAACGAAAATAAAATAATGAAAATGTGGTGTATTGGTCGTTTTAACTTTCTGGTACCACATTGTATGTTCCAGGCACGATACTTGATATGCATGCAAGAAATACTAAAATTACTTCCCCTCGCTCCTCGCAAACATCCAACTCCTTGGCATATTTTCAAGTACTGTGTACAGTGGTACCGAAAAACAATGGCTCATTAATAATATGTATTTACAGAGACAGAACTTTCAGTAAAGCATTTTTTTGTATCATCCCAAGTCATACACAGGCTTCATAGGAAAATGGTCCATGTTACATGTATGCACTTGAATGCCTCCCCATGTTATTGAACGGCGACTGCTGTCACGTGCGTGACATTCAAACAAAACAAGTGTTTTCCAGGCAAGTCATAATGAAAGATATTGCACAAATTCTAAAAGCTGGCTTACCTTGCGTATTTGAGCGGCCGACATTTCTTTGCTTTCCTGGTCGGACATAATGTAAAGTTTTCCAATATGCAAGTTTTGGTGTTATTCTCCGAACAACCTGTAGCTCTGCTGAGGAATCTCAGACTGTGGGAAAATTTAGCCTAGCTCGGTATATATACGTAATGACGCATGCCGACCCGCGGGGTAGATAAGTTGTGTGTGAAACTATTCAGCGCTAGTTTCCCACGCTGCATGCTCGTACTGTTAGCCAATCACAATAGAGCTATGTTATTGGAACCTGGTGGCCCAACGGACCAGGCTTGTGACCAGTCCACGTTCATTGGCTGGCGGTGCCTGCCACATTGTGTAGCAGACGATAAAGCGTTTAAATTGTTTATCCACGGCTGCCAGTCAGACAGGATAATTGACATTCGTAAATAGGCAGCACGTGTCAGTCGCTTTGTTCCGTAGTCCAGCGCTGTGTGGGAAAACCACGCCTACTTGGCTAAAGTACTGGCACCAGTAAACGCCAAATTGTTATGTAAACAAAGATACTGATAAGGCATACCAATAGAGAATCTTTGTGTGTTGGCGCGCAACAGCGAGTCCCTTTGTTATCAGGGGATCATGATTGGTGAGGAATGCGGGCTTTTCACTGAGTCCGTGGGAAAATGGCCCACGTAGCCTACAGAAAGCATATGGAAGTCGGTCGCTCATCACCACCCCACCCGGTAATTTTACGAATCAGCTCCCACAGTATTTTAACCAGCAAAAACTGAACATCTGTCCTGTGGAAAGGTTTAAATGGTGTGCAGGTCTTTTTTTGTCTTTTTTTCATTTTCTCTTCTTTGGGGGGGGGGGGTAGGAGGGCAGGTTGGAGTGGGAAGCACTGGCAGCAACAGATGCTATAAATATTACAAAATATGAGTCGTGTCTCATTCCACTCGTGTCACTCACACTTGGGTTGAAACTTGTTGACACAAGAGTCACATAAAGTAAATAATGTTCGTCAGATTGCTATTTTTGCACGAAGTAGTTTCAATGCCACTGGGAGGCCATAAAAGTTGTAAGAATTTTTCAAATATGCTTTGGTCAATTTGGTGCAATATGGTCTTTTTGCCCCCAATTTATCAAGTGGAGACAAAGGACACATGTATAATTTACGTTTTCGGACAGGCAACAGGTAAACACTTGTAACGTCAGCAATTTACTGCCAGGGAATGCTTGGATGTCGCTGCTGCAGGACAGACGGTCAAAGGCGTGACATGCGTCGTCACGGAAGGCGTTGGTAATGTTAAGATACACACAATCAAGTATGCGCACTTGTCTGCGTTCTTTATTGTAAGAACATCCGATTCAATCCCCTATGCACGTGCTTGCTATTGTTCAGCCCTTCTGGCGGAATCAAAACAGCGACCGTCGTGATTTGCTGGGACTATCTCGCGTGACCAACCACCTGGTGGTAAAACAGGGAACCACACAAAGAACTGGGAAGCCGAACTTATCCAGACAGAAATAGTTGCATTACTGACGCTTGGTTATACCTTCAATGGCTAATGCAGGTACAATGTTAACCGATGTTTTCCAACTGGAATATGGCCAATAAAATTGAGCAGATTACAGTGATGCGTAAAGGGAGAGTATTTCCCACGCCATGAGGACAAAACCCTGGGACAAAATCAGTTGATCCGATAAAACAAGTTCACTACTTGTCCGTCGGTTTTCTTTGGGTTGTATAATAGTGTTGTATGAAATACAACATCCGAATATGTTCAATTATATACAAGGGAATGAGAAAAATCATTGACATCGTATAATGATAGGTTTCGCATGGGTCAAGCAACTATGCACACACTGGAGCTCCTTTTTTATTTGTGTAGATTTCCGCTTTATATAACGATTTAATCAGCGAATATATAATTTGAGGCCAAGTTGATTCCATAAGTCTATCTAATTTAGTATAACCCGAGATGAATAGCTTGATCCTGACAATAAAACTGTACTAAACTCAATTCACCCACTGGCCCCATGCCGCCTCTGGTCATCTTGGTTGTGCAGCGAACCTAAACTGTATAGGAAGCATTCAAAGCTGACAAAAATCTTGGATGGGATGGGCAGGTGGGTGGGTGTGGCTAACTTGGCGCTCGCCAAGTTCTCGTAATCGCAGAACTCTGAACACCCGACCAACGATAAATTGATAAGCGCACTTGCACTTTTTGTTTCGGGGGCCTCTGGACAGCCGACGCAGCACGCATGATGGGGCGAATGTCAACCGCGCGCCGGCTGCGCACGTGCAGATAACGACTTGCACACTTAGCAACGAGTGCCAATCCGCAGTTGCTTCCTGTTGCGTTATGCCTCTGTTCGCGATAAACTTGCGCAATTGAAAGGCGATCAACACCAATGCATGGTGTGATGTAATGAAAGACTGCGATAATAAACTGACTATGATTAATATAATGAATCAATATTATCAGATTTGCAACGAGGGAGTAAATGAGATGCAAATAAAGAATCCGACTTAGCAAATTTGTTGCGTCATTGAAACATTTTCGTTTTTTGTTGCAATGCAATAGAAAAATCTTCCGCACGATCTGCTGTATTATATTATCATTATATTTACTATTGCATGTGAAGATATTTAATTTTACACAGTTCACAAAAACAAAAAAGAAAATGTTATCCGGATAGTCTCGGTAGACTCATACAATAACACAAAGGACATACCAAACAAATATATGTGTCGCACTAAGATGCAATTAACGGTAGGTTCACTCCATGATTAGGTTGCTATCATATACTTTTTCACGTCCATGCTATTTACCTTCCATTGGTGAGGCACACGATGGAACTTTCATACATTTTTTTAACGAGATGAGGCATCACAAAAAAATTATCCGATGTTAGAAACGTCAATAACGGTCAGTTGGAATGGGCTGACAAAAACAAACAATAAACAAAACAAAAAGCGAAAAAGACCAAGCGAAAAGAAGCCAAAACAGGCACAGGCACACATACACACACACACACACACACACACACACACACACACACACACACTCAAACAAACGAAGAAAAAAATGCAGCATTATTCAAGTCGTGGCAAACCGCATAGACAGTGAAGTAAAATATCACCATCAAAAGGATATAAACACTTGACTGTTTCATTCTTAAGTTCAATGTGTTCCTTGTGTTGGTATGACGCTCCTAGATTAATGTTTTTTGCAGGCCGAACATTCATTGCAGTACCAGCATTTCTTCAGCTGCACAGACTATAAGAATATGGTATACAATGCTAACCGAGAGAATCTCTGGTACAACAGTAGAATATCCAGGACAATAGAAGACAAATGGAATTGAGAGCTTCTGAGGCAGTCAAAACGTGACATTGAAAGTGTTAACTTCTTTCTATGTTGAGAATTTTACTGAAATAATTCATAAATTCTCAGAACAATGCATTTACTCCATATTTAAGCAACATGTTGAAGATGATTGTAGATGAAACTGTGAATAACAATACAACAGCAAATGTAAAAGCTTGGAGGTGACGTAGAATTAAAATGGAATATATGGTGTGTTTTGCCATTTTCTTGTGGGCATGCATAAACGGTTGTTGTTATGTCTGAGTGTGAACACAAAATGATACATTTCGGTTTCCTTTTCTATTTCATTTTTCTGTCAAGTTTCTTACCGGAATTTTTCTTGAAATTTTTCTTCCTCGCGATTTTTCTTGACTTTCTACAGTTTCAAAAACTCCAAATTTCGGCAAAAACAGAAAAAGACAAGACTGTAGTAGGAGACATGTTGCGCTAGCAGTTGTCCTCTTGTATATACAGTTAGTGTTAAGTTGTTTGAATAAAAAGTACCATGGTATTTCTCAGGTCAGTTCACGGACTAGCCTCGACTTTATCTTTCCTCTGTTAGATTATTGCGCAACAAGAGCAAAGAATGTGTGTACTTTGGTCTTGTTCAGGAGTGGAACTTCAAAACACGCTCCTTTCTCCTTTATGCATTCAACAAAAGTGGCAAAAGAAAGCCACATATCCGTTATTAGTTCGTTGCGATATTTAAAATATCACATGCATGTCATTCCATTGATTTAAAAGCTGTTTTGTTAAGTTTTCTAAGAATTTGTCAACATTGAAAAACCAAACTGTTAGAGATACATTGCACAAAAAACAGACTATTGTTCCCAAATCTAAGAGTCTACCAAAATAATTGCCCAGCTATACTCAAAACCCCACGAAGCGAGACATGGCATTTGCATTCTAACCGCTGGTTCCTGTTTATGCATCGGTGGTTTTTTGCAAAAGATTTATTCATGTTTATATTATGCTTTTGTAAGAGCTCCGTCAAGCCAAGACACTGCAGTGTGGATCTGTGTTTTAAGTTTTCAAAAGAAAATCTTTGTTTTATGACAACGTTATCTGCGTCCCTTGAAGACACGGCTACAAAATAAGCTGGAGGCAATGCCCATTAGCTGCCTCGAGGCACCCCTCAAGAGTCTTGCGATATGACTTCAATGTGGCCTCTTGTTACCGCTGCTTTTTCTCACGCTTTGATGACCGTCATGGATGAAAGCTATCAACAACAAAGTGCTTCGCCAATGCTACCCCCCTCGTCCTTTCCGTCCTTCTTTATCATGTAAGCATACTTAATACTTGATTGAACGAGAATAGACATGTACCATGCCGAACCAATGGAATGCGGGTATGGACATGTATCCATGCACTTCAATCACCAACGCGTGCTTGGCGCGAGGCCTCGTGACCAGCACGAGATCAAATATGTTATTAATAAAAAAAAAAATCTCACCTGTGATTTTACATGCTAGCAGCACGTCCTGGTATAACAGTCTTTGTTACCCAAGTCTTTTTTTTTTTTTTTTTTATTTGAACAAAATTTTATCTGGTCAAATAAAAGTCAAAACTCGCGTATCTGTTTTTATACCAAAGCAGACCGCGCTCTGTATTATCTGTACTACATTAGCAGGTGGAGTGAAGAAAACAGAGCTATAAGTCTGTCCAACAGGCGAGTATCTAGTACGGTTCTGTGCCTAATAAAATGCACAGGAAGAAACGTTTCTTCCCGCTTAGCTCATAATTGTATCTCTGTCGGGTTCGACGATGCCATGGCTAAACTGTCTCCTAGCCAAGGAGCCGCAGCAAGGAGCCCAGCTCTACATTTCCCATAAAGGTTTCATCCGTTGTAAACTGATGCCTTCGCTCTTTTGGTTTGGCGTCGCAGTTATTCAGAAAGTGACTCACAATTTCTGCTCCGGGCTGATAAATTTAGAGTTTGTCTCTTTCCAATGAACGCCAATGAAATACTATTCAGTTGGGTGCCTGCTAAATAATAATAATAATAATAATAATAATAATAATAATAATAATAATAATAATAATAATAATAATAATAATAATAATAATAATAATAATAATAATAATAATAATAATAATAATTTATTTCTTTGAAGAAGATTAATGTCGCGTGCTAAAAAGGAAAATCTCCGTGTTTTTTCTACTCCACTTAGTCTGCTCTGTGGCTACATGATCACTGTTTCAGTGCCGAAAACGCGACTCAAATAGCAATTGATCCATTTCTCAGTCAGCTGAGCTTATAGAATGGGTATTCCTCCGTCGTCCGTCCACTTGTTCGTTGTCTGTAGTCTGCCCACAATAGGGTTTTCGACTTCTCCAAAACCATAAACCAGATCCACTTGAAACTTGGTGGGAATCTACCTTGGGTGCGTCTCGTCCAAATGTGTTCAAATGGTCGTACTCCAATGATTTTTTAAAAATTAATTTGTGTTAATTCGTTGACAAAATCTTTAAAAAAAAAAACCTTTCTCCGAAATCGCTTGGCTAATTGTTTTGAAATTGCAATGGAGACACATTTGAGGCCCCTGGACCTTAATTTGATCAATAGATGGCGCTTCGATTTATTTTTCATGTTTTATGAATTTTTGTGGGGTTTTTTTTTGTTTTTTGTTTTGCTATTTCCGACTTCTTTTCTGAAAGAACCACTCAGATTGTTGTGAAACGTGATGGAAATGTAACTTTTGGAAAGACCAAACAAACTTATGCATGCACTGAGTGCTGATACTGCGGATCACTGACTTCAAATAAATTTATATTTCAATTTGGGTACTTGTCGGTTGATGCGTTCATTCCTGTTATTTACCATGTAAGTCAACAGAGATTGCAAGGGTAATTCGCGCTCCCGCTTCTTCTAAAAAACTGTCAATCAGGTTCACTTCATACTTGGATGTACCTTCTACAGTATGGGTCTATATCAACTTGGTTCAAATGGTCAGGCTCGAGTGATTTCACTGCACAACAGTCATGCCTTGTCACTGAAGAGGTGATAAATGACTGATAATTGATAAATTTATAGATATCAAGATTAGAATCAGGTTTATGGAAAATACCAACAAGCACCTGAAACACAAGACCCCGCCACACAAGAGAGTACGGGATAATGTAGCATTAGAGGGCGCGCGCGCGTGTGTGCCTGGGTGGGTGGGGGTAACATCATAAAATATCTTCCCCAATACCGCCTTGTTATTTGCTTTAAAGTGACACGGGGTTTACGGCCGGTTACTCCTAGGAGTTAATTTGTTCAAGAAATGGCGTAATGATTCTTTTTGGTTTAAACATGTTTTATTCTTAGTTTAGTTTGAACGTATTAATTTCATCTGGATCGCCCTACAATATATCGAAATGCTACTACTAATAAGTTGGGTTCTCCAGAACATGTAGAGACATAAGAAATATGAACATAACAGAAAGGACATACAATGCACCAATTCTATGTGGATAAAGAAATGTAGGGATACAATGGATATTGCCATGCACTCATACGTACCCATAATCATAGATCACATGCATATTATATTGCTTGAAGGCAGAACAAACGGCGTCATCTCATATGTTATACCAAGAGAAAGCAAAACAAACAGTCGCACGAGGTCCCAATGTTCTTTAGTTCAGATTTCAATATTTGAAGAGAAATTGAATAGCGAATATCAGAAGGAAGATTAAACCATTGCTCAGTAGCGTCAAGAAAGAAAGAATTTTCAAGGCAATTTTTCGACATTTAATAGGGCATACAGAGAAACTAGGTTGGTGAAGGTTGCGACCAAGGAAAGAAGGAAGAACAAGATTAGAAAGACATGGAGCAGTTAATTTATGGTACATTTTGTGAAAAAAGAACAAGTTTAAAGTACTTGTATCTGGTGGCGAGCGTTGACAAAACAAATTCACATAGAAGTTTAGCATGCAGGTAGTCTGAGAGCCCCATTGCAATTTTTTGCAGCCTCGAACTGGATTGAGTAAGTCAGATAAGCCTTGACCACAATTGTCAAACGGGACACAGCCATACTCGAGAATTAGTCGAATCATATATAAATAAAGTTTGGAAAGAGCCTAACGGGAAAGTTTACATTTGAACCACGAAGGAGTGCAATCCGCTGACTGGCTTTATTAGTTATCAGAGTAATGTGTGTACGCCAGGACAAGTAATGGCTAAGTGTTAACTCTAGGTGGGTGTCTCTGTCTTCCTCAGGCATACCTGGGTCTCCCAGGCGCACAGGTGGGTGGGCAGGTTTAATACGTTTGGCAGAAAAGCAGAGAAAAAGAGACTTTTGAGCATCAAAGATGACTCGCCATAATTTCATCCACTTCTGTATGATGGTTGCATCCATAGGGGGACAGTGGCACTGTTAACGATTTCAAGTGTCGTCAGCAAAAAGTCTGACGTCAACAGTAAGATTAGCAAGTATATCAGTAACGTAAATTAGCAATGATAGTGGGCTCGATATGGATCCTTGAGGTACTCCAGCTTCAAGAGAAAACCAAGGAGATGATTGCCTATGAAAAATGACTCGTTGGAATCGGCTTGATAGGTAGCTATCGACCCATGTTTCAATATATTATCAGAGGTGCCTGGTTGTCGCAGTTAAAAAAGGAAGCCAGGATGCCAAACCTTGCCGAAGGCTTTAGACAAATTAGGGAAGACCATCCTTGCCTCCTTGCTTTGTTCAAGGCCTTTATAGATATTATGGGGGATATACACAAGTTGATTAATGTTAGAGTCTAGGCTTTGAAATTCGAGGTTTTTAGAGACGAGAAGGTTACTCCATGTTAAGTATTTACAAATAGCATTAAAAACGATTCGTGTTGAAAAATTAACATATTTCGACTATGCAAGATACAACTTTGTCATCTTCAATAATAGGAGGTATATCCTGGTGTATTTTACACCCCGAAACACTTTTTGATAGATTCCACCACTTTTGGGCGGTTAACGTCGTTCTCGTCAAGTTGGCGGCCCAGATTAGAGAAATAAGAGCGGACAGAGTTTCTTACATAATTAACCACTTTATAGCGGTACCTTTTGTAAAATTGGAAGAACTTCCCGATCTTAATATAGACATTGTAAGTATGGGGATCCGGGATGTTAGACACACACTTAAAACGTTTCCGCACACGGTTGCGACGGCGAATATTTTTTTCAATTAATTGCGGAAGTTAACATATTTCGACTATGCAAGATACAACTTTGTCATCTTCAATAATAGGAGGTATATCCTGGTGTATTTTACACCCCGAAACACTTTTTGATAGATTCCACCACTTTTGGACGGTTAACGTCGTTCTCGTCAAGTTGGCGGCCCAGATTAGAGAAATAAGAGCGGACAGAGTTCGTCCCTAGGGGGAATCGTGATAAAGTCCTTAGCTGTAGAAAGGAATTAGTCCTACCAGTATGATACAACATCGTCAATTGAATCAGACTTCATGAGCTGTGTCCCAAGAAGCTAATTGTAGGACAGTATTCACATCACAAAAATTAGCTTTTTGAAGTCCTACATATGTCTTTGAAAGAGGTTATGCTGTGATACGAGGTTGACAAGAGATAAACCATGATCATTGCCAGCATGAGAGGAGTCCAAAGCGGAACACCTGTCGTTACGATCATCATGCAGTGATTATTGATATGTGAGGGTTGCTGACAGTGGCTGAAGAGATAGAATTGGATAAATATCTCAGAAAATTATCGCGGATCTCGGCGGGTTGACCGGGAGGCCGATAATAATTTCCAACTAAAAGACTATACCACGCACGGTATAGAAATTTCCATCCCAACACACTTACAATCTTGACATTCAAGATCAGAACGTCTGACACACGGTAAGGAAGAGTGAATATAAATTAGGTTAAGACTCCACCACCCATCTCATACAGTGATATATATATACAGTTATGGAAAACAATTGAAACTAGAAGACAAAGATTAGCTTTCAGCAAATCTGTGTATGAAAAGTTTGCATGTTTGGTAACAATAAGGGTCCCTCTAATTTCCCACTAATATGATGTTGGTGGCTTTTCCGTAATATTTATTAATGTACCTAATCAAAGGAGAGGAAATCATATACATGTATGTATCCCCAATGTTATGTCAAATATGAAACAGTTTAACACTGTTTGTTGATTGTTTGCACATATTAATAGCTAGAATAGATGGAACTTGATTTGTCAATATCCATTATTCTCGTGGCACTGGTTCAAAACCTGCATGGCTGTAGAAAGTGAACAGTTCCTTGGAGTATAATGAGAACTTTAAAGATGGGTGTAAAAGGATATTTCTCTGCTGGCATACTTGGCCATTTTATTCTCCATACCGTCATACTCGAAGCCCTAGCTCTCATTTTCTGTACTGGCCATAATTTTGGAACAACCTTATTTTCTTTGTGCTGTCCTGTTGCAAAATTATTTTATGTACCATTGTCATTCTACCTTCCCGCCTCTTGTAGTGTATGTATTTCCTGTATTATTATGAATTAACCAGCAAGATTTCAATTCCACATCCTTTGACCACGTGTTTATCAGCTGAACTACAACTGTACCTAAACTATCAACAATCTTCTCTTCCTGCTTTAATCTTATGGGGGATTAAAGCTTGCACATGCTGCTAATTAGGCTAATTGAAAGAAATACATGAACTCAATGTGATCAGCACCCCAACAAATACACTGCTACATCTGGTGCGTGTAATCACCACTGGAAACGACGTACCACCCTGTTTGTTGTGGTCAAATTTTTGTAAGAGAGAGGACTTGATTCTTTGCAAATCTACCTGCAGTGAAAGGCCACCTGCTGCACGATCACTTTCTCTGGGCTCAAACGGCAGCCTAAATACAGCGGGTACCGCTGTATTTCTATATACAGTTGTCCTTTTTTTGAATGACCAGTCCTAGAACTGCGACTGGTTTCTCAATATACGTTCGTGTAATATTAAAAATATAGCACCATGGGGCCTCATAATCATAGTCTTAATAAGCAAGTAATCAGCAATTATATCTATGTCTAGGTGCGAACCCAGGCACTATGTATTCAAAGAATTATGTCTAGGTGTGAACTCAAACAAAATCCTTTTTTCTTTCTTTCCTTTTTCTTTGCGGCCAAATATTGTCCGGAGATTTACTCGGATACTATTATTCCGAAAACCACCAAACCTGCCATGGTGACTTACCTACCTGTGAAATTGTGCACCTGGTTTGAAATAGTCATGATGTTTAAAATTATGCAAATTAGGGGCAATTAAAATTTAAAAAGCTCCATATCTAACAAACTATTGCAGATAGACACAAAATTTTAATGTGTATGAATAGGTTTGTGACACCTGCCAAAATAAAAAACATTAAATGAAAGTTGTAGGATATTAAATTATGCTAATTATAGGCATTGAAAAGTTTAAAAGTTGAATATCTCCAAAACTATTATAGATAAAGATGCCATTACAACTTCAACTTATATAGGTCTGTGGCAAAGCGGCATCCAATAAACCATGAGCCAAAGTTGTAGGATTTTGATTTATGTAAATTAGGTGAACATACAAAATTTAAATCTTGAATGGCTTCAAAATTATTGCAGATAGAGGAACCATTCCAACTTTAATTTATGGATTTGTGGCATAGCCGCATCCAATAAACTAAAATTGTAAAATTGTAATTTATGCAAATTAGGTAATTACAAAAAATTTATATCTTGAATAATTTCAAAACTATTATACATATAGAGGCGCCATTCCAACTTCAATTTGTAGGTTTGTGACATAACCGCACCTAATGAATCATGAACCAAAGTTGTAGAATTTTAATTTATGTAATTAGGCAAATACACAAAATAAAGATCCTTTAACGGCTTCAAAACTATTTTAGATAGTGGTGTCATTCAAACTCCAGTTTATAAGTTTGTGACATGGCCACATGCAATGAACAAAGAACCAAAGTTGTAGCAGTTTAATCTATACCAATTAGGCTAATACACAGAATCTAGATTATGTTGAACAGTGGCAAACTGTAGCATTTTGAAAGGCACCAAGACGGATTTGCTGTGAACCAAATTTTCTTTCGTAGTTTTAACAGTTTTCTAAGAAGGGACAATTTTGCATATGATATTATTTTTATCTGTAATAGATGTGATGATACGCCTGATTTAGATGCGATGAATCCTGCTGACTGGCATCAAAGAAAACATAGGCACCGTCTGCAGAGGTTATGTGATGTGTGGCTGGCCCGGAACTTTGACGAGTGATAACTACCAGTCACTATTCTGTCGCGTCAGGAGTGAAGCCCGAGAGTGGAGACATCAGTTCTTCAACAAAAGTAAATGTAAAAGTGCCCACTATAGGCAGGTGTCCGTTCTTGAGAGAGTCAGCCATTTTGTGTATTAATAAAATGGCTGAGTATGTACATTAATATGAAGATCATTCAAACAGACATACACAATGTATACTTAGTGTTAGACTCCAATTAAGGGGTCATTAGATGGATGACAAAATTTGTTATTTTCATGTCATATATGCACAAGAATGCTATCACTACAGTACCCGTGAGAAACAGGTGTCTTGTCATAGATTACAAAAAAAAAAAAAAAAAAAAACAAACAAACAAACAAACAAACAAAGCAAATCTTGTCTTTGTGCCTCCAAAACTGACATAGATTTAAATGCTACAGCTTCTCTTTGTGGTCTATATGGTGAGCTCTCAGCGCAAACCTGTGAATTAAATCGGGAATGACACCTCTACCTACAATAGCTGTGAAGATATTCAACATTCAAGTGCCCCTAATTGACATTGTACAACTTTTGTTGGTGGTTCATTGGGTGTGCCAACAGCACAAACCTATAAATTGAAGTTGAAATGGCACCTATGTCTGTAATAGTTTTGAAGATAATCACCTTTGGTGTTTTGAAGTGTCCTTAATTAGCATAAATTTATGTTCTACAACTGTCATAATGTGTCCTATAGATGGCCATCTCCAACAAATATGCCAACACAACAACATTTGGGCCTCTATGTTGAATACTTTGGAAGCCAGAATAAATTTTCAAATGGCCCTTATTTGCATAATTTTTCACTGGTTGACCATTCTGAACCATTTGCGAAAATTCACCATAAAGGAGCTATATCTGTATCATTTTTTTTTTGTAGCTGAAATGTTCGAGGATAACACAAACTTAAAGTGAAAAGAAGGAAAGAAAGAAAGAAAGAAAGAAAGAAAGAAAGAAAGAAAGAAAGAAAGAAAGAAAGAAAGAATATTGGGAAAAACGACATGCCTATGTTAAGATACAGACATATAATAAATTATAATTCTTTTTCCTTTTTTTTTTGAAAATTTCTACAAACTTTTGTGCATTTTTGCTTTTTTGACACCTTCCTTCACACACAGACATAATTACTTATGTCTCATTTCCTATCTTTTGAAAATTTCTGCGAACTTTTGTGCATTTTAGCTTTTTTATATCATTTTTATTTTATTTTATTTTTTTGACACCTCCCGAAACCTATGTTGGATTCTCTCCAAACTTGGCGGGGTCCTGGAACTGAAATCTACCAAATGTGCTCAATATATATATATATATATGTGTGTGTGTGTGTGTGTGTGTGTGTGTGTGTGTGTGTGTGTGTGTGTGTGTGTGTGTGTGTGTGTGGTGCTGTCATTGTTTGGCTGATTCTACAAACTATGAAAATGAAGAATAATCATATAGAGTATATGTACCTGCAAACAATGATACTGTCCAATAAGGATGACAGCAGACCTGGCGCTGGCCTAATGTCTGTGATGTTGGATGCTAGGCCCATGTTTACTTTAAAGAACCAAAAGGAAAATATATGTGGTGTTTCTTTTGGTGTTGTTAATTTTGATCTTGAAAGGTCCATTGACTGATTAGCTCGTATCTCGGAACTGGTGGATCAAAGTTCCAGGGTTTTTGTTAAACACATAAGAATGTGGCTATGGGGTTTCTTTTCATGGTAATTTTCACCTCAAATGACCCTGTAAGATCACACGTATTAGCATATATCATGATTATAATGGGTTCTGTCACTCTTCTTTTAAATGACAACTCGTGAACTGTATGAATGAAGACTAATATTGCAAACTGTGATGTTGGTCTCAAAATGAATGGTATTATTCTGATGGTCAGGACCACTTCAATCTATGCGTGCAAGGTCAGCTGAGCACAAACTCTCGCAGTCCTCTTGTTGTCTTCATTTTTTTAGTCTTCTCTCTCGATGTCTATCTCTCTGTCTCTGTATTCTTTTCCCCGTCATTTGAACTTGGCGACAGTACCTCACATTTCTTTTGGGGGGCGAAGGGGGAGGAGGGAGGGCGGAGGGGTGTAAGTGTCTCGAACTTGAAGTAACGAGTCGTCACTTGTTTGGAGTAAGTATTCCTCATTTCCATCTGTAGGTCAGCATCATAGCGGTTGTTTATCACTGTAACTTACAAAGTCATGCATGGCCGTATTACTCGAAAAGGTATCCACGCAACACAATATCCATCAATAGCAATGGAAAATAATCAGTGTGATTCAAGGTTTCAAGGTTTAAAGGTTTTATTTGGCAATCCATAATCAGAATACAATATTCTGTTTAGGCATGGAGGCCCAAAACATGTATGAATAACAAGTATAAAAGATAATTATATAAATACATAAAATATAAGAGTCACAGGGACATATGGCAAATGATTGGATCGCACCGGCCCGTGCGTGACCTGTGCTCAACCACAGGATTTCAATATCTTCATAGTTATTTGTTCTCCAAATACAACAGGGAAGGACCCCAGCATATTCATAGTCTTTGTGTTATCCATTTCTTTTATCACTTTCAATGTTCGGATCCCAGGATTCGCACCAGTTTATCAGTTTCCGGGCCCAAACCATTCACAATGACGTTTGAAACGTTTCCCGCTCAAAGTGCCCTGTAAGAGTCCCAATATAATTTGTCGTCTGCCTTAGCGATTTTATTTAAATTTTTCGTTACTAACTGCAGTTATGAAACCATTTTTGCTGCGATTTGTGTGTTAGACCATTCATGATGGAACGCTATAAGTCTATAGCTTTTCTTGGCACCGGTTGGGCCTATTGCGCCCAACTCAGTCGTACTCTGAATGGATTAAGAGGTATTCTTATTGTTAGGTACACATAATTATGTTGTCTGTCACATGTCCAAATTTGCCAGTTCAAGCTCGAATACGGTCTGCAGAAATGAACAAATTACTTGAACCCTAACACCCTTACTGCACCAAAATCATGGATATGTCTCTACAACACTTATTTTAATCAAACAAAACTCCTTATGTCAAGAAGTTATCAAATATTCCCTGAGAAATTATCATTTCTTTTTAAATGGCTGTCAAAAGTAGACAGTTCCGCCAACTTTACCTTAAAAAAATTAATTATTATTTTCCCTATTTTGTGCCACCTTCTTGAAGAAAATAACTCTTTTATGTAAAACCCATGACACGTTTTTACAGATGCATATATCGAGATCCAGACAGCGCAAGATTGCATTTATCTTAAATATTTTTCTTGAGATCTCCATTTTTTTATATAAAAAAACAACAATATATTTTTACCCAAAACGCTTGTGTTAATACAGAAATTTTGAATCTTGATTTGCATCTTCAGGGGAGACAGATTCGTGCAAAGCTTTGCAATCTGTATTTATAGATTTTAATTTATGTTAGAATTGCATATATCTTTAGTATTTGATCTAGAAGTGAAGTCACTTTGTCCGTTTGGACGGTACGTGACGGTTGTCCTCCTGTTGATCTTGAAGAAATTTTGGTTCCTAAAAATCAGATTTCTATGTCTGATATTTTCTGATGATTTTTGCTAAAACTTTTTCCTAGAAAAAACAGAACACCATGAATATTTTTTTGTATCCTAAGTTAAGCAGAGGAAACCTTTGTGTTTACCCGGGTGATATTTTTGAGGAACAATTTACGATGGAAAAGTTGTGGACAGAAAACGCCCGTTTCACAGGCAAGCTTAGGGAAGGGAAGTTTTTTTCAATATAATGACTCGGTTTGCCTGGGAAATGTGTTCTGCTTTCAACCGGATGTGAAACTAAGAATCATAAGAAAAACATTGCGTTCTCGACAGCAATGCAAACAAATTGTAAGACGGTTGTGAAGATCAATAACACATTTCCACTTGGCTTCGAGCAAATAAATTGAATCCAACATTAGCCAGACAAATTGCATGTTGATAACTTCTAAGAAGAACCAGGTAAATTTCAATCTTTCTCATGATGGTACTGAGATTGAACAGATGCACAATTTTAAATACCTTGGCGTGACTTTTTGCCTGCGAAGCAGACTGTAATTTTGTTGTTTATGTATGTTAAAACTATAACGGTACTAAAATGTGGAATTCCATTACCCAGCACATCAGTGATGTGCAGTCTGCGTATGCCCTTAAAAAGAATGTAATTTCACATGTCTTAGAATCTGCGCCCCCTTTTTGAGTATTTCTAATCCCTAGGGTCTCACATGTGACCAGGAATATTTCATCAAAATGTATCCACTGTATTTTAATTAAGTTATTATCTTGTCTCTTAACTTATAAATATATTTATTCTGGCTATTGATATTTGTTGTGCACCCATGCATCAACAGATATGTAATCTGAACATGGACTGCTGAATAAACTTGTCATAACTCGTCAAACTTTGATCTGGGACCCTTTTCGTTGTGTCCGATTCGCCTAATTGAATTGTGTCACCGAAAACTATGAAAAGCGATAAATGATTGTGGATACTTCGAACATTATGCAAATAAATTAAACAATAAACAACCAAAATGAAGGAAAAGTGAATTTCAGACAACAGAAAACAGATTTTGATAATTTGAAAATATGCACCAGGCACATGCGTGCACAGCTGTTACATGTGTGTCAACACAATCTGAAGGGTAAGGCCAGTTCATCCGCGTTGAGGTGTATTCATGACGATGCTAATACGTGCATGCATGGGTCAATAACAACGAATCCGCTGAGCATACAAACAAATTATCCATAAGTACACTTTACTTTGCATGGTACCTTGGGAAAATAATCAAATGCTGCATAATTCCCTGTAAAGCAAGTCCAGAGCGATATACTTTCAAATGAAAATTTCCTGCGAAATGATAACACGAAATTCATGGCTTCAGCTATGTGTATATATATATATATATATATATATATATATATATATATATATATATATATATAAATTTATATATATATATATATATATATATATATATATATATATATATATATATATATATATATATATATATATCCAATTAAAACCACATCCATAAAGAGACCGTTTCTATACTAAGACCGCCAATGTACAGACCGGTTTCTGTTTATTCCCCACTAAGATCACTCCCCTATCAACACTCTATACAGTAAAACCTGTCTATTGCGGACACCTGTGGTTCTGGCAAAAGTGTCCGCAATAGACAGGTGTCCACAATAGGCAGGGGGTGCACTTTTGGGATCTCAGAGTACATTTCTCTCAATTTTTGTACATTATGCCCCTGACACTCTACTCAAACACATCTTAACTTGGGATTTTACAGTTTATATCTTTGAAGGGAAAAATTATGTATGTATGGGCTTACCAGGCTTAAGAAAGTTTGCATAATTTCTTTTACTAACAGAAAAGAAACAAACAACAAACATACCACAGGGATATCCTATCCTTTGAGTACAGTATAACTGTATGTGCCATTGTTACAAAATTGTGAATAACTCCACATGAGTCTCAGTGGGTTCTTTGTTTTAGGCTTAATAATGGATCTATGATATACTGTGTCCGCAATAGACAGGTTGTTTTCGCATTTGGTACCCCAAAAAGTGTCCGCAATACACAATAGACAGGTGTCCACTGTAGACAGGTATCACCAATATGAAAATGACTTAAAAATATTCGGTTCTGGCCAAAACTGTCCGCATTAAGCAGGTGTCCACAGTAGACAGGTGTCCACAAGGACAGGTTTTACTGTATATACAAATATAGATACATACATATAGATACAGCAGAATCTCCAATTCAGACCATCTCCATAAAGAGACTATTTCTATATTAAGACCACCAATTTAGAAATCCATTTTTGATTATCCTTTATTAAATTATATCCCCATTAAGACCACATTTTTCTGTCCCTTAGGTGGTCTTAGTAGGCAGATTCCACTATATTATGTTATATATATATATATATATATATATATATATATATATATATATATATATATATATATATACGAAACATCACAGCACTATCCATGGAGTATATTGCAAAGGTAGAGTCGTAGCAGAAAATGTGTGTCATATATAATGCAAGGAAATTACGCATCATCAGTTACACAATCTGTAAACCTGCTGCGACAAGTCACACCAAACTTAGAAGATTCACCTGCAGTTACTGATACGTGTCATAGTCTTCAGTCATATAGGACATTGAATAAGAAAATCAAATCAAACGCTTTTAGTGAGCATTGCACGTAACATATCTGCGCCCCATGCCCATTCATTTTGTGCGTCAAAGTAATAATGTCCCACGGTTACTGCATACCTGCAACTCATACCATGCGTGTACCTATTGTATTGAATCCACTCTATTTATTTATTTATTTATTTATTCATTCATGCATTCATTCATTCATTCATTTATTTATTTATTTATCTATTTATTTATTTATTTATTTATTTATTTATTTATTTATTTATTTATTTATTTATTTATTTATTTATCTATTTATCTATCTATCTATCCATCCATCTATCTATCTATCTATCTATCTATCTATCTATCTATCTATCTATCTGTCTATTCATTTATTTATTTACGAGAATAATTCACATAATGAAAGCCTCGTTTTCAGTGGCGTTAAAAATAAGTAGGCGGTCATTATTTACCAGAGGGGGGCGGGCTCGGGATATTGGGATGGCATATCGATCATCATAGTTTTTGTGCCCCCCCCCCCATAAAAACAGACAAGAATTTGCGCCCCCCCCCCTTTCCAGGAAGTCTGGAGAATTTTGTGACCCCTCCCGCATTGAGCCCCCCCCCCCCCCCCCCCAGCCTTATACTGGTTATTGCTGTGTGACTTTGTTATAAACTGATTCACAATTTGATGACCCCCCGCCAGGGTAGGGAGGGGGGCAATTTTATAACTCCCCATTAGGAGCATGTGAAATTTTGTGCCCCCCCCCCAAATATCCCGAACCGCCCCTCCCCCTCTGGTAAATAATGACCGCCCCCTAAAATTAAATAAAATTTGATATCTTCACGGGTTTCTTGGTGCGCTGTGAGAAGAAAACTGTTGACTCAAAGCTGATGATGATGGCGGTAAACGGGTTACTGCCAATATCACAAGGGCCAAAGGGTCATGTCCCGCTCGCCCCAATCCTTGTGAAATGATTCGGAAGAAGAATTCTCTCGCTGCAAAATAATGACCTTGCAGATTCAATTGCACGCGTGCAAGCGTTCCCAAAGCGTCTTCAAATTTAGTATATTCAAGCTCAAAAGGCGAGCGTGTGGCGCGGGAATGTCTCAGTTCAGACCTGCTGGGAGGCAGCATCAATTTCTCTGTTTGACTTCGTGTATAGTTATGCATTTAAATACTTGGGTAATTGGTTGCATGCCGTCAAATAGGTCCGAGAAATATCGAGCTAGGTTTGCATTCTCGTTAGAGATAATCTGCTATGTAAACTAATCCAGACATAAGGTTGTCAAGTTGTGAAGTGGCCAGGGAAGGGGTCCGGAGCTTGGCCAGTATGTTTGGTTTTCCCACAGACCTATCACACTTGTCGGCTTGTTTTGGTTGGTCAAGAACACTACAACAAGTTGACATTGCTCTTTTATTGAATCGTACTTTGACCGGAAACCGTTCACAAGTCATTCCTGGTCAGATTTAGCCGGCACTTTACGATGGGTTTTCGCCACAAATGCTCTAGACTTTCCAACAGGAGATTCAAATACGAGTGGTTTATGACTTCATTCGCATATCAGATCCCGTTCCGCCAGACGATTTGATTATTGTTGTCCTCTCCTGAGGGCGTGAGAACTTAGCTGTCATTGTTCACCTTCAACTGGCACTTGCCCCTGTATGTATGTATGTATGTATGTATGTATGTATGTATGTATGTATGTATGTATGTATGTATGTATGTATGTATGTATGTATGAATGAATGTATGTATATTATGTATGTGTGCATGCATGAATGGCCCACAAAAAGGGTGCATTCCAGTCATTTGTCAATAAAAAATTCACAAGCGTGATCGATTTTTTAAGTTTTTATCTATACGTGGGTAGTGTATCTCAGTCACATCTCGACACGACCTGAGGCAAGATGAAAGGAGTATTTGGCACGTGATTTATTTGTATTTGATAAGAGTATAATCAAAAGGTCGTAACGTTGAGTGACCCTTGGGTGGCACAACACAGTACTTTGGTAGGTCTGGTGTACTTCACGAGATGCCAGGCTCCGCGCTCTCTTATGGATAGGGACCAAAGTTTCTGAAACTGAAGTACTCAGTGTATATTTGCACATGTCTATTAAACTTCAGTCAGATGATCATGTATCGACTTGTAAATGTGCAATAGAAATATGATAAATAAATAAAAGCCTTTCTAGATAGCATTAATACAAGAACACACGATTTATCATTTTAACGCCTTTGGCCCCGATGCTTTATCGTACAAAATGACACTGTTCAGTGTCGAAAATCTCCCTTCTCATAATGATACCCACATAAAATGTGAATTCGGGATATTTTATGTTTAGTTCGCATCTATATCAAGATTATAATCTTTCAGGTCTTTTTTTTTCTTAATCCAAACAGAATCCTTGGAGGTATTCCTGATTAAAGAGATAATGTTCGTTAGAACACATGCAATTCAAAAGAAGATCTAAAGCATCGGTGGCTATTTCATCGTATTCTCCCTCATGCACTCTCCTGTCGCCGCACGCGCCTGTCATGTGCGCGCTGGATTTTTGACCCGGAAGCAAGTGTAACGTACGCTTCGAGAATTTTACATACAAATGCTTGGTAGTGTTCAAAGAATGTCGGTAAAAGAGGCACGTTTGAAGAAAGTGTGCGTTTCCTCATTTTCATGACAGCTTATATTTTGAACAGGTGTAGCTGGACCCTGTAGAGTTGCATCCGGCACTGGGACGCGTGTGGGTCCGGTCCCGGCACGCTCCGGAATATCTGCCGAGTTCTCGAACAGCGTAGCGGCACGTGCAGTCATTCAGTGTGACTCAAGTGTCGTTATGTAGTATTCTTGATCGTCGGAAATGCCTTCTTTTCTTTAAAATTGAAATGATGGCAGGTAGGTTTCTCTCATTAACCCTTAAAGTGCTTATTTAAGATTGAGTCAACAGCTTTCTTCGGGACACTTTGCACACACTGCGCGCAAAGCTGTTTACTAAGACTATTTTTTGCTTCAGACAAGGCTTGCTGATGTTTGAATGAAAGGTATCTTCATGAGGAATTTGATCCTTTTAGCCATTATATGTTTAATGGTAATGAGAAAGCAACTATAGCAGTGATTAGCACTTTAAAGGTTAATGTTTGGGATTCTATATTTCGTATGCACTGGTCCTGTAAACACTAGCACTAGGATTAGAAACCTAAATTTATGAGGGGGAAACAAAGCATGGTAAAATCTCGTTTGGCCTGCGCATGTGCATGTGAATCACCTAACTGGTCACACATCTCGGACACCATTAAAAAGGAGCATCTTTGTTTGCCTTAAACATCTGGTGATGTGGCCGTGAGACAAAGTCCCCTGCTCTCCTTCAGACCAAAGCCCGTTATGCATGTCGGGGGCTTGCCTGCGAAACTGACATGTCTCTGTGTTTTCGCCACTCCAAGTGTGGTAAAGGTAACATGGAGCTTGGTCTGTTTTGGAGGCCAGTCTGGGACTGTCTTGAAAAAATGTTCATTGTATGATTGTCAACACACACACACACACACACACACACACACACACACACACACACACACACACACACACACACACACACATACATACATACATACATATATATATACATATATATATATATATATATATATATATATATATATATATATATATATATATATATATATATATATACATATACATATATATATAAGTGGTACCGCTTGCTTTCCACTGACTGTCTTTACGGCCAAAGTTTCTTCGGATGATTTCGGAAAATATAATCTCAGATCCACGGACAGAATCATCTGTCCCCCCAAAGAGTAAAAATGGTTAACAAAATAGTGAAGCTATTAAAGGGCATTACACATTTAAATAGCAAATACCTTAATACCTTCGAAACCACAACTAGTACAAGTCCCATTTCTACATATATATTAATGGGTATCTAACGATCATTGAAAAATTCAAATATGTTGCATTTTAAATTCTATTTATCTATCTATCTATCTATCTATCTATCTATCTATCTATCTATCTATCTATCTATCTATCTATCTATCTATCTGTCTGTCTGTCTGTCTGTCTGTCTGTCTGTCTGTCTTTCTGTCCGTCCGTCCGTCCATCCATCCGTCCATCCATCCATCTATCTATCTATCTATCTATCTATCTATCTATCTATCTATCTATCTATCTAATGATAACAATAGTAATGTTGATTGACTTCCAATTTTAATTGCTGGGGAAACAAAGTGTGTACATTGAAAGTCAAGAAACAATAAAAATACATGCAGCTATACATGACACTGCTGTTGAAAGGAACGTCAGAAAAAGACAGGTCTGACAGACACGACTTAATAGGAGATATTCATATTTCCTGGGATCCTGTGCTGCCACCTAGGATGTAGCAACGAACTTGACAGTAAGGAAGGCAGATTCATGCATTAAACAGGGTAAAATGAGCTTCTATGATAGAAATAACAAATCGCAAAAGCAAAAAGCTTGAAAACTCATTAACAAAGTTTCAAAACATACAAAATACTGAACATATTTTTTAAAAACTTTTTATGTATGGCAGAAAAGTGTTATTTCTGGATGGTTAAGTGGCATAACTTGTGCAAGTGGCCTTATCGTGGTGGAGGCATAGTTCTGTTGCCTAGCAACCTAGGATACCAGAGCAGGTCTGCACTTTATGTAGTTAAATATGAATACCACCAATCAGGTGTCAATGTCTTGGTCTCAAACGGCGGGAGGAGGGTCCATCGACGTCGCCGGAGTAGTATATATACATATTATGTATATATATATATATATATGGTACACTAATCTATTATTCTTAAATGTTGACAAAAAGCCCCCATACTTTAAACATGGAAGTCGTTTCCTAAACATATGCCAGACGCAGCTACGTCTCAACTCCTGTTTTAAATGCCCATCTATATCATGTCAATATCCTATCAGCCTCAACGTGTGCATGCTCTCATCCTACTGAAGATACAGAACAGTCCCTTTTGTTCTGCCCCAAGCTCACTGTGTAAAGGGTCCGTCTACTGAACACTGTGTGTCACTCGCTCCAGGTGTAAATCCGACTCTAATAGTTCAATGCTCTAGTGACATTTTACTAAATATTCTCTTGAAAGGTAGTGAGGATTTGCCAGACACTCGTAATGTAATCATCTTTGAGGCTGTTCAGGCATTCTTATCAGAATCTAGAGGTTTTATTTACTAATTTGGTATATGGTCTAATTATAAGTCTCCATTATTTGGTATTAATTGTATTATTCGTGCACAAGCCGTGAATTTAGTCTTCTGTTCCGTGAATTTTAGTCTTCTGTTCTCGTCCAGTGTGTATTGTTTATATTCCTGTGCGTCCTATTATGTGCTGGAGATTTTTTATGAACTTTTCACCTCGGTACACTTATTGGTTAATGCAGTCATTGTTATTGATTATAATATAAATCAATTGGGATTGCAGTTATAATTCACTTTTTTGTAGCAAAATATTAAAAACATTTTATCTCCCAAACCGCATGCTTCAAAATTGTATCTGGCCACTTCTGGAAACCTGCAGTCTTTATTTTATTCACCAGGTCGCACTGGGCTCTTATTCTATTTTCAATAATTTTTTTGTGGGTTTTTGGTCTCTTCAACTTCTTCACCCTAACCACAGGCTACAGTTTCTTGAAACTTTGTGGGAATGTAACTTGAGTCAGTCTCCACAATTTTTTCCACAACATTAATCTACTGACATTGTCTGATTTCAACGATATTTCAAAATTACGAATTATCGGCCAGCTACACATAAATGTTAACGTTGTCACTATATGGAAAAGCAGCGAATCTGGCGCACTGGGTTATGTCTAGGAAATAGTAAATGTCAGGCCTTCGGTCACTACAAGGAAGGTAGTGTCTCTACCCTCCTTGGTCACAATTAAACATTAATAAGAAAGTGCTTACATGGGGTCTCTTCGGGGTTGTTAATTTTGACTCCAGATGAGCATGAAATGTGAAACTTTTATATTGGCTTATATCTTGGTAATGATGGATCCTGAAACTTTTCATTTCGAAAATGATGACTCCAGAACTATTTGAGTGAAGACTTTGACGTTGCTAGCAGTGAAGGCCCTTGAAAGGGCTCAGCCTGACATTGCACACGGGTCACATTAGTGTCATATATTCAAGGTGAGATAAAAATATAGTTACTTGCACTGTTCTCTTGGTATTACGGAAATTAGTTCGACTACAGCTTTAACTCATTCCATACCAGTCCCTGATTTTCCGTATATGTACATAGATTTAAGATGACAATTGCATATTTAAATTCTTCATGAAGAGAGCTTTCATTCAAGTACCAACATGCCTATAGTCTTGAGTCAGTGGTTCTGGCACTGCCTGGCAAGTCATGCTGCAGCTGCCCTTGTGGCAGCTGCAGCATGACTTGCCAGGCAGTGCCAGAACCACTGACCAAGGCCTGTGACCATAGTATGGAATGAGTTAACTCGGTTAGGGCCGCCTTGGATGTAATACGCCCAAAGCGCGCCTAGGAAAGGTGTTGACATGGACTATTATATTCCATGTAACTACAGAAATGCTGGTACGTGAATGAATGGTCTTTTTACAAGGAACATGAATCGAGCATCCTTAATATAATTCAGAGCAGTTCGTTTTAAGTATATAGTTCGACTTTTGTCATAGTTGACACTTAAAAGAGTTACTGTTTCACATTGAGGGGGCCCTGTGTAAGGGTTAAATTAAAATGCACATGGTTAACCTTTACCTGATTGCCCCGGTTACATGACTACTTTAGTGAATTTGGTGTTTTGAGCTGTAACTTAATAGATTTTATGCCTTTGTTTTCAGAGTTCATTGTTCACCCGGCTTTTAGATATTTATGCATGGTGATGGTCTTAAAGAAGGTGTCCTTGGCTTATTCTGAAGGTTACTTTGTGCAGCGAAGGCCAGCTGAGCACAGGACACTCACAGTCTGAGTCCCCTTGTTCGAAGTGTATACGCTGGGTAAATGAAAGCATTTAGTACCATAAAAAGGGCAGTTATTGCTCATTATAAAAGTACATTGTAACATTTAATGCGAAGCTGACTTCATCTTTTCTTCTTAATTTAGACATCAGCGGCGTCAGTAGGTCGCTCCACGGGCACCGATATATTCATGTTAATGTTTACATGCATTCATTTTACCGAGGTTATACAATATCTATAGTGGACTGAAGAGTAACAAAGGGCCCACAAAAACGTTGAAAATGACAAAAATGTTGGTTACTCCAAGTAATTTTTCATACAACAAAAAGTACACTATGGGACAAACAGTAATAGGCTCCATTGCTCTCAATTGTCTAGTCATTCAGGCCGTGTTATTGCCCTTAGGTTGCGTAATCGAATCTTTTACACAGACGTTATTTTGGTCATTGTCCATTCTGTGATACTATCATCAGCGCCTCGCGTCCTTGGCCCGACAAGGCATGTAAAACGCAAGTGTATTGCACACCTACAATTTTTGCAGTACGGAACTCCTTTCTTTCGAATCACTCACGAGTTTTTCATATTATTTTATCCTCCAAAAAGTCTATGTGTTATCTACCTTTATAATGAGGCTTTTCAGCAGCATTTTTAATTGCACTAAGCTGGAACATTAGAACACTGAAGTTGATGCTGAAGGCGCTTGTCAGTTACCGCCCAAGCATACGTGACAATGTAGAGTACAATACGTGCATATGGATTTCCCACCAAAATTGCTTGTCCGCTCGCTTAGCAACGGCGACAAGACTATGCCTTGATGCGGGCGTACAGATTGATATACTAGCAATTACACTAACTTTTCTGGAAATAAAGAATACTTATTTTGAACATAAATGATGAGTTCAAGCGCAGTGGGTATATGGCAAATATAACAAATATATCTCAAAATAATTGATATAATTTGTTAACATATATATATATATATATATATATATATATATATATATATATATATATATATGTTAACAAATTATATTTGAAACAGCAATAGTGATCCGCCGCCCATACGGGTACTTCTTGTTGAGTAATACTAGCCAGAGCAGCCCGCACCTAATTAACATAAATGGGTTGTGTTGACGCCTGGCCTGTTGACAGAAAAAGTGCAAACGAACGCACACACGGATGGCACATCAGTGAACACCTCCGTGTACAAGATGCCCCTAGGCCATATACCACCCTAAACAACAGAAGAATTCTATTGCATGAGCATATATATGTTTTTCTTGTGACCTTGAAGATGGATGATTGTGACGCAAAGTAAGACATGCTTTGAAAAAAAGCCATAGGATGCTTCTGTTGTTTAAATGGAAAATTCCCTGCACTTTAGGCAACATATGTCATGTTAATTAAGTACTGGCTTCGCATGTTTCAACTACCTGGTGAGCACATTTTGAGAATTGCCAAAAAATTATCTCGAAATGTACTATGCGGGGCAAAGAAACTGGTGTTCTACAGCGCCGAATCAATATTTTCTCCATGTAATCAAGTAAGCATTGCATAGTCAAATTGTGGAGGACGCATACACATTTAGTAGAGTCTCAAAAGACAATAATAATAATAATAATAATAATAATAATAATAATAATAATAATAATAATAATAATAATGATAATAATAATAATAATAATAATAATAATAATAATAATAATAATAATAATAATAATAAAAATAATAATAATAATAATAACAACAACAACAACAACAACAACAATAACAATAACAATAACAATAACAATAACAATAACAATAACAATAATAATAATAATAATAATAATAATAATAATAATAATGAGTGTTTGGGGCAGTGCTCCTTGTCACTGTTTCAGAGCAGTGAATCTTCAGGTGCTTCTCTGTCATCTGTTGTACATTCATTCGCCATTGTTATGCTATGTACATGCATGTGCAACAAAGGTAACAGATTCACTGATGCTGCTTCATAACTTTGCATGGTTTTTGTACATCAGGTGGTCAATGACTGAGCATCGAATGAAATCTGATACACGTGTAATAGTTAATAGAGCGCGAGGATATACTTCGCAGTTCGTCCTTACTGTGCATTTCTACCTGTATTTTACACGGAGTATCTGTGTTGTTTCCAAAGTCAAAAGTGGCGTCAGTATCCGCTTTGCTGGTGCAATATAATGGAAATCTTCGTAGGGTCCACCTAATGTATATGTATTTTAGTAAGGTACAGAAACCTGTTTTCTGGCACTTCATGTAGTTCTGTTTCAGATTTGTGGATACTTAGACCATGCGAATCTTTTATGCATATACTGTCCCCGTGACACTAAAGTAGGGACACTTTGTATCTTGCGAACCAGAAATGATCTTTCTGTGAGTGAATAAAATCATCACTTACTTAATAGTATAATTGTCCAATTGCAATGATCCTTGAAGTATCAGAAGAAATGTTCTAAAATGACCGTAATGCAGTAGTTGCCCCAATTACCATGTTTGCTGAATAGCTGTCGGATTCGCAAGATACAAAATGTCCCTACACTCCCAAGTCAAAGTGTCGATTTAAAGTATAGTTTATTTTGAAAAAACAAACATTCTGATTTATAACACTCAGTTAAACTTTCCAGCGGGTGGAACAACATTCTTCACAAACGAGTATCTTACATGTACAGTATAACCTCTCTAACCGAACACCTCCGTATACCGAACACCTCTCTATACTGAACACCATTTCTCGGTCCCAAATATATACTTTCGATAGTATCAAACCTCCCAATACCGAACACCTCACTATACTGAACACTTTTTTCCGGTCCTTAGGGTGTTCGGTATAGGGAGGTTTCACTGTGTGTTCTCTGTTGCACTGTCTGCTAAGCACATATTTCCAGGTCTTTGAATCTCTTCACTTGGGGTAACAGTTATGAGGCTTCGCGAGCAAGCGGGGTAGCTTGTTGAGCAGGCCGACTTGTTGCTGTCATTAATCACGTTTAACTTCTCGAAAAATTAGGTAAAATAAGCTCGCAAGTTACAAAACACCCGGAAATTTTTTACTACATCCGATCAAAATTGAACAAACGGGGAATAAAAGGGGAATAACCCTCAGCCCCAGCTTTATAGTGCCGCGAACTGGAGGATGCACTTAAGAATTAAAAAGCGTATACATTTCTATGTTAATCTACCACCATTGTGTGGGTAATCGTCATTTTTGTGGCAAATTAATTGCATGAATTGTTTTGTAAAATATACTGGCTTGAAGAATTTTTTTAAAAATTATTTTTCAAATGCAAAAATAATTCCTCAGATTTTTATTGACCTCTAAAGCTAACACCGGATGGCAGCCAAATAGCGTAAACTGACGTCACCAAACGGGACCCGTAATATTTTTTTCTTATTATTATTATCAGGAAAACTTCCCCTTTACAGCGGGGGCACCGATGGAACGGGGTAAATTCCATGATGCATCCAATATACATGTACAAGTGATTCGTCATCCTTGTTGACACAGACAAAATGTACACGTTAAAAATCAGGCATCTATAATCAAAAATTCGAGATTTGTGTCCTCCGCACCAAAACTAGTAATAAATCACTCATTGGGACAAAACTCTAGAAAGCGTAAGGACAAGTACATTATACATATTACATAAATACAATGTAGAACATAAATTTAAAGCTTCCAGTGGTATAATCATTGAAACGCAGGCATTACAATGGTATGTATATACAAATCAAATTACAAAATTGTCAATTCGCCATGATTGCATACTTATGGAGATGTGGGTTTATGTTGGGGGGACCTCCAGCGAATGACGGGGGGCGAAGCCGCGCAGGCGTAACAAGTACGCCGCAGTGGACGCCGGCTCTGCTGGTTTGACTCCATTTATGTACAATATAATACAAATCAGACCAGTTAAAAAACTACTATCAACCACACCTGAACTATCACAGTTATTACTGTCTACCTGTAGTACAACTTGATTGTATTGCGTATGACACTATACATGTATAACGCATGGTTCAAGCACCAGTCCGCAAAGCTTGTGCATCTGATGACCAGATAACTCTCGCTCTCAACAAAATTTACAATGCTGCATGGACCACTATTTAAAGTATCTCAACAGTAGATAACTGCGTACAGGCCTTCTTTGAATGCGCACAAGACCCTGAACTTCGCGTATTAATTCTTCAGTGCTACATGGATCTTCTGATTTGCCGCTTGCCCTGAAGGACCATCGGCACACAGATTTCATCCACCTGATATAGCGTTTCGTCCCTGAGCTTCCCATCATTTAAATTGATTTTTAAAACACGTTCTTTGTGGATTGCGCAACATTTTCAGCATTTTTACTGACACAAGCAGTGACCCTCAAACAAACGTGTGTTGGTGTTGTGGAAAAAAAAATTTTTTCTGTGAATCCAATACATCTTGCACATTTCCACATGAAATAAAATTCAAAGGCCATTTCATAAATGAAACGTACTCTACTGTGTTGACCTAACTGGTGGATACATATGTTGTAATGCCATAAAGTACCAACTCTGGAGAAGGAAAATGACTGGGCGTACACTCAACACTCCTTTGAAGCTACTAACCCCCCCCCCCCCCCCCCATGGGAAAGTGTTGTATTCATGATGGATTTCTGCCTGAGGCTTACAAGCCTGACGTCAATATATCGACATGCAACTTTTTCCCCAAAATTCACCGGCTTGCCTCTCATGTAATTATAGATTTCTTTGTCTTCATCTGCTTTTGTTTTGTTTTTGCTAATACATGATCCACCATCGCTCAACTTTACCCAACGTATTCCAAACCGGCGAATTTGTCTTCAAAAAAAAGACCAAATCAACTCGTGTGCCATCATGTTATGGTAGTTTTGGTCGTAATGCCCGTAGTTTTGGTTGCTAAGAGCCACGGGAGTCTTTAGCGGCCCACGTCAAATGGTTCGGTTATGCTACCAAGTGCTAAACCCGTTCATGCCGCAGATATGTGTTTTCATACGGACGTTTAATCTAGCATAGTCTCTATGTTTTCTAGCCTTGGGGTATACAAGCTGGATAAAAAGGTACAACTCTGGCTATAAGAATAGACGTTTTTGTGGGCCCAGATGGAAATCAAACTAACTACTGCAAGTACAGACAACGATATGTTGCCCCCCTAACACCTGTGCATGTCGTCTGTTTTCTTAGATATAAAATACCCTTTTACAACATATACAAATAAAACTAAAGTGCACAAAGGCAAGATCAACCCAAGCCCTTGCCAATGCAGACAAAGCTAACCACAGACGCCGGAAGGGGTCATATTAATTGCAATTAGAATCCATAGGTAGCTATTATGAAGGCACTTTGACACAAGCGAGCAGTAAACTGTGGACTCGACATTTCAATTGGGGTGCAAATATTGATATTTTGGATAGAGAGGCATGAAACATTTTGAATAGATTCGTCTTCCTAATTGTATCGTTACTTTCCTTTTGAACAATATGTATTTACACCGCTCGCTGAGTGGGTTCGAATTGGCACTCAGGTAGTCGGTGACAACATTTACGGACAAGCACTCCGAATTACGTTGCAGCTAGTTTCAACAAATCTCGTTTTCTTTAGTTTTGACTCTCGCATCTTCTCCTTAGGCCGTTTAAACAGGTGACAGATTTGTTTGTAAAACCATGCACTACAGATTCCTAAATTTTCGCATGTTTATCATGTTTTATAGGCTAAAATCGGACGCTTTCAAGAAATAGCTTCAGTGGCATTCCGCTTATCTCAACAACGAATTCCAGACAAGATTTAATGGTCATTTTCTGTCGCTGTCCGGATACTTTATCACTGTGACACCAGTCACAAAGAACTTTCAAAAATGAGGTCTGTTATAAGCTTGCCCACTCATCTTATTATCTCTTCTGTTGAAGTTTAACCTTTCAAATAAAATGTTTCGAAGACATGAAGTGAAGATGCTTATAAGTTCCTTATCCTAGTTCATCATCGTAGATTACATTCTAATGGTTTGCTTGATACACGACTTTGACTTATCTTCTTATGTCAATGTGAAATTTTGTAGATGTTTCATTTACAAGTCAAAAATTCAAAATACACATGAAAAATAACAAATTACGCAACCGATGAATCAATTCGGAGGTTCTGTAAGTGGTTGGAAGTGTGTAGTACAATTCCAGGCTTGACACATTGGAGGTATGGAAAGTGTAATTGCACCCTTCCCTTTTTCCCTCTCCCTTCTCTTCCCTACAAACCCTGACATTTCTCTTGTTTTTCATCAATGGGCCATAAGATTGATAAACATGCGTAGAACAACCCAGTAAAATATGGCTTTAAGAGAAAAAAAAATGGGGCGTGAAAATGCTAAAATTCCAGAGCTTCTAGGGGTCGACCCTAGCCCACATTTTTAGAAGCTCCAGTAATAAAATTCTACATCTTATAATAATCGTATATCTTTTATGCTTTGTTCATCAAAACCCTTCGTTTTGTCGTTGTGTGGCCATCAATCCTGTGGTATCTTTTCACATCAGGTAGCTCTATTGCATCATGGATCTCCTTGATTGCACATTTTGATACAATGCACCTTGAATTTTCGCGATACGTTTGTTGACTTCACTGCCTTTTGACATTGGCAAGGAAATGACTTGCATCCGAATTTCATTAGCACATCACCGACTCCATTCTTGTACTATTATTGCCACTCCCTGACGTGTGATACTTTCTCAATGATACTGTGAATTGGCACAATATGTGAAAAACAGAAAGAGAGAATGGATGAATTGCGTCTCAAATTCAGTGTGTAGCGCTGCCGACCACTTTATATGTCTCACGCCGCTACGGATATATTGTTGTCATGTTGTCAAATTGTCACAGAGCCGCAATCAAACTTTTAACCAATTCGTGAGACTCGCACAAGTTTGCTACAGATACTGTATGCTGTTTGCTGTGGGTATTTGCTTTTTTTTTCATCTGAGCGTGGGAAAGGTGACGAGCGAGACAAAACTATTTGTGTCAACTGAACCCTGCGTGGACGAACAAGAGCATTAATGTATTGGACCACTATACGCCCTGCTGCACATTCGTAAACACTTCTTCTATTTGTGCGTAAAACACAAGGATATTTGACACCAATTATTTTCCCTACAAAATTTTCGTTGACCGTTCGACTTGACCGTGGGCAAGAGACAAGATTAGTGCGTTAATCGCATGATTTGTCTCTTTCAGTGGGTCGGTTTTGAAGTTAATGAATTCTGGTGTTCTATACCGTTTAAAATCATCATCATCATCATCATCATCATCATCATCATCATCATCATTATTATTACAAACACAACGAATTGTTACATAAAGAGTCTTTTATGTCTGATTAAAATATTTTTTAAAAAAATAAGAAACCCACCAAATTAACAGATCTATGAACTTGATCCGTAAAACAATTTTCTTCCAATAACCTTTCAATCCACTAGCACACCGAGACACAACAATTCAGATATAACACATTTGGAGTGTAAGGACACCCATGTAATATACATTGTTAAAAGAACGATTGAACAAACTGTTTACTTCAAAACCTTTCAACTTTACACACTGAGCATAACGAATGTGATGGAAAATAAGTAATCGACCGACTAACACGCTTCCAGCACGCATGAGGATCAGGCTCTTTATGGGATGGCACTGGTTTTGTCCTTTTGCCATTCTTTCTTTCTTTCTTTCTTTCTTTCTTTCTTTCTTTCTTTCTTTCTTTCTTTCTTTCTATCTTTCTTTATTTAGTTTTTCTCGGACACTATTATTCCGACAGTCACCATGGCAAATTTACTCACTTACAGGTGAAATTAAGCACCTGGGTTGGAATACTCATGATATTTAAAATTATGGAAATTAGGGGCAATTAAAATTTTAAAAGGCCATCTCTTCCAAACTATTGCAGATAGACACAAAGTTCTAACTTACACATATAGGTTTGAGACAATTGGTAAATCTGATAGCATACAAACAAAACTTGGGCAATTCTAATGTATGCTAAATTCACCAAATTCCTCCCCAATCCACACATGCGGGCCTTGAACTGCTTGCTGTATCACCTATGGCTTGACCTCTATGGTGCCAGGCAACAATTTTGCATCCATAATTAATTTGCTTGAACCTGTCTCACAGGCAGCTTTCTATCCATGTATACTGGGTGTATGCTTCGGAAGGTTTGGGTCTTGCAGACAAAAAAGGCAGGGGAGAGACTCCCAACAACTGTGTAATGAGCCTCTCAATAAAATACAGAGAATCTCTTTTTTGTTTATGCAAGAACAGATCGACTGCATACTGCCATATGTACCAGGCAGGCTAAAGTTTCCACTAGAGCTGGACAGACCTGTCAGACCATGGCAGAAACTGGTGTCCTAGCTCGCTTGTTTTTGCCTGAGGCAATATGAGTCTGCTGAGATTATCAGTCCCAAGGGAATACAGGCACCAGACTTCTAGGCACAACAAACCTGAGTGTACCCTCTGTTGAAAATAGACTACATACAGAGCTGAGTTGGCCAGCCCAAGGAGGAGAATTTGTGTCGTCTCAGTGGACACTTTCATGTCTTTGTTTTCTTGTAACCAGTGAGATAAAGCCTGTTCTTCATAGCCAGTACTGAGACAGTATGGTGCTTGTCTTTGTTCACAGGTATATGTATATGTAGTTTCTTGACAGCTTCGGTTAAAATTTGTTTATGCAATAAAGGAAGAAAGACAGTTTGGTATTGCATGTATACACATCCCCTTGAATTATAATCTGTATACACTGTATATATATGTGCATGTATGAATGATGTACATAAACGTGCACAAATACTCATCCATTCTCCACAGAAGGGCTGACCCCCTCAGGAGTGGGCACTTTTCTCTGGTCCCAAGGGTGCTCATTGTAGAGATGTTTTCCTGTATTAGTAAACACTGGCATTTTCTTTCTTTTTCTTTCTTTCTTTCTTTCTTTCTTTCTTTCTTTCTTTCTTTCTTTCTTTCTTTCTTTCTTTTCTTTCTTCTTCATGACCAAGTTGGTCTGGAGATTTTCTCAAGCACTTCTTTTCCAAAAACCACCAAACTTGCTATGGAGACAGACCTTACCGGTGAAATTGTGCATATCATTTAGAATAGTCATGATATTTAAAAATATTCAAAATTTGGGGCAATTAGAATTTAAAAAGCTCCATATCTTCCAAAATATTGCAGATACTCAAAATTTTAATGTGCATGTGTAGGTTTGTGACACCTGCCAATATAATGGACAGTATAAGTTAAATAGAATTTCAAATTATGACACAATGGGGCTTTGAAAATTCAAATTTAAATATCTCCAAAACTATTATACATAGACATGCCATTTCAACTTCAATTTATAGGTTTGTGGGAAAGCCACATCCAATGAGCCATGAACCAAAGTTGTAGAATTTTAATTTATGCAAATAAGGTAAACTTGCAAAATGTAAATCTTACATAGCTTCAATCCATGATAGATAGAGGTGCCATTCCCACTTCAATTTATGGGTTTGTGGCCAAGCCCCATACAGTGAACCTTGACCAAAGTTGTAGGTTTTCAATATATGCAAATTAGGCAAATACACAAAATTAAAATGTTGAATAGCTTCATAACTATTATAGAAACTAGTTTCATTCAAACTTCCCTTTATAAGTTTGTGACATGGCCACATCCAATGAACCAAGAACCAAAGTTGTAGCATTTTACTTCATAAAAATTAGGCTGATACAGGAAATTGAACAATATGGCAAAGTGTAACATTTCAACTGTTCTCATCTTGAAGGCACCAGACAGATTTGCTGTGAAGTAAATCTTTTCTAGTTGTTGCTTTTTTTTAACGCGTTCAACTCGACAGACTTTATTTCAGGTATCTTAGTGGGTGCCATCTACCCAAAGACAAGATCAGCCCTGGGAGGCAGCTGAGCATATATATATATATATATATATATATATATATATATATATATATATATATATATATATATATATATATATACAGAGAGACATCCAGTTACCTGTGTGTGACCCCGTCCTTATGTTGACATATACTCCCGATTCAAAGTACGATCAAACAATGCCTTTTTTGAGAGACGATATGTTCCGTTCGCACATTGAATGCGCTCAAATAGAAAACGTGCCTCCATAATTACATTGTGATATCCTAATTTATCCTCTAATTGAATAATTGGCTATGGTGTCTAGACATTCTAATGAAATTAAACTTGGATGCACCCCGCATCATCTCTGGTCTAACACCCAAATTTAACATTTACCTACATATCAGATTAAACGTATAAATGTAATATTCGTCACTGTTTCCGGTGCGAAATAGTTGTTCCTTTGTCATTATAGCCAAGTGAAATCACAAAAGCATAATTGGTTTATCCGTGGTGTTGTGCTTCCGTGTTTGTTGCACAGAGATGCAACCGCGGATCTATCGTGATCTTCTGCTATTGTCTCTCTGATTTGCCAGAAGTTCTGCGACAGGGCCACTACTATGGTACTAGAGGGTCATGAGGATGCTGAATACCAGCAGTATAAGACATCACTTGTCATCAACTTGCATGCATGTCAACTCTTCCAATGAGTCTACTGCTTTCCTCGGGGCAGTTGTAGGAGCAATGCGCCTAAAGCGCACCGAGGAAAGCTGTTGACCTCCATCATACTTATGACGTCTCGCTGTTGACCTCGATCATACTTATGACGTCTCGCTGTTGACCTCGATCATACTTATGACGTTTCGCTGTTGACCTCGATCATACTTATGATGTCTCTGCAATTCTAGGCTTTCTGGTAAAAGTGGTATTTGAATGAGAGGCCTGTTAACAAAGAACGTGAATCTAGTATGGTTATATGTTAACTCAGAGCATATCCACTTTTGTCAAAATTGGCATCGAAAGAGATAGAATATTTTAATCACTAAACGTTTACTCTATTAGTTTATCGCCTTTTGCGGCAAGAACGCACACAACATGTGCTGTTTAATCAGTTTGGCATCACGACGGTCTGATGGCTCAATGACCAACGTCCTTGGTTGGCCAAAATGCATCAAAATGGTGTTTGTTCCAAATGTGTCTCATTATATCTTTATTTTCAATGAACGATGTATGGAATAATTATGAACAGTGATGTCCCAAAAAAAGACACGACAAGGGCCCAGGTGACCTTAAAAGTAGGTCAAGGTCATCCATATTATATATATATGTATATATATATATATATATGTATATATATATATATGTATATATATATATATATGTATATATATATATATATGTGTGTGTGTGTGTGTGTGTGTGTGTGTGTGTGTGTGCGTGGAATTAAAAAGTACACTTTTATCAGTTGATCCCATGTCTGGTCACCGTTCTCATCACACGAGATTTTCCAGCATGCACTTTTCATAATTAGTTAGTTGGAGTATTTCCCGACGACATTCTTATCTTCATGGATTTTTAAAATATCTTTCCGTTCCTAGCATGTGAGTGTTCATATCCAAATGAGAGCACATATCATTTCTATTTGGAAAGTCCTCCCTCATTCTTGCCATGGAGAATTTTTATATTGTAAACGGGTTTGTGATACACTCTCAGGAGGGAGTGAATGCCAACTTCCTTGTCAATAAAGCAGGGAAGATGTTGCTCAGTTGCAAATGGTCGTGATAATATTCCCTTTGGTCAACATATATATATATATATATATATATATATATATATATATATATATATATATATATGTGTGTGTGTGTGTGTGTGTGTGTGTGTGTGTGTGTGTGTGTGTGTGTGTGTGTGTGTGTCTGTGTGTGTGTGTGTCTGTGTGTGTTCGAATATTCAAAATTTCATTTCTGATTCTAAACGATTTTTTTCTTTAGCTAGGTACTTTGCTGGACTCACTAGGACAGGACCGGCTACTTCTCATTATTTTATGTCAACAAATACGTAATTCCCCCCTTCATGGTTCCAGTCCACTTGACCCCTGATGTTTGTTATTATTACCATCATGTGGTTCGCATTATTTGTAATTTCAAAGATTGATTGCGATTATTATTGGATAACATCACCATGTTGTACAGCTGAATTGTGCCACGAAATAAATTTGTCCTGTGTGCCCAGCACGTGATCAGGGACGTACATACTAATATACGCCCCTAATATGATTTGTGTACTGTTCGGTTATCCAGTTTTAATAAACAGTCCACCTTTAAACTAATACATGATGTCCTTTTTAGAATAATTATATGGTGAAAATATTGCTGCCCAAACTTCAGCGGTGCTTGAAATATAAACCCGCAAAAGGCAAATTCTTGACCTTGAAAATAGGCCAAGCCAACGCTCCTGGAGTCATCGTTGTGAACGGACGGAAGCACGGACATAGGGGTGAAAAGACTGACTGTCCGGTCCCCTCTCTGTGACCCTCTTTTCCATGATCTATTGCTTGAGACGAAAAAAGCTCCCCTGTGGCTTGTTTGAGAGACTTTTATGTCAATTGAAATACATTTTCAAGCTGAGATAACAAAGTATTTTCACCTCTTCTTGGAAAGTATCACGTCGGACAAGGGATATGTGAAAACTGATCAACTAACTGTGGATGGGTCATGCCGTCAGCCGCCCCCACCCAAAAAAAAAACGTTTATACCGTAGATAAGTCAAGCTTCTTTTTTGTTCGCTTATTAGTCTCATTTCCATAATGTTTTTTAAAGCTGAGATGAGAAAGTATATCTACATCTTCTTCGAAATTATCTGGCCGGGACAAAGGAAACATTATTGTTTCGATGTCGGTCGAATATATAGGAAGTTTAAAAAAAATCACGTGGCTCGCTGTACGATAAAAATTGACAAAACCCGTTAAACGTATTGATTGAAAGACAGTCGCTCAGCTGACGCTTGTGTCACACGGGACTCATGTGTAGTGTGTTTCCGGTGCGCTGACCCGGGTGCCTGGAACTTGACCATCCGCGTGAGGAAATTTGACCCTTGTTTCACCCTAAGGGGTATACTTTTCAAACAAAAACTAACAAATTTTCTGTGAAATTCAATACCTTTACCTCGAAGGAAAGAATCAAAACAATAATCATGAGAATGCTATATATTATTGTTAACAATAGGTACATGCCGAAAGAGGTTTTCAAAGTACACTTTAAAGGTATACTTTCAAGCTTCGAGTGCTGTTAGAAGTGGATGTGGTGAAGCCAATAACTTATATTTGAAGGAGTTTTGCTGTGGGCTAGGCGACTCACAATGTTACTTCTTCATAGGCTTTGAGTAAACATTCCAACTTGGTTTACAAATGAACACTATGTTTTTCGCAGAGCACTCCCGCCACATTTCGCACGGCTATAATCATATGCATGGTTGAGTGCAAATTTGAGAAAGCTTGATGCAAGTCACGAGAACCTAACGTGCTGCTTTAAAAAAAAGTAAAAGGTCCAAAAATTGTCGCCTGCCATCCCTGGCTTTTGCCGTTTGAAACTTTATTCAGAAAAAATGGTATAACGTACCATAATATAGCACACTATGTATGAATGTGCCAGGGATCGTGTCGTG
This sequence comes from Hermodice carunculata, assembly GCA_964020975.1. Classification (NCBI taxonomy): domain Eukaryota; kingdom Metazoa; phylum Annelida; class Polychaeta; order Eunicida; family Amphinomidae; genus Hermodice; species Hermodice carunculata. The sequence goes on along the minus strand of OZ026621.1, from coordinate 26,079,784 downwards.
AGGAATTTTTATTTGCCCCGTATAAATTGCCTCTTAATAGCAGACTGTCGCCGGGGACCAAAGAAAGTCTGATAAGGAGAAAACTGTATAAAAGAAAACATTCAAATTCCACATAAAACAATAAATTGTGAAAGCCTCTCCTGTCTTCTTCTGAAAATAAAAGTTTTCTAAGCATGGATTACACAATGTAATTGAAGTAATACTCCGGGAAGCTTATGGTCGAAGTTCGACGAATTAATTGCAGATGCATTTAACATTTTGTTCACGGTAATCAAATTGGTGCAAGACATATCTTTAAAACACTCATACAATGTTTCTAGCAGATTTGTAATAATAAATGGCTATAGCCGTAAACATTGTCTGTGGTAATTCTATAATATTTAAGAAGAGCATGGTTGACAGACAGTGTTGCGCGTGCGCGTAATGTGCATGGTACAACTGCAATTGCTTTCTGCATTGTCCGCAAAATGACCATTTACAAACCGGTTTTTCTATGTTATATACGTATTGCCAATTTGCATACCTTCAGTCAAGGACAGAAAATTAAACAAAAATATTGATCATGTCATGGCTCATTTTAAGTATTCTCAGTTTGTCTCCATTAAGACCGTTCAAAACAAGTCTCCAGCAAAATTTATACTCAGACGGGATGGGGGACCTTGGCTGAACCTAGGAGAAAACAGAAACTAGTACCTATGTTTAAAATGATAAATGGACTTGAACTTGGTTATCTCAATAAATTATTACCCGGAATAGTTTTGGCAGGGACAAACCAATTACGTACTATTCATACATAATAAATGCATTTTTTAATTCATTCTTTCCATTAACTGTGGGAGAATGAAACCTACTACTTCGGTCAATGAGGAATCATGAGCATTTAGAGGACTTTAAAAGGGGACTTAACAAGAACAAACCAAAAAGCAACGAGTTGTATAATCACGGTGATTGGAAAATTGCTGTTATCCATGCTGGATGAGAATGGGCTGCGACCATCTTAATGATAATCTTTTTGGAATTGGCGTTGCTGAATCACCACCATGCTTATGTGGAGCAGAATTGGAGAACGAACATAATTTTTTCTTCGACTGTGGTAGATATACGGTACTGAGAAATGAATTGTAGACCAAAGTAATACCTTATGCGAGTTTTAACACTCACGCTTTACTCTTTCTAATTAAGGGAAAAAGAAATATAAGTCAACTTTTCAAGCAGTACACCATTATACTAAGAACTCAGGCAGGTTTACGATACGAGTTTTGGAAACTACTTTTCGGCTGATGAAAGTTATTGTAGTCTTACTACAAATCACACATCCCCCTCCCCCACCTATTCTGAAATTATGGTCCCGTATGTCGCCTATCTGTGTAGTACTATTTTTAAACATCAATGTTGTATTGTGTTATATGTACAAGAGGCCCTCATATAGGCTGGGGAGCGTGTCGGCCTTGCATAACTTGTGTTTAAACCAAAACCATTTGAAATTTGACCATTTCTGGTCTCAACATATATCTAATGTGTTACAAATCCCCGTCTTCTCATTTGCCTATTTTAGACACATCGTGGGCGAACCGACAGACAACGACCGCTAATTTCGTATGTCCCTTCATATGCTTTGGGCTTTTTTTCTGTCAATCGTATGCTATCATTAAAGGTTTTGAATGGAAGAGAAAACCCCTTCAAATTAACCCATTCGATGCCAAGTCTTGAATGAGTCATCGACGTTTCTCTGCGCGGTTTGGCCCAATATACTGATATCACCAAGGAAAGCTATTGATTTGGACTCATTGTTGCGGTCTCTGCAACTGTCTACATGCTGGTACAAAAATGAAAAGGTTAGTTTAGGAAGAAAATGAATCTAGTATAGTTAATCCAGAATTACAGACCCGATCTTATCTTGTAAGTAAAGGATTAGGGACATTAGCGCACACAAACCATACTTGGCTAGGTATGTTGACTTAAATTTGTCAGTTTGTGTTGTGAGTAACTCTGCTCACAAAGGCTGCATTAATAACAGGAATTAGCTATGAGAGTACAATTACTTCTTTCTTCCTTTTTTTTTTTTTTGACTAAAAAGCTGTAATAGCCCCTGGCAGAAACAACCCATCCCATGGGCGGAGTATCCAAACCAGAAAGAAATAGACAAATACAGCTATCCAGTACGGGGAGAGGGAAAGAAGAAGAAGAAGAAGAAGAAGAAGAAGAAGAAGAAGAAGAAGAAGAAGAAGAAGAAGAAGAAGTAGAAGAAGAAGAAGTAGAAGAAGAAGTAGAAGAAGAAGAAGACGACGAAGAAGAAGAAGAAGAAGAAGAAGAAGAAGAAGAAGAAGAAGAAGAAGAAGAAGAAGAAGAAGAAGAAGAAGAAGGAGGAGGAGGAGGAGAAAGGGAAGAAGAGGAAGAAGAAAGAGAAGAGGAAGAAGAAAACGAAGAGGAAGAGGAACAAGAAGAAGAAAGAAGAGCAGTGTTTTCTCATTCCTTCCTAATCATGAAACAAATCTTAATTGGTGAAATAAAATGGACCCAACTAGAACGGAATCTGTCAAAATATACAAGGCTATAATTTGTAAACAATTGAAACCGAGAATCTGTGGTAGCCTGCGTATGCCCCTGCGTCACACCCTCATTAGACATATATTACAATGTCAATTGATGCATGACGTTGTCTTTTTTCTGTCTCTCTCTCTCGTAACGGGAGAAACAAGTGTGAGAAAAAGCTACAAACTTCGTGTCATTCCACCTGTCCTGAGATATATCAAGTAAACCAGACAACAGATGAAGATAAATACAGCTCTGAATGACTCTAAATTAGTGTAAATGTATTTTGCCAGAGGACAACACCTTGCCAACAAAAGGGGACGCAGCATGTGATCTATAATTTCCGCGCAGTGAGTTCAGTGATCCCGCTTGGACGAGGATAGCGTAGATACGAAGTGACAAGTGTATCTCTCGGAAAGTGACAGTGTCACGGCCGAGAACATCATGAGTGCAGAGACAGCTACGCAGGTGTAGTTTTGTCGCCGATCCAATAGCTTATAATAATGGAGTATTGTTGAAGATGAAAAGGCGTTGTGTTTCTATGCAGATAAACAAGTTTCTAGATGTCTTATATCTCACCTGATAATACGGTCGAGAATTACAGGGGCAGACATACATTGTCTGTGGCGACATATCACTAGTATACATTCATACAGGACAATGCTGATTGTTGAAGTCCAAGTTGCAACTGATGACACACATGCGTTATGGCTTTCTTTAGTTTTCGATTCACAATGGCGCTTACAATATTCTTTGGAATCTGGATTTTCAGAATACTGCTCTGCATATCATCATGTATTCTTAAAAGTTAAAGACGATGCTGAATACCAGCGCAGAGCATCGACAAGGAACTTGTTCCATCCCAGATATATCTGCACCTGTTTGAAGTGTATATGATTACGCTGACGAACACTCTTTTCCGAATATTAACTTTGAAAATCACGCCGAAATCAACAAATGACACTACCAGCACTAACTGGACAGCTTTGCTAGACGCTGGGTAGGTTACATTCCCACCAAGATTGAAGACTCTAAGAGAGTCCAGGCTACGATTTGGAGGAAGTCAAAATTTCAAAAAGTCATCATTGAAATTGGTGTAAAGGATTCTCCTAAATATTCTTGTGGCTCTCCTAGGGAAGACACATGGCACTGTTTCTTTATCTGTCCCTCATATGCTGCCCCACGTTCACCTTTTGCACGACTCAATTTCCCCTCGTGCGCCATTTCCCTTTTTATGTGGCTCCAATGAAGCTTCACTTGAGCAAAATGTCGAAATGTTCTTAGCAGTGCAAGGATATATTTCTAGGACGAACCATTTTAACACAACAGGTATTGGGCTTTGGTGGTAAACATTTTTCCCCGCTGTCTGTCTCGTCTGAGTGTTTTCGTCTTTTGTGTGAATATCTGTCTCTGACATTGTCCTGTTCATTCGCCCTTTCCAGCAAGGGAGATTTACCCTTTTCCTTAATAGTTATCGATTATTACTGTTATGTTTGTACTGCACAATGTCCAAGAAAGTATGTTTAAACCAATAAAGTCAAGGTTAAGAATGGAAACGACGTTCGAAACATTTTAGCTTGCAAGTTAGAAATAGCTTGTTGTGGTTTATTTCATACGCACATTGCATATTTGCAAGCACCTGTTAATTGAAGCACTTAAAATTAAATCACACATGTCTGTGATTGCATTGTCATATTGGTTGTTTACAGTCCCCCACACCACATCACCCCACCGGACATGTTACATCAACATTTTACTGACACCGTATTATTTTATCGTAATTTTTGTTTCAATTCATTTTTTCACATATGTCTGTGATTGCATTGTCATATTGGTTGTTTACAGTCCCCCACCCCACATCACCCCACCGGACATGTTACGTCAACCTTTTACTGACACCTTATTTTTTCATCGTAAATTCTTGTTTTAATTCATTTTGTCGAACATTCTGAAATGTTCACATTAACCTAACTGTTATATCCATGTAATTTCCTAGATTTGTGACTGTCGAATTTGCTTTGTTTCAGGACATGTCACGTTGTACCATTTTTTCAGGAGAAAAGTAATTTTTAGTGTACATAAGCTTATTAATGCTGAAATATTTAAGATGTTACACTGTGAGAATTTCCGTATTTCAGACCATGATTGTTGAACGATTGTTGTCATACACGGTGGTTTGTCGTTGAGAATGATACACGCATGTTCAGCTCCCTTTTGTACGTACCGAAAGCTTAACTGCTTAGATGAGAATGGATGGGACAGCATAAAACAAGTGACAGGAAAGTTCAACACCATCCACAGGCGAGCAACGCTTGGGGGCCCGTGCTCCTGTAACACAATAGTCTCTATCTGCCTCGGTCTTTTTGGTTATTCTTAAGTGAAAAGAGGAAAAGAAAAATACGAAAGAATATGCAGATTTTTATTATATGTCCCCTTTGAGGCTAGCCTTCCAAAAGCGAATTATGATGAATAGAAGTATATAGGCCTACATCCTCATTTAGAGTTGTTTTTTTTCTCCTGCCAGGAGATACAAAGGGAAGAGAACGAAAGAACAGATGATAGGATCGTGTCTGAGCACCCGATAGCAGTTTCTTCCCTAGACACGCACCCCAGTCCCTGCCTCCCATACTTTCTGGCTAATTGTGGATAATTATCGCATTTTCTCCACACTTGTTGCGCTTTCTCGGGACACAACTCCATTGTGGGGTAGAAAGATTGGAGACTGGGGTCATTAGGAACTCTTCAGTCCAATGGATATTGTCGTCTGCCTTGTTCTGTAATTGCCGCGTGGCGCTACGTCATTTGCAAAATCGCGCTACCTTTGATCTTTTGTGTTTAATAAAACGGATGCAGGTAAGAATCTATATTCGGCCCTTATCTTATCTCTGACTGTCCTCTATATATCAGCATGATTGCTATGGCGTGCTTCTCTAAATCTATTCAATGCAGTTTTATCGTGAAAAACTAAAACTTTGATGCGGTCGAGCCTGCGGGACAATTCAGCCCCGTGCACGTGCTGTATACGAGGCAAGGCAACCGGAATGCAAACAGAGACGCGTTAGCACATCCCCGAGGCATGTTTTATATTCCACTATCTTGCCTGTAATTAAAATATCTACAGATACACTGTTAAATACATTTGTTCTGCCTTCATCAATAAACAATCTACCGACGACGCGACACACCGCCCAACATGACGCTCAGGCCTTGGGAACATGCAACCAAGCCACTGGGATTTCATGTCTTGATCATGAAGATAATTGACATCGGAGATAGGAACTCGCCCATAAGTCTCCAATATAGCATATATCAATGAAGAATGCAGCATTGACTTGTCATTCAGTCCTTGTAAGATCATTTCAAAATATGTGTTCGCGGCTCCAGGGGATGACGGCTTGTTTTGTCCATTAATTTACGATTTGACGACCTCTAAATGATAGCTTGAAACTGTAAATGAACTGCTTAACATCCCTCCATTTGTGTACAAGTTCGTTAGTATAGTATAAACATATTTATTTTCTCTGGATTGCCAATAGTACACAAAGACTAATCTGGAGGCTCTCCAGTACATAAAAGGACGCACAGGAATATATACAATACACACTGGACGAGAACAGAAGACTAAATTCACGGCTTGTACACGAATAACACAATTGATGCCAGATAGTGGAGACTTATAATTAGATCATATACTAAATTAGTAGATGAAACGTCTAGATTCTGATAAGAATGTCTGAACAGCCTCAAAGATAAATACATTATCAGTGTCTGGCAAGTGTCGTTGTGTCCAAGAAAAGAAGATGTATGTAATGTATACTAGTTCTCTGCGCTAAAAAGTACCTTCTTTGTGTGTGTGCGTGTGCGCGAGCGTGGGCGAGAGAGGGACAACGAAAAATGTCCATTGTTGTATTTGGTAATAATGGCAATGTATTTACTGTCATACTGGTCTCCTAACAATATTACCACAACTAAGCACTACGAATAAGCTACCATGTAACGTAGGGTGCATTTAGACATTTTTAGCCTTTCCTTTGGCTTGTGCTTAGCTGACATATCTCTCAATGTTCTCATGTCTTCTTATGGTGTTAGATAGATACATGGATTTTTATTGGCCAGGATGTCACGAAGACAATGTCATCCAGGATATCTTATGGTGTTCTGAAACAGAATGTTCTTAAAAACTCGAAATGACCCAAAAATGTGGTGTTATAATTTCCAACCGAACTGTCAGCGAGCAGGATGAATTTTTGACAGAGCACCCCAACACTAAATAGAGTTCTGGGTCTGTTAAAAGTTGAATCTGGGTGTTGTTCTCATGATATGATAAATTTTAACAGTAGTAACAATTCGATAAAAAAAATCTGCTCATATCAATGTGACGGTCCGTTTGAGTCCAGCGGGTTTACTGACCCTTCATGTAAAAACCTTCAGTGCTTTTTTTCTTTATATGCAAAGTGCTTTAGCATACCCGAAGTCCAAGTTCATATTTTCTACTGGCACTAAGACACACAAATATATGTAAATAAAATTGAAAACGTACTCAGAGCTTTGTCATTCCTTAAATATTTGTATGTGAGGACTTGGGTGTCGACTAAAAGATTACACTGGGCAAACTATACATACCGATTAGACAAAAAGTGATACAATAAACCAGAAATATAATTTTGTTTCAAAAAAAGCTGTACAAAACACACAATAGTTTCACATTTACTTGACCAGGAATCCGGTAAATGCACATGTATTGCAATAGCGTTTTCCGGATGAACACGTCTTGTGGATGGCTGGCGCGGAACATGTGCCCCATAAAGAGAATGTGGGACAATGGTTGCTGTCATGTGCTGACTGCTGGCCCATTATTACAGGGAAAACGTCCCTCCTATCACCCTCTTTATCCCAAATTACCGACTTCGTCAATACGTGATTTATGGATAAAGCGGAGGAATCGTTAACATCGCAGAGGAATCTGCTAAAGCAAAGCATTAGTTCAAACGTGATATCAATCGCTGTGGTCGAAACAATGACATTTATCTAAACGGCCAGCCGCTGTCCACACAAAGGTGGACCGGAGATGGCTGGGTTATGTAGATGCCAGTAATATGGCTGGCGCCCTACACGGAGAACTCCCAGAGAGATGGCTGTCAAAAGCCTCACTCAAGTCAAAGCATTTCACTTTCAGTATGTCTGAGTGCTCCCTTGGCACACTTAATGGTGTCTTATGACTGTTGGTATCGGCCCAATAGATCTTTCAGACAAGACATAACGTTTTCTTTTCGTGTAAAGGCTGCAGGGTAGGTCTAAATTCTTAACATTGATCTTTATTTGGAAAAATGCTTCTAATTTCTTTATTTCATGAGAGTGTATCACGTATTGTACAACCCTACAGCCAAGATAATCTCTAAAGCTGTTCAATATGTAAATTTGCACCGCATAGTCCTTCATCATACATTAAAAACGATGTTTGAAAAAAGTGAAAGATGCAAAATTTCAATGCCTTTAAGTGGTGCCAATGGCTGGATGTAAAGCGAGTTGGTAAGATATATTCCATCAAAACGTGATGTGATGAAGGGAGCAGTCCATCACTATTTCCATTCACTCTTTTCCCTTTCTTTCCGTTTCATTCCCACCGCTGCCTTTTCTCTCTTTCCCTGTTTTTGCATTGTAATTTAATTCGTTACTGTCCATAGATGAGTGTTAACTAGCAACATGCATAAAAAATCCCGTAATAGCCAAATAGTACGAAGATGAAAACGGGGTAATCAGACTGAACGGAACGAACAGTTAGGATAACTTTCCAATAAGGGTATCCCACGCAACAAAGTGCCCTATCTTATCCATACAACGAAAAAACACCCCTTCTACAAAGGCCACCTTTCCATGCAACGAGTATGGCACGTTTACATGTGTTAAACTTTCTCCCCAAAGAGAGGACATCCCTCTTGTAAGGCCAAATGTCGGTGCATTTAGGATGGATAAGAGAGGAACCAGTGTGTTGCAACCAGGTCAAAACCACTTTATTTATGCTTCACCCGCATTCTGTAACCCTCTGCAGGTAAACCAAACTCCTCATTAACATAATTTTGCCCACTTTTGGACCAAAAAAATCTATTATTGCCCTGCACCGTTCTTATGGTCTACGTATTTGTAGGCATGGCTGGTACAGGAATGAAAGGTCGGTTTATAAAAATATGAATCTAGTGTATAGTTATGTTAAATCACAGCACATCTACTTTTGTCGGTCTGCCCAATGAAAAAATTAGTCAATTTGATAGCACTGAGTCCGAATCAGTTGTACGTGGAACTAGATTTTAACTTTTTCATCTCAAAAACGGACAAAACAGAATAGCAGCCACCAAAATATTTCAAACACAAGAGATACGAATGGTATATAATTACGGGATCGAATTTCAAATGGAATCAAATTTCCAACATTCCCCTATTATCTTGATAATCGACAGGATTTTGCCGTAAATGTGCACGTGCGATTTTGCTGTCGTAAGGTTTCATGTCTTGGTACTTTGGTATAAAATGAGGCAAAAACAGGGATATATGCAAAAAGAAATATTGCATCGGGTGACAAAAGGCAAAGAAAGTGCACGCACCGTAGTAAAATCTTTTCCTTATCCCGTAAAATATGTCTGTTTGAAATTTGATGCCGCTCACAAGCATGCAGAACTGCGACAAGACATGCTTGGGTGAAGGACGTGTTGGGGCCTGTGTTTCCTTGATGCAGCCAAGCTTCCTTCTAGGTCTCCTGTAAATATACATTGATCCATCAACTGTATAACATTCATGTTTAGTTAGAACTATCAATAGTGTTTGCACAGAACCAGGGTAAACTCTTAACTGTTCTCCCACCCCCACCTCCCGCTACAGACTGAAATGATCAAGCTTCCTGAACAATAGACACGTGTGTGCCCACATTCGGATCCAAGAAAACAGGAAACAGTGAAGATTGAAATGGGGCACTTTGTTTATCATCTTACACTGTGCAGTTCTGCTTGGTGAAAGAGGTCGATGAAATAAGATTTACATTACTGCCTCGTCTGATTGACTCAATAGTGTCTTGTTTCGCATAATGTAGCAAAACTTGTGACCAGCTGTTATCAGAGATATCTATTTTTTTAAAGCACAAAACGGCCAGGTATCGAACCAGCAACCTTCGGCATTAACCACCTATCCCAAATGAAAAAAGGCACATGTCTAATATACCAAATCCCCATTCTAGGAATATATATATATATATATACATATATTGTGTGTCAGTCTGTCTGTCTGTCTGTGTCAAAAGTAAGATCTAAAGAAACTCTACAACAGACAGGGTGTGCAAATTGCTAGGATCTTATTACCCTGGACAAGTGAATCCTGTTGGGACAAGTGACTTTAAATATTCACTGGTCCTATTACCAAAGTCATAAACTTAACATTTGCAGTACAATGTACACCACGCTGACGTCACAACTATGTAAAATCACAGATTCTTTGCACTTTGATCGTTTCTATCGATGATTGTGTCATATTCGAGGACAAACCATTTCCTCCAGGCACAAGAGGAACTTCGGGATCACTTGTCCTGTACCGACAAGTACAACTGTAAACTATTTTCTCTCTCTGACAGAGCTTGATTTTAAGGATTTTGTTACTTAACCCGAAAGTACCTTTTCTCTAATATTCAGACATGTATAATGGGTGAAAAAAAGTTTTAAAAAAAAATGACCCGTCCTGCCAGAAAATTTACTTATCCAGGACAATATGACTGGCCTTATTTTCAATCCCGACGTATTCAACATGAAAAAAACAGTATGGTAAAACTATTCGTAATGATGTATTTTGTCTAAATATCTGCAACATACCAAATAAGTGAAATTGAGTGGGTTTTTCTAATAATGGGGCGGATGGTATTATAAAACTCCACAAATATTTTCCAAAGAAATAATATCAAATTGAAACATACATTGCATCTTTGTGGTTAACTAAGGAAATGGTTAAGGTGCAGATAAGCAATATCAGAAAATTCATAGCAGCGATAGCAGCAGTTTATTGGGCGATGAAAATACAAAAATAGCAGCGACTTCAGCCATTATTTTGTCACTGATTTTCAGTCATTTTTCAAAATCTTTCAATATACACTTACAAACACAAATAAATGATGCTGTTCAGTCATTAGAGTTTTTGCTCTTGACAATCTGACACCAACACAATGGGAATTGTGCAATAAATGCTGATTCAAAAGAAATTTTATGATTTGTGTTTTTTTTCCTGTGTTTTTTTTTTTTTAAATTTTTTTTTTAAGTTGCGCCAACGTTAATTCAAATAATGCAATATAGACAGAGCACCCTCCACATGGGGGGGGGGGGACTCTGATTTTCGAATCAACACAAACTTCTGAACTAACTAACATGATCAAACCTTTTGACCTCAGACACCTGAATTTAAAGTGCTGGGCCTCTTGGACTGGTATCGTTAATTGTTTGTATTCTGTGACTAAGTCTCACTTATTTATGTTGCAACATGCTTATTTCCTGACGATACCACTGTTTTATGTTACAGTTTTAATATTGATCAACTGGTACATTTGGCTGAAGAAGACATGGTCCACTTGTAAATTGTTTTAAATTCAGCAGATTAGCATTGTCTAATTCGAGAACAAATACCTTGGGTTTTTAGACTTCCAAACAAGACTCCCTCTTGAACTGATATTTTCTCCCTTTGTATTTACCTTTATTTCTAAAGTATTTCTCTTCTGGTATTTGCGAAATTATCTGGACTTGTAGCTATATAAATTTTAGATTCCAGTTGCATCTGCGTAACTATAGTACCAGTGATATACATTGTCTCACCCTTGTTAACCAAAATACCATTTAGGGATGTAAAAGTATTACATATGTAGGTCTGACGATATATCAGTTACTAGTTTCGATCTTCAATTCCCGATCCTCTCATGTTTGCAGAAGGAGAGTTAAACACTGAATATTTGACCATACAGAGGGGGGCTAAGGGGCGTTCCCAGTGGTACAAGAAATGATAAAAGCTCGCTTGCGAACGCAGTCTAGCTCCTTGAACGATCATTTATATCGGCACAACCAGGTTGACAATCCTAAACGTTCCTGAGGTAAAATTGAACCAACGAAGCATTTCCTACCTGAATGTTCTTTTTACGCTTTTCTAAGAACACAGCAATCTACTTCCATGTTGACTGACGCCCTTCTCTTTGGCGACCCAAACCTCACTGACTCTGGCAACTGTAAAAGATCTATGGCCCTTCATAAGTATATCATTCACACTAAAACACTTTGATTTGTATTATATACCCATATAGATTACTTTCACCTGTTTGTTGTCTCATTTAATTAAATAGTCTGTATTGTTGAGGGTCATCTTGTATAACAATGAAATTAACTTTTGTAACCAGGAGAGAAGTTTCCTATAAGTGTTGTACACTCGCTCCCCAATCCGATTTCCTATGAAATAAAATACGTTTTTAAACAAGAAATAATTCTGCCAGAGCACAACTTAAAGAGAATAAGAGCGCTTCCGATGCGGAATATACCCCCCCCCCCCACACACACACACACATTACAAACTTCGAAATACAGGCAATAAGAAAGAAAGAAAGAAAGAAAGAAAGAAAGAAAGAAAGAAAGAAAGAAAGAAAGTAAGAAAGAAAGAAAGAAAGAACGAAAAATAAATAAAAAAGATAAGTAAAATACTTCGTTGTGGGTGTACATAGCCCTTGTACGGAAATGTCCTACTCTTAGTCTCTCCGTCTTTAAGTTTCTTTGGTATGTTATTAATTTGATGTTAAGTGTGAAAACGTATGTGCAGTTTACCTGTATGGTCTCTGTTATAATTGTCATCTATAGCAGGACAATGCTTTGCTTTTTGTGCACCCAATTATTGCATATTGTGGTTCAATTGTATGGATACAAAAATTTGAAATAAATAAGCTTGACTTAATTGGAAATTATTTGATTTGATTGATTTGAAAAGGTAGATCACGAGGCATATAAAAGACAAGCAAAAAATAAGTAAAACACTGAAAAGTAGTATGTTTCTCACAATTTCTGTATTTATGCAGGGGCAAACATTGTTTGAAAGATGAAGATTTTTGACTGGGGTAGTGATCATACACTTGTTCTAAAAAAAAAAATGAAGAATAAAAAAAGAGATGCAGGTGATGGATGGCAGTGATAAGGGGGAAATATGTAAACGTATTATAGGTACTCTCTCCTACCACAATGGTTCTCGGTAAATAAACGCTGTGCTTTGATAAATGAGGTGCTGTGGAGTTGAGATCTCAAACAAATGCCTGTATATTATGTATACATTTCCTGTAAAGCAAGTGACAAGCACATACAGGTCTGGTGATATTAGTTCTTATTTAATTTCCACAAAAACATATAAATTTGAAAGCAGGTCTTTATTGCTTTGGTTGAACTCTGGAATCCAGCTGGGCATGTGAACCACGCGCAAGAGAGGAGTTAAGAAAGAAAGTGATTTGGGCCAATATCAGGCCAGCAGGAGAAAGCAATTTGTGTCTTAACGACTTATATATGGTAACAAACCAATAGAATTGGTGTATTAAAGATCAATCGTATCTTCAGAGTTATCAGCTAAATGGAGGTCAAATTGACCCCCATGGTGTTGGACAGTGTTGGTACATAGGTATTCTTTGTAGATCTGCTGCGATACAGGTTTTTCACCTTGTTGTCATCTGTGCGCCATTGCCCATGCCAAGCGGCACACCTGCCGGGCCGCCTACGGTCTCCGGCCATCAACGTGTGGCTGCAATAGCTGCTAATTATAGGCGAAATCCAACCCAATAAAGACAGTGCATGTAATGTACATGGATATGACAATTGGAATTTGCATGGTCCCTGTCTATTGGGTATTTAGGCCCGAGGTGAGTCGTGCTGTGACAGACCTGCATGACACCCAGAGCGTCAAAGCAGAAGATCACTGTTATTTGGCGTGCGATATCACATGGTTTGTGTGACCTACGGTCAGGGTTAAACTCACAGTCAAAATATGGGCCATTGACCATCTCAACTGGTTCACCTGGTCAAATACATCTACACGAGATTACAGCTATTACAGGACTGCACTGTCATCCCAGATTCCTTCAAGCAAGGCAGAAGTCTTGCAGATCTGTGAAAGTGTCATGCTACACTTGGTTGGTTGGTTGGGGGGGGGGGGGGTCGGTCGACCCGCCCACCCCACCCACCCCCCGATATAAAAATAAAATGAATAATGAAAAAAAATGGAACAACCAATAAAAATATATTGGAAGATAAAATCAAACAGCTTGACCTATTACCGGCGCTTTTAAATTAAATTTACTGTCTGGAGGTATATCTGAACCTCCATGATCTACTATTCATATTTTCCTATAAAATCGTTCCGTTTCAATATACATTGTGTGTGCCTTTTAGTGCTAAAATGCTATATATTACATCAAAGGCTTGGCCTACACAATATTGTAACTCATGCTACTAATGTTGACATTATGGTTATTATTTTTGTCCGTTTTATTTTGAAACCAACGAGAGATTTGTCAGATCACTAATTCAGTCACTCATAATTATAATACAGGAGGCCAGTCATTCCGCCCCTTGACGTATCCTGATACGAATCCATGTAGTTTCGTTTGGTACAACTTCAGAGCTGTCTTTCTCTTCATCTTTTCTTTTAATTTATGAAAGTATATATATATATATATATATATATATATATATATATATATATATATATATATATATATATATATATATTGGAATTGTCTAGTCTGAATCTATTAGTTATGGCACATGTCAAATAACTATTGTGCTAATTGTTCAATATATACTGAGACACAGGGAAGTGCCTCGAAGTGGCTTTCTTTTTTATCTTTTGTATTTAAGAATAGCACCCTATGAAAAAACAGAGAAAACTAGGTCCATGTCTTCAAAATCCTATGAAACTTAGCAATGTTCCAAAGTTAAGATTCGCTAACTTGCATATCCAAAACTTTAATTTTCAAAAATGAAGACTTATATCCCAATATGTTGGGACACTTTTTTAGGTTCATAGTGTTTGGAACAAAACAGCATCATTTTTAGAACTTCAGACTGGATTATACTGACAGATAGATAAATTTAAAATACATATCCGCCTATATCTAGGTCTTTTACGTTGGCATATTTTTTCAATTAGCACAATATTTCGTTGATCTGTATGTGCACCATTTGACAGAGCGAGACTATACAACCTCAACACTGTGTACTATCATCAAGCTATACGAAAATTTAAAAAGCAGCAAAAAAGTAGATATAGACTTACACATTTGTATCTTGATACCTTAAGTTATTAAGGAACTTGTATTTTGACTTTCAGAAGTCTTACTGGGAGTATATACAGTACTAGTAAAATCATTAGATCTTTGTAGTTCCTTTCTGGTTTGGTTGTATCGGCTCTATATGGTGTGGTTTTCAAAACATAATTTAATGAAGGAGGTAATACAGGGAACCAAACGGATACAATAAACTTTTTTTTCAGTCTTACAGATGATATTTGTATTCACTGGCATCTCAAGATTAAGAAACAGAGCTCGCCAAAATGTAGACCTACATTGTATAGATTTGAATGTTGTGAACGTAAAAAACTATATGATGAACCAACTTGAACGAAATAACTGAAATAATAAAGTTGCCGCAGTCACATTAAACGTACTCACCGGAATGAGTGGGGGCAGAACAGGGCCAGTAGAAATTTCGAAGCACTGGCCCTGCCATCGTGTAAAAAGTTTGGGACTTGTCCAACCCAGTATGCCATACCCTGAAAGGAAATATGAAAACTAACGGGAAAGCCCAGTTTAGTGAATTTTGTGTGTCTCAGATATCAAATTGCCCTTGTGAAAATACAGTCTCAAATGTCAGGAAAATGCGACTGAGTATGGTGGCTCAATGGTGCCAACGAAAAGTGGGTTCCCCCCCCCCCCCCCGTAATTACGAGATTAAAAAAAACTTTTGGTTGGCACCATTGAGCCACCATATCTGAGAGCAACGATTTTTCACAACTTTCCAGCCCCCCCCCCCCCCCCCCCGCTTCTGTAAGCTTCGTGCCTTCGGCCCTCGCAATTCGAACACCCCTTTTAGAAAGTCTGGATCCGCCCCTGAAGACGAACGAGAAAAGGGGAAAATTTGGATATTCTGTAATTTATTCCTCGGATTGACACTGCCTCTTTGTTACCTGCTCGGTAAATTGTTTTTAAATCTCTGACCAGGACTTTGGACATTCACTCGACAACACACACACGATCACCCGTATGTATGTATGTATGTATGTATGTATGTATGTATGTATGTATGTATGTATGTATGTATGTATGCATGTATGCATGTATGTATGTATGTTTGAATGTATGTACATATGTATGTATGTATGTATGTATGTATGTATGTATCTATCTATCTATCTATCTATCTATCTATCTATCTATCTTTCTATCTATGCACGCACTATACGATGTGCGTATGTATGCATGTATGTACGTACGTGTGTCAGGTCTAACAGACATTTAACACTTTCAATGCCAAGTTTTGAGTGAGGCAACATATATCATAGGCGTGCCTTGGGCACACTGTGCCCAAATCACGCCCAGAAAAAGCTGCGGAGGACAATTATTATGCTCTCTCAGATATTATAAGGAACGTGAGTGTAGTATCGTTATGTCAGTGCACAATACATCAACGTTTACCGAAATCGGTTATGAAAAAGTTCAGCAGAACAGCATATCCGGGGAGCCAAGGGCCCATTTTGGGTCATTTCCTGTCCGGCCTGCTGTCGGTCGGTGTTATATATCAAAATAGTCCTGAGACTCTAGGGAAGGTCATCCAGGTTGACATCCTTGCGTTAGTGGTTGGAAAAGGTTAAAATGACTTTGAAATAGTGGTCAAGGTCAAATATGCCAAAATGGGCCATTTTTCATGATTATAGCTACTAGTGTAGGGGCATCTGCAGTAAAATGACGTCCCGTGCAATCTTAAAGTTACAGGTTGACATGATATATCAAATTAATCACCAGAAATTAGAAAAATATGGGGACAAGCCTATAAGCTGACTTACAAGGCCATTTCAAGGTCATTCAATGGATATAGTCAAATTTGCCCTTCTATGCTTTGCAAATGCCATATTTTTTAAAAGTAGTACAACATTTTGGAAAATGTCTGCAAAATGAGCTATCAAACTTAACAAAGGTAGAGATTAAGATATGCTAATCATTTTTAGACGTCAAGGCATTTGTAAAACCCTCCCTGGATATTAAGAACTGCCCCTGGTGAGAAGATGTCGCGCTACGTACAGTGGTGATTCACAGAGACCTGGCTCCTTGCCTTAAACAAAAATACCATTTGCGTGCTGTTTTGCAAAAATCGTACAAAATTGACTGAAACACCAAACAGATAAAAAGTAGGATATGCAGATACTTTCCACACATGGAAACATTTTCAAAACACTTCCTGTAGGTGAAGAGCGCCCCCTGTTGAAAAATGCAGTGCTACAGTATATGAGATTTTGTTTCTGAATGTTGACCCCTTATTTTATAAATGATATTTTTGGTACAAATGAAAAGTTGGTAAAAAGCACGAAACATGGCGCAGTTAAACATTAGGATGTGGTGATCCTTTTCAAATATGAATACATTTTCAAAACGCTCTCGTGAATGTTAGGAGCACCCGCTAGTGACAAGATGTAGTGATTTGTTTCTAAAAATCTGACTTTAAAATGTTATTTTATTTTGATAGTTGTGCAACTATTTTACTGGCTAAAAGCCCTAACCTTTGCATGAGCATAACTTAACATTAGGATACTGTGAGCCCTTTTAGATATGGATGCATTTTCCAAAAAGCCCCTTGCACGCTATCAGCTCCCCCTGGTGAGAGGATGTACTATTATGTATCCATTTGATTGAAACAAAGGCGATGTCTTATCTTAAAGTGTCATATGTTAGAAATTTTTGGCGGTATTGTGTAAAATTGACTAAAAGCACTAAACCTGGCACAGTTAAACACTAGTGCATGGTGATCATTTTTAGATACAGTAAAACCGGTCAAGGTGCAACGCCCTTGGAACTCAGCCAAAGGGTTCGGGTATCGGAGGTGTTCGGCTAATAGAGGGTCAGGGGCGTGACCTCGTGGCTACATCCAGAATATATGTAAACTTTGAATTCACCTGAATATGTACATGCATTGGGGGATTTTCCAGTTCCGATATATATATATATATTTATATAAATTACAAACACCTAAAGGAAAATCAAATCTAAGACGAAAAAGAGCTTTATAATAATTCCAAGCCCTTGGGAAGAAAGTTTGGAGGATTCATAAAATTTAGGCCAACAGTAGGCACAACATGCACTTTTCAATATTATTGGGCTACATTACTAATGTTACTGGTACAGGCATATGAACATGTATTGAAGTATGCACATCTGTCCAACTTGTGACAGTGTATTTACATGTGCCTAATTTGATGATATAAAACAACAATTTGTTGTCAAACATTAACGCACAAAATGTGTATTACCCTTTATCAGTCTGTTAAACTTCAGAATACGCTTGCTAGTTGACAAGTTTAAACCTGTTTGCTGTATGTACAGCTGTAGTAGGTCTCACCCTACACACTATTGACACACTTTGAATACATTAATGAACAAATTTGATGAAGGTGTGAATATAAAAAATGAGATGTTTTTGTATCCAGTATATATGAATTTCCCGAAAATTCCTTGGGGGGGGGGGGGGGTAATTGTTCAGCCATGACAGTTTAAATGTTGCTTTGGGACCCAAATCAAGTGTTCGGTGTTTGGAGTAAAGAGGTGTTCAGGGATTGCAGGTTTAATCACTTTGTTCTCCTTTTAAATTAAATACAAAAAATGTTGTGAACCGAAAAAAGTGTTCCGGTAACAGAGGTGTCCGGCTATTGGAGGTGTTCGGCTTGGCAGGTTTTACTGCGGTAGCATTTTCAAAATGCTCCCTGGAAGGCTGAGAACGCCATCTGGTGACACGATGAGCTGCTACATCACTGAAGATTTTCATTTCTTAAAAACAGATGCCCCATCTTAGAAAATGCGTGAAATTTTAAGTAATTTCGTTATTAGTCAATATACTTACCTATCGACCAACATTGCCAAGACCTCCTTGTCTGGCCACATGGCCCGACACAAGTTGGACATTGTTCTGTATCTCATAGTTCTGAAGATCTATCGGTCCGGGTGATGCGTCCTCTCGGTTGCTGTGCATCTGAGGGGGTGAATTCCGGTGCGCATGCTCCCGTATTCTTCCTTCCTTCTTGGCATTTCCGGCTTGCTCTAAAAAGTTGGGAGCTGACTTCCATCCGGAGACACTGTTCTAGTGCTGTGCACACTACCTTTACTGTGGAATTAGTTTTCTAAGTTCTTCAAGTCTTTTCAGTGATAGGGAAGGCTTATTTTTGACCTGCGCATACCCGAGAGAATTGTCAAAGTAACGCTGGCTATGTCGGCCTTTCCAAGATGGCGTCTGGCTGGTCAAATCACAGGCAATCACTGCATGGCAGTAAGTTGTAGGTGTAGACCCGGAGACCATTTCTTCTCCTCTGTGGGGAAAAGCTCAGAAGATGGACTCATAGAACCACTTCATGGCAGCATGGGACGACCATGAACACTATTTTGGTTGTCCCCAACAACTTGGCTGTGAGTGTTCTCGAAAGAAAACATGCAGGTTTTGTGCTAGGTGGGGAGACGACAAGTGACTGGTCTACCAGCAGTCCGGGGGGGGGGGAGAGAAGACTGGGCATAAGTGTGATGCTAAATGTTGGGCCATCGAGTCTGACTCCACGAAGTTCTTTACCCTAGCGACCCCCTCTCCCCTCCCCCCCCCCCGGCAGAAGTGAGCCCCCGTGGCTTGCCCGCATGCTCAAGTGGTCACTGCCTTTTCACCCGAAACGCACCAGAGGAATAGGGAGAAGAGGCAGCATAGTCGTAAGTAGGGCAGAAAGAAATCACCTTGTGGGAATCCCGAGTGCTAGGTGCCACCTAAGGTGACGACCAGAGGTTTCTCAGCCACTGATCAGAGGCTCTCGGCAGGCACAATTAGATGCAAATGGATCTGATTCGCCAACTGTTTCCTCCCCCTAAACCCCCCACTCTGGATCCCCATCCGAAGAGGCAGGCAAAGCACCGCCTGGGTCTCCTGGCCCAGACCCCTCGGTCCAAGTGCTCATATACTAAGGCAGCCAAACCGGAGAAGCCACGATGGAGACCTACGGTTCCCCGGCTGGGCATTTTAGAACCCGAGCCGATTCCTCGAGCTTTCGGGTGCTAGAGCTCAGGTTGAACGCTAAGCAGTGGATCCAAGTGTTTAGAGCGTGACGGGTGATGGTGATCGACCAATATGACAAAAAGAAATAGTCTACTCATCTGACAAAATATTTGGTTGGGTAGTCTTCCTCTTTTTTTTTTTTTTTTCTTTTTTTTTTGGACCGCGGAGTACTCAGGTCTTGGAGTATCAGCCCTCGGCACCTATCGCCTGGCCGCTGAAAATGTGAAAAACACATGTCACTTAATTGGCTATATCACGATTCTTAACAAGTGAATGCCATGATCAACACAGTTGACCACGTATGGACCAATAAAATTATAATAAACGGTATACGGTATTATCCCACAGAATCGCGAACATAAGTCCAGCAGCATTTAGGGAATACCGGAAAAAAATCTGTTTTGACCACGGAACGGCCGGATCCTGATCCAGCAACCCTCGACAACTACCGCCTTGCAGAAAATGGGAAACGCACTGTTGCATTCTGGGATTGGTATCTGCCCAAAATGACTGCTTTCAATTTGTCAGGTTGATTGGTGAAATCCAAAATTTATTTCATCATAAAGTTAGTTCTGCTGGTGGGATCTGCATAGTGTTTATATTATGTGTTTCTATAGTTACCGTCCTTTCCATTCAAGAAAAGGCTTGTGTCAAGCTGACAGGAATTCATTCAAATTGTCAAAACTACATAACCAAATCCGCAGTCCGTTTTTCTTGTCTGTGTTGTTGAACGGGTGATCTCTTCATTTATGCAAAATGGTTGAAAGGTCCAGACCATATCTTCCGCTCTTTCTTCCTACTTGCAAGGTCAAATGCGGCAAATGCATGCAAATATTTTAAGGGATCCGGACCGTTGACAAGATTATAAATAAAATGAACATTTTCTTTCTAAAATTTATGCCCACATACATCTTGCTCTGAGCCCTTCCAGTATGGTCATCTGGCTTAGACCCATGGGAACCCCATGTTACGAATTGACATGGACAGTTCCAGATGTCTCATATGCATGCAAAGAATTGCTTCAATTTTTTCATTAATTACGTGCATTCTTCTTGTCATTGTAGTTATGTCGCCTTCAAAATTCGATGTTCATGTTTCAGTTGTCGGCTCACTCTGCACAGTGTAGCTTTGAAAAGTGCACCAAGGAGTGATAGATTGACGCACAGCGTGGCAGACCGCAGTTTTCGCTTTTTTCACAACTGGTTGACAGTTTTTATTTTACTCTATGTCATTTTCTTTATTAACATCAAAACCTATAGGAAATAACAGACCTTACGCAGAGGTTTGTAAGCTGTAACTACAGGGTCTAGATTTCCAACTGGGAGGGAAAGGACGAAATATAAGACCACCCTCAACATAATTGGTTTTATGCTGCGAACCAAACCTCGGGTCAAATTAACTGAGAATTACAGGCGAATTTTTCTCACTTAGAAGCTACGCACCTGTAAAATTGTGATTATTACTTTCTGTGCTGTGGACGAACCAAGCTATGCATATTTGCCTGAGGCGAATGAAAATGGAGACTCGATTGCGGAGAGCACTTTGCAAACATTTTAACAAGGCTCATCACTGGGAGTGTATACACATACATGTAAGTTCCAACTGCTAATTTCCCGTTCTAAAAAAAAGAAGAAAATTTGTTATTCGATATAGAAAATTTGGCTTGTCAGTTCTGCCTGCAACCAAGAAGGTACAAGGTATTCCTTGCTACAAACCTATCAAATTTTATAATACCTTGGACAGATCTACATTTTGTGTATTTGGGTATTAGGCCTAGTTGTGTTTGCCCATCAATTGCGATCGAGTTCACACGGATAAATATTTTATCAATATGTATAAGTATATGCATTTGAACCTGGAATTTAACACTTGCTTGCTAATCAGTTATGCACTTAAAATGATCCATATTCACAGATAATTCAACTTTTTGCAACATTACGTGCAAGGCTAGTTTATATTATGGGGGTCAAGTTTCCGCACATTCAGCGCAATGAAAAGGACAAACACAATTGCCATACTTTTAAGATACATATTTTTTTCGGTTATTAAATGTCGTGAAATTTTCATTCGACGTTTTCCAAAGTTTTTAATTTCCCGAATTTGGGATCGTATCCAACGAATATTTAAAAGATTTTCTGTTTCGCGCGAGACTTTAATTTAGCGTCTCTTGTGATTTTCAAAAGTAAGTTATCATTCGGCAAGGCATATACTATTAGCTAACCAGTGACTAAGGTCTTGGTAGAGATCATCAGGTAAGCTCTTTCATTCGTTGAGGTTGAAGTGCTTCTCTAAACAAGAAAATGGTCACTTTATCATAGAATAAACAGAAGTAAACGCCCGTCCCACGCCAAGGAAAGCCGTTAACTATGCAGGGGCATGTTATCTTGATAGGTTTCATCTACAATTCTCGTTCAAACTGTTCAACATTATACTGTTAGAATCAGTAGCAATATTGAAGCAGGTTGCATTCCACCACCGGTCAAAGTCGGAATAATTTTTCAATTAAAAATAAAATAAATACAAAACTTTAAACCCACAAT
Source organism: Hermodice carunculata (assembly GCA_964020975.1). Classification (NCBI taxonomy): domain Eukaryota; kingdom Metazoa; phylum Annelida; class Polychaeta; order Eunicida; family Amphinomidae; genus Hermodice; species Hermodice carunculata. Next base: position 26,057,379 of record OZ026621.1, on the reverse strand, counting down.
CCACCATCAATGACATAAACACCATAGAAAGCCAGGTTTGATGTTCAGATAATAAAGATTTTGCAACAGCGTGTCATAAGATGATACAAATAGATTGAGTTCTATATAGCTTATCGCCAAAATGCAATGGATAATACTATATTAATACCTTGGAATGTAAGACAGCAGCTGGAATTATACACTTTAATTAACAAAACTCGGGGACATCGCCGCTGCATTATGGGATTGACATTGGACCAAGATGTCTTCCTTCACCTTCAAGATAAACTGACTGAAATTTAAGCCACTTGGTCATAAGTTCACTTGTAACCATCTGCTCTGCATGATCTATGCTTATTCATGTTTCTGTCCTTACTTAATTTTGTGCAAATTTGTGTCTTTAGGATTCACGTTTCTTTCAAACATCACAAGACTTCTCTGATTTTAAACAGTGTTCAATATGGCAAAATTATGTGTTATATATATATATATATATATATAGAGAGAGAGAGAGAGAGAGAGAGAGAGAGAGAGAGAGAGAGAGAGAGAGAGAGAGAGAGAGAGAAGTAAATCACTATAGGCATGGTTTTTCTGTGGACTCAAACAGTGAGCAATAACCCTGTGAAATTTAAGTTTAACATTGGACACCAGAGAGCAAAACCCACGTTTACCTGTAATGACAGGTCGTCAGTACGACAGGATTAACTTCACGTTTCTGTAGTGTTTTTGTAGTTACATGAAAACCATGTGCATGGGGGTTTGTTAATGTTGCGTACGCTGCGCTCAGGATTACATGGAACAGAGATGGGATGAAGACTTTGCTGCGTAATTTCTTACGTCATTTAATCATAATGTATGTAATCTGGGTAGATATTACTGATTTGTTTACTCAATTACCAGAAGTTACCCAAGAACCCATAAGGATTCCCATGCTGTGTCCGTGCACACCAAAATTTTTGCCCTATATTGAGTCACAGCGTCGTAACTTGAAACAAACACCCCAGTCCTATTATGTGAGTATGCGCATGTGCACATGATTTGCATCGTTTCATGAATGGCCCGCAGACCAGCTATGGCACACTGTAAGCCACTTTATTCAAATATGATATTAAACGCATCAGCAAATAAATAATTAGGATATATGCTCTAACAAGAATTTATTAAATTTCACTGCCGACTCACTTAGTAGAATTCTGCAAATATACATGAATCCGTACCCAGCAGGTGAATTTTCCATGGATGCATTCGTGATGCAACACAGGTTTGACCATGTATGTACTGAGTTGTCGTCTCAGATTACCTTGATAAAACACAGGTATGACTTTGTCGTATCTAATAAGGACACTTAGTATTATACTTCACCAATATCTCCTCGCACACCACCTTGTCCAGCTATTCGTGTGGACGCCCACTGTTATATCCTCTTAAGTTCGGCAGTAATTATCCCGCGCAGATACTGTCGATAAGGTGGTTTCAGCAAAGCCCGTATAAATGAAATAATGTAAATGACGATTTTCCTGAAATTACTGTGGTGTTAATCTTGGCTTGAGATGCTGATTAAGGTGAAACGGGCTACACACGCCCGACTTGCGAGACCCACTGGCGCGTCGTGCAGACAACCTTTTGTACCTTGCGCAAGACCAACTCAACATGGGTCAGATTCTTTTCTGATCGAATAAGTCTACTTTGTGTAGCGATATTAACCATGTTTGTCCTATCTTTAATGCTTTCAGCATCTATGCATCTCTATTGTACATGGGGACACCACAGTTTATTTATCAAGCCAGTAGTATTGACACAAGAGGATGTTTAACTTCGGGCGCCCGGTGACCTTGAACGTTGCGGAGCTGACAAAGCAGGGGTTGTACCCACGGGGTTGTACCGACGGCCTGCATGGGCATTTTTTCTACCGTACTTGCACTCCACTGTATATTGTGGACTTCGTATAAACCATTATTTCCGCACTTTGTACTTGAGCAAAATTATTTCCTGTACCAGAGTTCAAAATCTGGGACCCCCCCCCCCCCGCCTCCTTCAACAAGCGTTTGTCTCAGATGTAAAATGTATTTATAATGCTTGCATCCCGCGCGCGTTTATAATATCACCACTTGAACTTGGATTGCTTTAAGCAGAAATCCCCCCTTTGCCTTTCGTGTATGTGCTCACTACTCTTCTTGGACACGAGTGAGTAAAAACCACAAAACAGGCTCCTTCGATAAAAATACTTGTAACACTCACACTTAATATCTCCAGAATTTAACCGGAAGTCCTGAAGTATATGCTTGGCAAATTACAGAAAAGTTGTGATTTCATATGAGAATACCAAAGCCTGTAGACTTTATAATTAGCTTTGATTTGCAAGAGAAAAAGAGTTTGGAGCAAATCTTTCGTAATCATCACATTTGATATGTTATATGAAAGACCCTATGGTGGCTGACACTGATACATTTACATGATTTAGCTAATGTGCTGTCCTAGCTGCTGTGTGTCTAATTTTGTCAAGTTATTACTGTGTTTGTAATATCCACATTCTTTGAATCTTATATGTGTGTGCAAAACTGTATGTTTCTGTATAACCGTGTCTCTCAAGAAAATACAAGCAAATGACTCACTGCTGGCCTCTTCACGCGACTTTAGAACAGACAGAAAATAATTCTAAATTCGGAATTGTAGGTATAATTTTTTACCATGGTCAAGACCTACTAGGCAAGGGCAAGAATAGAAGGTTTAAGAACTGCCTAAAAGATGGCACTGCAGTCAGTGGAGGGCTAGGGTTGTGTATTCCTATTGCTTCACATTGTAGTTTGCAACTTAATAACTTGAAAACTACTGCACATAGATACACCAAATTTCAGAGAGTAAATCTTCACAAAAATCATATAACCACAGCTACAAAAAGCATGTAACCAAGTGTTCGGAACGCCTCTTGCTTTGTTTGGAATGAACAGAGAAAATAAGCCAGTGTGCGTTCATAACGTTAATATATAGTTCTACTTTTTCACACGCTTTCCTTGTTTTGTCTGTCAGACTCTCAGCACTCCTGGGAAAGCAAGATGAACCATCAAAGGTTTTTATCGCCTCTTAAAAGTGTACGCTATACGTAGTAATCGCCTCTCAAGACGCGTAATCTCTATACTATACTTCACTGCAGATTATTAATATGTTACGTGGCTCTGTAATTTGCAACATTTTCAAAGCTGTGTAACGTTACTAATTATTCGACAGGTATATCTAGACGAGACAAATTTGGTCAGGTGAGCGTACGCCCCCTTAACTGTTGACCAAGGGATCAGAGCGGTTACATTAAAAGCGTTAGATTAGCTCTGATAAAGACCTAGCGCTTCTGTTGTAAAACTGATAGCTGTGAAACCAGACACGATAAACGGGGGTTATATATCGTATATAGCCTCATTATAATGTCAGGAATGAGTGTGGTAGGAGATAATGATGAGTATATAAGGTTTAACTCCCTTTATACCCAGGTTAAGACTCTGGTATGTGATTTTGCATTGCCTGGTGGTTCATGCTGTTGATACTATTACGCTAATTGCAGCGGACTTGCGAGACATCGAGAAAGCACTACTGTCTTCGGACTTGACATGTTAGCACTTGGATTAAGCTGTATTCATGAAGAACTTGATTGTTTAATCTTCTTCAGATATCTATGCAAATGCACAGAAAATCAATGACTGGTACGAAATGAGTCGATAAAAGAATGAAGGGGGAATCTGGTGATGAGACGATAAAGGCGATGAAAGTAAGCGGGTAAAAGTGTATGCAAATAATGACAGATAATAAGATGTTCTCATCATCAAACGAGAAATAATGACAGGTTCTCACATGTCACTATCTGTCACATTCTATGGCCTCCTGGGCCTGTTGAGACACTCCAGAAAAATTCCCACAATCTTCCGTCACGCTAACCTGCATGTTTCAATTCGATCTGAGATCTAACAATTAACAAGTATTTAAACTACAGCGCAAAATTTTGCGCCTCCAGATTATATATGTTTTAATGGGGGGGGGGGGTAAGGGGTCGCCCTAGTACGCTGGTACTAGTACCAGTAATGATTTTTCCCTGGTACAATGGTACAAGGTACAGACACGAGGAAAATGTAGAAGTAATGGTTGTTACAAAGTACGGAAATTAAGAGGGACTCTAGCGCGCAAGTACAGCAAAAAAAAAAAAAAAAAAAAAAAGGGGACTACAAGCTTGACACCCTCTGGTGTTGTAAACTTTCATATTATGACAACCTATTGTACATTCGAAACAGATCCTCGCCCAATAATCTCTCTGACTAGTTTTGCTTCTTAACATTTTTTATCTCCACCTTGTCAAAATGCTTTGAGGATTAATGTTGGGCGCAATTACAAACAGCACTCCATAAAACTGTCTTTGTGTGCCGCCGGCAGTAGCAAGAACGACAGTGATGCACCGGCCAGGTACATCAGACGTTGTACGCATGCGTCATGTGAGTTATTACTTATTCTGCAGGTATCCAAATGGGAAACAAATGTGGTCTGGTGAGAATGCGCCCCTTCAATGCTGACCAAAGGATCACTCAGCTGACGGATGACGGCTCAATGATGGCCCTATATGTTAACCCTGGAACGTCGTCTATATTTTGAGATTTCTTTGTGTTTAGAGGATTTGAATTTACATCAAGATTTTAGACATTCAGTACATGCCATACGGGGAGAATTGATCATGGTTTGTACCAATGAAATAGGACCCCGAACGGACATGATCTAGTGAAAAGGCAAATTTTACTCTGATGTGCAGACGCCCAGGAACAACAATTCATTCAATTGTGCTTACTGGTATTAAATTTTCTTAAGGAATTGCATAATGTTCAGGAATTTCCATTTTAGGAATCTGATAGGGCATGATATAGTCCGCAATGCTCATTAGAGATTTCCATCCATTCTAGTCAAGACAGAAACTACCACAGAAATGCTGGATGAAATTACAACTGCGTCTAAGTGCTTGGTGCAGTGTTTCATCACTAACACCAAGTTTATTCGACTGTACACCAGACCTTGCGATTCACGCGTGACATGCCATCTGATACTTATCATTAGAGCCAAATAGGAGAGTGACGGTCATCATTGTTATCTAATTATTTGTCTTTGTTATTGCCTGCCAATGTCACTGGTGAGACGTCCGCCGTAAAGTGCACGAGCCTTTTAAACAGGTCTTTATACTTGTGCGTGCTGACTTCAGTGGAGGCTTACTCCAAAAATCACTTATGGGAGTTCTTAGAGAACGCATCGAAAGCTGTGCATGGCAGCATCCGTACATACCGTCACATAATGAATCAGCCATAGTATGTGTGGCCATGTGTATAATTGGCTCTATATAATCGGAATATTTGATTTTTCTGAACATTTTATTTATCATTTTCATGTCTAACGTAAAGTGCTTCAACATGAAGGACTCAACGTCATGGCAACCAAACGATGACTTTAATTATATTCTCATTGAAAAGAGAGCTCTGTGTGGCAAAACCCTCTTAACTAGCATGGTAAAAAAAGTCTAGCAAAAAGAAACAACAAACAAACAAATAAGAACAAAAACACCCCCCCCCCAAAAAAAATCTCTCGCATTAACCATGTCACGAAAAAGCATCTGAGTGTTTATAATGCTGCCTGCTCTATTCTTTTAGTTCATTAGTTTGTAAAAGTTCTAGACATGAGATCACTAAATGTGCTAATAGCATGCAGTGAGCAAACTTCATAGATATCGAGTCACGGCATATTCCCACCAAGACTGCAAAGAATTCGGCATGTGGAAGAAGCAACCACCCCCACCCACCCCCACCTCCACCCCAACCACGCAAAAAACAAACAAACAAACAAACAAACCAAATCTTTATCAAAGAAACAAACAAACAAACAAACAAGCGCAGCGCCATCTGTTAAACAAATTAATGTTTGGGGGTTTCCAGAAATGTACCTATGCAAATTGCAATGTCGGAGCAAATGATCGAGATGGAGAAGTTAAAAATGTGAATTACTATTACAGCTCCCACTGACTTACATAGCAAACAATAGGAATTGTATGATTAATAGGGACTGTATGATCAATAGGGACTGTATGCATTGAACGATATGTAGCCGAAGTGAAAAATTGGGAAGCGTAAAAAATCTAGAAGCTATAGATCAACAAAAATATTGTTATTTCACTTTGTTGGACCCTTCCACAAAGTAGATTTCTGCACAATTCAGCACAACATGGCAGACGGCTTGGAAGAAGAAGAAGACGAAAATAGTAAAAAGATGCAAGAAGTTATCAAAACAGAAAAAGCCACATGTTCAGCAAATTGAGGTTTAGGGGTCTCCGGTGCAATTTTGAAGCAGTTGGCCAAGTGGCTTCGGGGAGAATTATTCTTATAAATTGTGAAAAATAAAAATAAAAAAATCACTGGAGCTTGACCATTTGACCATAGTCATTAGAGACCCATGCACGCAAGGCAGATCCCGACCAAATTTGAAGAGGAACCACTCAACGGATTTGGAGATGTGGAAAATGTGATTTTTTTTTAGGGGCTGGCAAAGGACTGACTGATCACGGACGGACGACGACCTCCGGATGACTATAAAATAAGAAACGTCGCCTACTGCTACTCAAATCAACTTCAACGGGAAATCATGACAAACTCATGGGTCATCCGGTTTTAAAAGCATTTACCACACCTTTAGACCCCATAAAAATATCTTGTTTATCATCACTTTTTTTTAATTAATGGGGTGGGAGTGAGGATTTTATTTTTTATTTTTTATCCATGATTTATTTAAATATTTGATGAAGAATCCTGCTCTCTTCCACTCTGAGCCCCATCCAGGGCTTTATGATGCGTGAACCACGCTTGATTTGAAGAATCAATAAAATGTATACTGTCAATATTCATTGCAAAAATTTTCATATACCCCATGTGTTCCAGACACCCATAACAACATCTTTTTTTACCTTGACGGCACACCCCCAAATACATGCAGGCAAACGCATTCCTTGTTTTATTTTCTGTTTGACAGCTATCAAACCGAATTAAATTTCCTAAGTTCAGCCTTTACCTCCCACAATGCCGTAGCTGTTGCATATAAACTGTGCAACACGAACCCAAACTGACACTGTTTCCTAACATTTACCTTCTCGTTGTTTTTACCTATAATCACTTAAACTGTCATACATGTTCCATAGTTAACAATATTTCCCAAAAAGTAAAGTTCCTTTCCTCAATGCGGCAGTTGTTCCACTTCAACTGTGCGATACAAACCAAAACTAACATTTTTGATACTGCTTAAAATTTCAAACATATGGCTGAAACACTTCTTGAAATACTGCCACTTGAAATATGGATCATACATGTAAAGAACAGGCATTTTTTCAGGAATGACCCTCTCCCCCCTTGAAGCTGATAGGGTGTGAACATTCAGTGATAGATAGAGTGAAGGAACCCCACAAAATGGTGGTGGGGTGGGGTTGGGGGGTGTAAGGTTTTTGTCGTGGAGATCTGATGGGTATGGATAGATAGACGTTTGTGGGTCATTCAGATTCTATCAAAGAATAAATAAGCACCATGCAGGAAAGGTGAAGGTCACATCATGAGATCGAGCTCAAAGTCCAAACAGAGGCTGAGAAAAATGTAAGAAACAAATGTTAGTCTGATTTTTTGTGAGGAAGGGGGTGGGTGTCTTTTGCCGCACTGGATCTTAACACAAATGTGCACCTATATATATAAAGAAAATCATCGCTTGTCTGCAGCTTGGCAGTCTGCTACGTTAACACTTCCGGTAGCGGAGTACCCACAAGATACGAATTTACTTAAACCGGAACTAATTGAACATCGGCCTTGTTGCTCAAAGTTTGAAACTTGTGTGGTGTCAGGGGAAATAAAATATATAATAAAATATAGGGGCGGCGGAAAATAAGGGGGCGGGCGGTGATGATAAACAAGTAATTTTTTTATGGGGCCTTATGAACAATCTTCCAGAACTTGGTAGTAAAAGCAGTTCTGAATTTTCTACATTGTTGGTAAGTGGATGGTTGTCTGCAAAATTGATAATTTATTGTTTAAGTCCTCGAAGGCCGAGTCAACTGCATTCCTCTGTGCGCTTTGGACGAAAAGAACCCAAGGCGTGCTGATACAAGCTGCCGACCTTAAGCATTTCATGGAGGTAGAAAAGGGCTCCCTTCTTCCTCCGTAAGCATTCCTATGGTCTCTGAAACTGTGCCCATACTGGTACTCGAATGGAAGGACAGTTTACAGAGAACGTTTATCTGGTATCGTCATGTTGATTCACAGCACATCGACTTGGTCAATTCCCCCCCCCCCCCCCCCCGCCCCCGTTCAAAAAATTAAAGCAGACATAAAAGAACAACACACATGTAATAGGCCGGGTCCCATGTTAGGCCGGGTCCTTAACAATATCGCAAGCATTACAATGACCCATGCACGGATTCATCCGATATCGCCTCTCAGTGACGGGTAATATGAAACCATGTTTGGCTTCCTTTCATGAGCGAAACCACTTATTACGGATTACCGAACATGCTGTGCATGATCTACAAACTTAATCTAAAAGGCATTATCATCTAAGAGTTGCTAGAGAAGTGATAGTCTATACACTGCACGTAAAACATGCCAAGCAAGGAGGTACCCTGTCAGCGCTTCGCTCGTTATGCCAATTAATTAGATCAATTCTAACATAAATATTTATCAATGCTGTGTAGTTCTGGTCTCCTTTTGTCCTGCACCCATCCGCGATCCGATCAAGTTTAACGGGAAATCATGACAAACTGGTTCCACGCCTAAAATGCGGATTAGGCAAAACTTCTCTCACAGGGAGTCCTTGTGGACGGGCTGAGCCTATGGTCAATGTTTACTATTGACAAAACACTGACCATGCTGGATGAACAGGCAGAAAATACTGACCGAGTTAATTGCTCGTCTTTCCGTGCAGGTCTCATTCTTGAATGTTTGACGTTTTTCTCAATCCTTCTGATTAAAGCAATACCATCATACGCCTATACAGTTCAAACATCACCACAAACTACCGAACTATGTCAATTGCAAAACCTCAGTTCTGATTTCGCATGCAGTCTGCCAGCTGGTATTCAAATTGATATTTTAATTGTATTGGTATATGCTTTTAAGTTGTTTGAAGAAAATTAAGCTTCTCAATGCATCGTCGCATGAAAAAAAAAGAACGATGTTACAAGGTCTTGACAATACTATGGACAATCTTTAATTAGGGTCCATATATAAAATATACTTATTAGCATAAGAAGGGATATGGAAATGTTTCGTATTCAGGCCCATACCTAGAGAAAAGAGCGACCTTGACAGATTTGATATGATGGGTATCAATTGCTATTAATTCATTAAGTGCTAACTGCGGCTTAAGTCTAACTTCCAAAAAAACTGCTCTAAATTATAATAACGATGCTTTATTCTTGTTCCTTGTGAAAAGACCTTTAAGTCAAGTTCCAGCATGCATACCTGTAATAATGTAGAATATAATATTCCAGGTGAATAGCTTTCCTCGACGCGCTTTGGTCGCATTGTGAACTTTATTGCCGACGTGACGCTGAAAGGGTTACGGTTAGGGACGATAGCATGCAGTATTTTAGATACTAAGTGGTACACAAAATCCGAATTTATCAATACTTTTTTCAGGAGCACATTTGTGTCATGTCCAAATGAATATTGATATTATACAATAGATCAAATGATCAAATCTCAAAGTAGCTCCAAAAGCGAATTAATTTGCAGGAAGAATTCTCCACGCAAATTTTGCACAATGGTCGACAAGCATACATGGAAAAAGATAATTCTGACAATGTACCTTGGTTTAAGAAGGTTAAACATAGCAGTCTTCAACTGATCTTCACAATTCTAAACTGTACCCAATAAAGTGAACCCTGCCAAATATAAACTTTATACAAAAGTTAGGCAATTTTTCGAATAAGATCAAGAATACAAATAATTTGCTACATTGTACCAGTACGTATAACATAGGTCTTTATTTTTTTTCGTTTTTTGTTTTTTTTTTTTTGTTTGTTTTTTGTTTTTATAATGTTAAATCCAACTTTCAGAGGTAAATTACATCAATGCCTTTAGCTTGCATTGGGGAAAAGGCACATGTACTTTGATTTTGATTCTGACTGTCTGATTCAGGCATGCATCACTTTGTCCAAATTCTAAATAGAATTTAAAGTCTGTGGATTTTATTTTGACGTAAACTTTGGACTAACATTTTCTTAACTTGAGCAAGCACAGCAATTTTTTTTATAGTATTGTTGGATCTGTTAGCACTGACCAAAGACAGCATTATCCTTGCATGGGGTATACCGGTTTAGTTGTTCAGTGATCCCCTGAATTGAAGGCCACTAATATACATGAGGTATGGGATATTCTTAGGTAATTTTGGGATTTTTGTTCTTTTGTATTCGATTTGTTTTTATTTGGGGGGGAGGGTTAAGCTTCACATGTCACATTATTTTAATCGAATGGGTATAGCTGTGATTTAAGTCCATACATATCCTGTGTAAGGCATACATATATATGCATTACACAGGCAAAACTGCATCATAATAGCCAATAAAACGCGGAAACCTGAAGAAATTCGGAACTAAATTTTTCACGTTCTCAAGTGTGACCGACTTTATGTAATCATCATCATCATCATCATCATCATCATCATCATCATCATCATCATCATCATCATCATCATCATCATCATCATCATCATTATTATTATTATTATCATTATTATTATTATTATTATTATTATTACAAACATCTTCAAGGGCACCAAATGGGGCACTAAAAGGGTCTCTTGGTTTGCGTTATTTCATTTCATATTACTTTATCGAAGTTCAGTTTAATTAACTATGCTCGGCTCAGTTCTATTTTATTCTATTCTATTTGGTTGAAATTTATTCGTCTCACTTTTTTATTATATCTGTGTACAAACACAGGAATTCTGTTTTCTCAAAATTCTTTTTTCTGTCGTTCTTTCTCTCTGCCTAGGAAGAACCCCTTGCTTTTCTCACGGACCACTATGGCTACGAAGCCGAACTGGGGCACAACCATGGCCCTACTATTGTAATTGTTTCTCTGGTTTTGAATAATTCATATTTTGCAAATAATGCGACTTACACGCAATTGAAACTTTGATAAAAATCTTCAACATCTTCAAAACTATTGGTTTGTGTCGTGGGCACCTTCTGTGGCATGAAAACAGAGGTGGAATTTCAATTATGCTAAATGCACTGGATACCTTGCAGACTTCCCCATAATACACCCCCTTCAACCACAACATGTAGAACGTTATCACTGTTATCTACTTCCACGCAGTTAGGTAACCATTCTACATACGCAATACATTGGCTTTCACTGTCTCATAGGAAATATACTGTCCACAGTTCAATGGACTATCTGCTTTGAAATGCTTAGCTCTTGCAGCAAATGATTAAACAATAATACTAATAACATTAATTGAGTCACCCACACAAACTGTTACACACACACACACACACACATATGTATATATATATATATATATATATATATATATATATATATATATATATATATATATATATATATATATATATATATATATTACTGTATGCTTAACAGTCATATCTTACCTTTTGTGCCCAATACTGATTTGCTTGTGTCTTTTCATCAAATTATTACAAATAGAAGTTGTTGTCAACTTCAGTTTTTATATTTGTTCTGGATCCAAAGAAATGTAGGTGAAATGTTTACAGTTAAAAATTATGCTAATAGGGACACTTCTAGAGTTTAAATATTGACTATCTTCAGATTTAATGTAAATATATGGGTATCAATAGCAATATCAGTTGATTGGTTTGTGGCATATGTGCATCCAATGAAATAAAAGTAAAGTTGTAAAATGTGAAATTATGTTTACTAGGCACATTTAGAATACTATGGTCACTTAAAACATGTTATGACAAAAGTACAAGTTCCATTCGAAAGGCGATACATTGGATTATCATTGAACAAAATGTTAAATTATTCATTTTCAAGGCACACAAGTATATTTTCTCCATAGCAAATCTTATTTCTATATTTTTATTTTATTTTTATTTTATTTTATTTCATCTTATTTTATTTTATTTTATTTTCCGTTCCCTCACCTCACCCAATCTCACCCAATCTCACCTCACTTCACCTCATTTCATTTCAGCTCACTTCAATTTATCTTCCTTTTTGTGGAAGAGGAGTCAGAGGCACACCGAGGCTGGGGCAGTAGTCCTCCTATTTGTATGATTATCTTTCGATATGGGTGAATCGATAATATGGCCTGATAAAGCACATTAAACGTGTGGAGTTCTACGGAACGCGTAACATATACTTACGCTGGGCTTCCACATGAGTGGAAATAGCCCAGAGCACAATTTTCTTGCGGTTAACAGAGGAACTAGAAAAGAATATTTGTTTCATAGCAAATCTGTCTGGGTGCCTTCAAAATGAGACCAGTTTGAAATGCTACAATTTGCCATTGCTCAACATCATATAATTTTTGTGTATTATGCTAATTTGCATAAATTAGAATGCCACAACTTTGGTTCTTGGTTCATTAGATGTGGCCATGTGACAAACTTATCAAGTGAAGTTTGAATGACACCACTATTTGTAATAGTTATGATGCTATTCAAAACTTTAATTTTGTGTATTTGCACAAATTAAAAGCCGACACCTTTGGCTTATGGTTTAGTGGAAGCGGCTATGTCACATACATACAAGTTGAAGTTGGAATGGCACCTCTATGTATAATAGTTTTGAAGTTATTAAGTTTAAATTTCTTGTATTCATCTTATTGGCATAAATTAAAATTATACAATTTTTTGGATCATGTTTTATTGGATGCAGCTGTGTCACAAACCCATAAATTTAAGTTGGAATGGCACCGCTATCTATAATAGTTTTGAATCTATTTAAGATTTAAATTTTGCATTTTCACCTAATTTGCAAAAATTAAAATCCTATAGCTTCGGTTCATGGTTCATTGGATGCGGCTTTTCCACAAACTCATAAATTGAAGTTGGAATGGCATATCGATCTGTAATAGTTTTGGAGATATTCAACCTTTAATTTTTCTCAATGCCACTTATTAGCCTGAGTAGAAATTCTACATTTATTTACTGTCCATTAGATTAGCAGGTGTCACAAACCTATACATATGCAAATTAAAATTTTGTGTCTATCTGCAATAGTCTGGAAGATATGGAGCTTTTAAAATTTAGAAAGACCCTAATTTGCATAATTTCAAACATGTCGATTATTCCAAATCAGAGAGTCAACTTCCCTACTAGCTATGTTACCATGCCAAGTTTAAACATTGTAGCTTATACACAGTGTCTGAGAAAAACTCCGGACAAATTATGTGGCGGAGAGCAGAAGAAAGAAAGAATTTGGAGAAAACAGTATGTCTGGGTCTATAGGCATAAATGCAAGCTACAAAAAAACAACGAAAAAATATTTTTCGAGGTATATTTTGCCATCATGATAATGAGCTTCACGTAAAATGATGGTGGCAACGGTGTTACATGTATATCAACAAATTTGCCATCAGAAGTGTTTGTTATTATAATCATTATCATTACGTTAGCAAGGAGGTTGCTTTCGGCACCTACTGGACCTCATTGTTAGGGGTAGAGGATGGGCTGTGGATTGTGTATGATTCACATATCGTTTTTTTTTTTCCGGCAAATGGTATTTTTTGTGACAGCATGGACGTACAGAAATGTTTTATGAGTCCATGATAGTGGTAATGCTTCCAAAGTGAAAAACAAATTGAGATTTGATAATATCAGTTCAAGAAAATATATTTATTGGGATTTAAGGTGGGCCAGCTAAAAAGACTTCGCCTTGAAAACCAGTGTGGCAGATCAAGGGTCACAATGGAAATTTTGTGTGTATTCAGTTGAACACAAAGTAACCCTATTCACAAAATTCTTGTGGGCTACTGTTGTGTTTGCCCATTTGATTGTAAATTTTTTGTGTGAACTTGGTGCTAATGAAAAAAGAAAAAATCCAGAATTATTTAATTTGACTCGATTGATTTAAGATTATTTATTTATCCTAAAGAGCATTTAGTATACGCCGTGCAGTTATTGACCAATACATTCGGTTCTGCACACACGGAGGGACCCACAACATACAAACCTATACAAAGACACAAGATTGTATCATCCCTGTTACCAACTGCTACAGGTGTCACAATACAAACCTTTGGATGAACACTACAGACTGTTGAAACTAAAGGTGCTTATATCCCGCTTACAGAGTGCTTTTAAATGAAAAAATAATTTGGTAGACTGAATTATAACCACAAAATTCCCACATATCGGCATCACCAAATGTCGGTACGCGTCTGGGAGCCTAACTGAAATGTTTTAATCTAAGTTACACATTAATTCTGAACACAGCAGTGTGTCGTGAAATGCAGTTGGGTTAAAACAAATGAGCCGAGCCTACTTGAACCTATATGGCACATTGATTTAGAAGAGGATATATCCCAAGTTCAAGGGATTTATCTGGAATCCTGCTTTTTTAAATCCCGGAGCGAAGCGTAGGGATTTAAAAATGCAGGATTCCAGATGAATCACGAGAACAAGGGATGTATCCTTTTTAATTTATACCATGCCTTCTTTGTTTTCATGAATATAAATGCATTTTAAAATGTATTCACCAAAGCAAATCAGTCCTGTATTGAAATTTAGCCACGGAAATTAAAGCAGGGATATATGTGTAAGCAGGTGACATATATATCCCTTGAGAAAACAAAGGAGGCATGATATAAAGCGAATTATTTACTGTCTGCTAATATATAACTTCATATACAGGACAAGGTCAATGTGCTTTTCGCTCTATGGTAATATAATGATACATGGGGTGTAGACATTTTTTTCCTCTTATTGTCGAATAATGACTATTTTTGGCTTCTCCGGTCATACCTGATAATCGCCGTCATATAGGCGGGGGCAGGGGCAAGGGACCCCTAGTATGCTGCAGCAAGTAATAATTTTGACCTAGTAAAAGGTCTGGAAATAATATAAAGTACAAATAATGGTTGGTACGAAGCACAGAAATTAAAAAGGCTCCCAGCATAAAGCAAATAAAAATGCCCCGTATACCAGTACGGAGAACCCCTTGCCCTGCCCTGTCCCTCCCCCGCTGCCGCTCCCCACTTCCCCCTCCTCCGTCACTTCCGTCATACGCTTGAAGGAGACCATTGAAATTTGACTTCCTTGTCATCGGTCATAAACAAAGGGATCAGACGAAACTATCATGCAGGAGAGTGTATGGTCTGACACAGTCAGTCAGACCTCGAGGATTGCTGGCAGCAGGAACAGAGGGAGTGTGTTAATTCATGGCGCAACGCGCTACGCATATCGCATTTTTTCTAGCTCGGCTCGCGCCACGTGCAGCGTCACGTTGTAGGTTTTACACCGATACCGTTTATCCTGACGTTCATAGGGACGCACGGCATATACACCTCGCACATTGTCTTTTCACACCTGCCTGCTCTCAACACATTTGCACCTTCACCTGCGTCACGAAAAGCATGCAAGAAAATTATTTCCTTTTTTGTTTTTGTTTGTTTTTTGTCACACATTAAATCTTACTGGACAGTAGTTTGCCGAGGCTTAACAGACCAAGTGCACCTGTGTCCTCAGAGAAAACAACAACTCCACCTGCGGTCCCTTGGTGATGATGGGCAAAGTTCATTCGAGCATTTTGCTCAGCTTTCAAATACAACCATATTCCAAAACTTTTCTTTGTTAAACACTTAAATTTTAGTGTTTTCCAGCGCATTTCAGATTTTTCTACGAACATACATTCATCCCTGAACAGCCTTGCTTTCGCTCATTTTTACTTCAGCTGGCTTGTGCGTCAGCCGAAGCTGTAGGATGATCCATCGTGCGGCGTCCGGCGTCCGGCGTCCGGCGTCCATCTGTCGTACCGTAGCTAACGGAGTTCAAAGGGTTCGGACGAATCCCCCCCCCCTTCACTTTTTCAAGCTGTGTGGCAGTGTCACTCTGTCTGTCCTCATCTCTTGCAAGTGTGTCGAGCAATTTTGCTTCGGAAAATATCAATTATACAATACAAAATTTCGATGAAATGACATGTCAGGTATTCATTGTCTGTTTTCATCATCCATTTTTTAATATATATATATATATATATATATATATATATATATATATATATATATATATATATATATATATATATCACTGAAGCCTGACCATCTGCAGAACCTCCGCAGAGATCCACCCAAACAAGATACTTTCCCACCAAGTTTGAAGTGAATCTAGCTGATGATTTTTTGAGAAGATGTCCGAAATGTCAACCAACAGTGCAATCCCCATTGCATGACTTGTGTTGTAACCAATTGCAATGTAAACATTAACCGACAAATACCAAGTTAAGAAAAAAATGCTGAAAATTAGGGAAACATCACCACCTAGTGTACATATCGTTTGACCCTTTCATAAAGCACATTTATTCCTATAGTTTCAGCACAATCTGCATGATGGTTTTGAGAAGGAATCGAAAACAGCGAAAACACACACAAAAAAAAAAAAATCATTAGAAATATAAATAAACGCCACTTGTTGAAGGAATAAAGGTGTGTGGGGTCTGCAGAAGTGCTTCCGCGCAATTTCAAAGTAATTGGCCGAGCGGTTTTGGAGATGAGTTTTCTAGACGTTTCCAATAAATTAAAAAAAAAAAAAAAACTACTGAAAATCCGTAATTCAGTGAAGCGTGACCATGTAGATATACTCATTAGAGATCCACACAACGTTGATCCCTATACCAAGTTAGAGGCGGACTTGGTCAACAGTTGTGAAGAAATTGAAATTTACAATTTTGGACGACGGACGGACGACCGACAAAGACCCGCTACGTAACCTCAGTTAACTGACAAGTCAACTGGGGTAATCAGTGTATATGCAATCATGTCGTTTTTCAACTTTGCTGTAAAACTGAACTAGATCTGCTTCAAACTTGGCGAGGCTGTACCTTGGCTGAGTTCATTTAATTCCTGCAAATCATCATGCCCCACTATGGCTATCACGCGGAGCGTGCAGGTTGGAGAATAAATTTTACTGGGGGTGGGGGTGTGGAGGGGGGCAGTGCTATCCATCTGGACTGAAGTGGCGAAAGCGAAAACTTCGTCTCAAAGAAAATGATGCACTTCAGCATCTGATATTCTCTCATCGACTTTTTCCTTCAAAGAGTTCAGTCTGCAGTCGGATGGTGAAATGTCAGATAACGATTGTGAATCACTGGTACAGGTCACAATAGGAAAAGTCACCATTAGCTCTAAGGTGTGTATTTGCCCCAAAATACAACTGAATACACAAACATTTGGAGGGCTACAGCTGCGTATTCCCATCAGTTTGTATGTTAAAACAGCCTGATATAAACTAGTCACTTTTGTTGCTGTGAATATATGATTTTTATGAGGTATTTTGTTATGTATCTAGATTGACTGTCTGAAATTTGGTGTTTCTATGTGCAGCAGTTTTCAAGTTATTAAGTTGCAATTCACAATGCAAAGTAATGGGAATACACAATCCTAGCCCTCCACAGACTGCAGTGCCCTCTATTAGGCAGTTCTTAAACCTTCTGTTCTTGCCCTTGCCTATTGTACAAGCCCGCGAGTCACTCTCCACTCTCGTACTGTATTGCAAACAGAATTCCAACGCTGCTAATAAATGTGACAATAATACTCTTAAAAATCTGTGGGCCATATCGCGACGCTTGGCGATAGTGCTAACTCCTGTTTTAAACAGCGATTGGTATCAAACAACTTCACACCTGCCACGGGACAGTATAATGCCAAAACACTTGAAATTTTTTGTGGGGTCTATCCATATTTTAAATGACATTTCATATGTTTATTTCGCCCAAACATAAACCTTTTTTTTTTAATTACACATGTTTTTGCACAAGGGTTTTTTTTTTTTTTTTTTTTTTTTTTAGAAAAAAAAGAAGTCATTTTCAGTGTCTCCATGTTTTTTATGGTCGTGGCATTTAACTTTCGTGTGCTGGTCTGTGTTTATCTAAGATCTGAGTGTGTGAGTTGTATGACGTCAGACTTGGTTTCAGCTGTCCGAAAACCTCAATAATCCGGAACATATGCTTGGATACAGCAGGGTCCGGACTGTATTATCCTTAATCCATAATTTACCCGAATCTTGATGCACGCAAAGATCTATGACGTCTTCGTGGCAGCCCAGGCCCATTTTTATACACTTTCCCGGCCAGGCCGGTCAACAGCGATATTTAATTTCACATGACGTATGCTTTTCCCTTTCCCTGTAATGTGGCGATTTCATCAAAATTTCGCATGAAAACATGAGAACAGATCTCTGGGGAATACGTGCTTTTTGTCAACAGCGTTACCTGAAGGTCACAGGCGCCGAGCGAGCCGGAGAACGTTGTTGACTCAATCCTATGACATGACCGAATATAAGGTTAAATTCCAAGAGGTCCGAAAGCAATCGATTTACAAACATAGGTTTGGTCAAAAGTGCCGATAAAATAGTTTTAAATGTTTCAGTAAACAAATGCTGAAATGTTATTATACAGTTTACGTGTCTGTCAAAGCGGTCGGGTCAGCCAGAGTGCAAGAAGCATGCTAGGCACTATAGAATTCATTTTTCTGTTTCTTATATTTTTTCCCGCAAAGTATCCAGCCGCCGAGAAGATTTTGTATTATTTTTTTTTCGTAAAGCACGATAAAGTTTGTTTTTTTTAAACAAATTATCAATTGTACGAGACATAACTTTTCCCTTCACAAAATAAAATTGAAATAGGGGCTAAAATATTGGGGCGGGGAGTGATGGGAAACAAGAAATTTATTTTAAGTGGCTCTATTTTGTGACAATTCTATGTCCCCGTCGTTCATTTATTCTGTAAACATTCAAGTATAAATCCCTTCCAAATTTGATACCACGGATCCGTTACTGCATGGAAAATTAACTTGGTTGGTCTTCATGTAGACCTTTTTAATATAGAGGAAAGGAAAATATCACTAGTGCGGGAGGCAAGGGGATTTTACATATTAGTGCACTGAGTAATTTCACTTTAGATACTTTCGTATTGGAAGCCCCTTTAATTTCTGTACTTTGTAATTGCCATTATTTCTTTTTTTTTCTTTTTTCTTTTTCCTATCCTGTTCTTGGCTAAAATTATTACTTGCAACAGCGTACCGGGACCCTCTCTTACCCCTTCACCCGTTGCAAATATCCTCTTATATTTAGGCAGCTCATACACATTTGCTGTCACCCTCAAGGGATAGTACATCTTTAATTTTCAATTTCAACAGGGTAAACGGATCATTAAATATAAAAATCAATTGTCCGCTGTTCATTTCTCACACATCTGGACCTTTATGTACAGTGTCTCAAGTATTTTCAAGGATAATTTCTTTAATTAGTTCCTTTTTCAAAAACATAAATGATAGTTTTAGAAACACCATGAAGGATAAGAAAATGTAGGCTATAAATTGTAACAAAATCAACTATTGCGTAGCAATACATTGTCCCCTATCAGAGGTAAGGTAGCACCAAATTTGGTAGCTGTAGGTGTGATGATATACGAAATATGACCCGGACAAGCTAAAACTTTAAGGGGGTCAAAGGTTAAGGTCAAAGGTCATAGTGACCTAATTTACACCCCTATCCTATGATGTGTTAAAACAGCAAATTGCTGTACGTATTATGGTATACCGGAAATGGCCCGGGTCAGCTTAAATTTTAAGGAGGTTCAAAAGTCGAGGTCAAAGGTCACAGTGGCCCAATTTGGTCCACGACACACCCCTATCCTATGAAATGTCCACACACCAAATTAAGTAGCTGTTGGTGTTATGGTATATGAACGTAACCCGGGCAAGCTAAATCGTTCGGGGGGGGGGGGGAGGGGGGCGGCAAAAGTGAAGGCCACAGTGACACAATTTGGTGCACGACACACCCCTACCCCAAGAAGTAATCATCCACGAAATATGGTAAGTGCAGGTGTTACGGTAAAAACATATGGCCCAGACAAGCTTTGTCGGAAGGACGGGCAGAAGGACAGGCGGAAGGATGGACGGAAGGACATTGTGCAAATCTATAGTCCCCGGTGGGGGATTAATTAACCGCTTAGCCCTGAAAATTCCATGCAAGCATTCCATGCTGGCGGCGACCGGGCTGAATGCAAGTTAACCCCCCCCCCCCGGGCGGGTTAACTTGCATGAGGGGTTTCATATTGCATATGCTTTTAGTCCTGCATGAGGTCTCGGACTTCGAAAATGGGTGACCTTGACCATATTTCGAAGATGGGTGACCTTTTTGACCCTCTTCCCAAGGCCATGGAGCCATTTTAGTGAATTAAATTTTGACACGATAAGCTAAAAGTTTTTAATATAGACCTTTCTTATTGCACATGGTTTTAATCCTACATAAGGTCTGAGACAAGGTCGAAGATGGATCACCTTGACCCCAAATCCCAAGGTCAAGGAGGGGGCAATCTCTGATTGCATTATAATTTCCAATATTATTTGTTGATAATAAGTATAAAAACAAGAGGCCCATAGGCCTAACGCTCTGCTGAAATATAATCTGATGACCATCACAAAAAGTGTGTCTTTCTTAATATGAGACTTCAGAAATTAGTCAATGTCATCCATATGATGCAACATGATCACACATTCGTGGTACATTTGCTGTCGTTCCTCTTATTTTTTATTAACATATTGAATTAAATGTCTTTTTCATTGGTGCTTAATGACCTTAAAATAGGTCAAGGTGACACAATATTTTACAAATATGACCACTGAGCCAAATGCATTTAGAAGTTACATCTCTATTCAAAATCAAAATTATGATAATGTACTTTTTACACCTGTAATAATAGTTCCACTTCATACCACCAGTGGCGCCACAATGACTCCACACGTCGTAGACTTTTGACTGTATAATGTTTCGGTGATGGTATATTGACACATGTGCACATCTTCAGATGTAGTGACCATAACCAAAAACCATTTCCTGAAATGTATTCCCTCCGTGACCTTAGGAAAGTAGGTCAAGGTCGATCATTTAATGCAACATATAACTTCTACATATGATACACATTTGTGGTGCACTCGGTACCACTGGCCTAATGTTTTCTAAACATAATTAAAGTGTGTGTCTGTCAACACACAGTTTTCTGTATTTTCTAAAAGTTTTTCTTTTTTCTCTCTTTTTTCCTCTTTACCAGCAAATTTGTCCAACACTTTTCTCATACACTATTATACATAGAAACTCCAAACTTGGCATGATTGTACCTCCATACAAGGAGTTTGACCATTTTATACAGAGGAATGGAGATGTTTAAAATTATACAAATTAGGGACATTTGAAATTTTAAATCTTGAATATCTTCAAAAGTATAATAGATAAAGATGTCATTCCAATTTTTACCAGGGAGTTATTGACCAGTGTGCATCAAATGAATTTAAAACACAAATTGCTGCAATTTAAATCATGCTAATTAGTAGCATTGGAAATTTTAAAACTTGAACATCTTCAATATAAATATAGATAGAGATGTCGTTTCAACTTCTACAAGGGGCCTGTTGACCATTGCGCATGTAATGAATCTCAAACAAAAGTTGTAGCAATTTGAATTATGCTAATTAGCAGTATTCGAAATTTTCAATCTTGAATATCTTCAACACTATAATAGATAGAGATGTCATTCCAACTTCTACCAGGGGGTTGTTGATCATTGCGCACCTAATGAATTAAAAAAGTTGTAGCAATTTATATTATGTTAAATAGCACCATTAGAAATTTTAAATCTTGAATCACTTCCAAGCTATAATAGATAGAGATGCCATTCCAACTTCTACTCCTGTGTTATCGAATGGTTGTACATTGCCATACCAATATGCTTTGAAGACACACACACTGATTTGCTATGCAACAGATCGACTTTCCTAGTTTTTTAAACAAATTTTGGTCCATATCGTTCGTAGTACTGTGGGAGCGCCACCAGATTTGGGTGTGTTTTCTTCATTTTGTCGGATAGGCGTTCCCGCCAAGTATTGAGACGATTCATAAAAAAAATTTTAAAAAATAAATTAAAAAAAAACAATATTCTCAAACTTTTTTTCCCATTTTGGCCCCAATATTACATAATGCTACATGTGGCGCCACCAAAATCGAACTCGACCTAGATTTCTCTACACTTGATAAGTCCTGAAAGTTATATGGACTAACATCAAAACTGTTAATTGTACCGTGTTCACAAGCAAAGGTTTCCGGACGGATGGACTGACCGAGTGGCGGACGGACAGGCATGAGTGATCGTATAAGCTCTTGGACCTATGCTCAATAGGGCTAACAACACCTACGATGTTAGTGTCATTTGTATTTTAGAGCTAGGCAGCATGTAGAGACTATAAACTTGGTTAACTAATTCCCAGGTATTGATGATACGGTGGTAGGGCAGGAAATTGACTTTTTAAGGCAAATAGATGAGAAACGACTGGTTGTCTGACTCCCAGGCCCTTTTAATGTATGCTAGTAGTAAAAGAGAAAATCAAAATTAACAATAAAAAATTAGGACCCTGCTGAGAACAGGTCGCACGAAATTGAAAACTGCATGAAAATACAGTATCGCTCGCTAGGCTATCTGAACTGCTGAATTTTGTGTCCATTCCTACTTTTTCGTTACTGCCTATTTATTTCCGATGGGTTTATTTTATAGTCTCTTAATCCTTTGCTCGCTTTCTGCCCGTATTGTTAATACAATATTTCTTTTACATCAGTTATATAAACTCAATTTTAGGGGGTCTAACGGGCTCTTGTCTCCGACAATAAATACGTCGAATTAAAACAGCACACGTCGATTTGTTGTCATACATACGATGACACAACGTGGCAGACAAACAAACATTCTTGAGTTAAATACACCATTTAGTTTAATAGGGTTACCTAAAGTATCGAATAAATAAAATGCACCTCTCAAAAAGATTCTTTCTCCCGGCAGTCTGATGCCAGATTATTAGGTTCATATTGCACTGGTTTTGGCTTGCAGCAGGCTGATACGAGCTAATAGACTTTCTGACTGCACTTGTCACAAACAAAGATCAGTCCCTCGCATATTTTATTTGACAGAGCCGCGCTCTCATTTGGGATCAAATTTCTTCCGATTTGGAATTTGACCACAAATTCCTCTGCCAAGTTACGATGCGTTTAGGTTCTAATGGCAATCGTCAGTTGGCTGAGTAAGGGCGCAGTTTTCCCACGCGTCAAACGGGTCTCCCATGGCTTTTGCCACGTGCGGCTCATTAAATCGTACCAAGTGTATACAGACCAGACGCATCGTTTCTTGGTACAGGTCCCGCCAGAACGCCAGCAGTGACAGAAATGTACCAAAATGTCGTCTACTGAAGTAGACATACCGTAAACTCGCCGTGACGTTCAGCCTGCGGCCCCTGTGTCAAGTTAATGACTATCCATGGTCAATGGCAGGCGATGATTGGTTAGAGTAAATACTGGCCAAGACAGGGAACGTTGAACCCCAAAGGGCAAGCAGGTTTATGATCTGCAAGGTGTCACCAGAAACATGACTATGCATCCAATCTGTCAGAGAGGAAAATAGAATTTTAAGAAATATTGGGCGGTTTATGACATCATTGGTCACACTTGCTTGTGATTTATAAACAGCAAATGCTTACCATATGGACAACTGTGTTTCCAATTGTTTGAAAACTGTACCCAGAACGCAAAATAAAAGGGGGTCTTGAAACAACATTGTACCACCATGTACCAGCAAAACCATTTTTGTCTGTTATTTTCGAAAAACGATGTCTTCTCAGACGTACTTGATACATGTACCCGTTGAAATAATTTAGAGGTGGCATGATACTGTGTTAGTTGCAATGTTTCAAGAGTTAATAATCGAAGTTTCATGGATAGAGTTTGATCTAAAAACAGTTCAAGTTGAAAGAGAGTATTCTTTTAATAAAGTTTTGTGGATGTAAAACAAGATTTTGTCCCCTCACAATCTTAAACCTATCTAATTCAATGAAGTATATCTTCGCAGGCCAATTTTGCACGTTTCAAGTGCAAAGTTATCCATGACGCAACTTATATATGACCCAGTTGGCAATCTGCTTCTGACTGCCGTTAATTGCTTCAACTACCAATCAGGTCAAAGCTAGATTTCCTCTTCTTTTGAAACTTGAAAAGTAATAATCGTCATCCTGAATGTACATGAAGTAGAAATGGATTCATATCTAGGAGATGATTTCTATAATTTCGCACCAGTGGTTTCAATTTGCAGCCATGAACTGAGATGGGCCTTTCGGCAAAAAAGTTGGATATTTCTCCGAGGGCACGTGGTGTCACGTCAGGCTCCATTTACATTTTCCTCTGGTTATGTCTAGTAAAGCTCTTAAAGTTGAGTGTGGAAGGGAAGTTTATACCAACACCGAAAGTCTGCATGCCAAAGAGTACACTTCCACAGATCAAAGTTCATGCAAGGAATTTGCCATTTATGTTTGTATTTTGGGTGCCATCGTCCACAATATTGCTTCACCATTGTGTCCGGACGTTCGTCGTATTTGTTTATATATCAATATTTATTTACCCAGACACCCGATGTTTACGGGAACCGTATTTTTAATGCAACCTCATTTTTTTTCATATTTGGCTAGTTTGACTGCTTAACATGCATTTCATTCAAATGAATTAACGTACAACAAATTTGGGTACAATTGCGCTTGTTAAGATTCTCGGGCTAAAGAAGAAAATTGAAATGTTATGAACAAAGACAGAGGGTCAGCCGTTATTGTAGTTATAACGGCAGAGTAGGTACAGCAAATAGGTAAAAAGTGTGCTTTCTTCTATCCATAATATATGAAAAAGAGAAATGAAAAGAATGTCAACTTATTGTTCAAATTGATAATTCCTTGTGCTTTGCATAGATATTGCCAAGATATTCAGTAGGTGAGTACAAGTGTGGCAAGGAGTCAAAATCTCACACCAGAATGGTGGTTTTGAACGGCCATCCAGACTTGTTAATCGAGGAGCAATTCAAGTTTCATGGATTCGCATATCACGTTGCTTCATTAATGATCCTTCTTTGAAACTTTTCGTTCTTTTTTGCCCTTAAATTGAAATGCCAATCACTTCTGTCGGTATATGGGGGCTTATTACGAGCATAGCTTCTGCACGTATTCTTATCTGGGTCAATAAGACGGTAAAACTCCTGCACAGGGCGCAAATGATGGACAAAAATTCTTATACAATCGTGCATGTGTGCATATGCGGCCAGCTATAGAGTACTGGCATGCATAAAGAAAATATTTGTTTTTTTTTCAGGTGTAGAAAATACTTCAAAGTAAATTTCTAATGAGGCATTTTTCTTTTAATTTATGAACGTAATAACGTTTATTTCATAACTGGGGTGACTTTTTATGAGCGCCATGATTGCCTGCGAAACGGTCGTCAATACTTTGCACCCCAAGAAACCTTCCACAGTAAATAAAAGTTGAACAAAGGCTTTTTATCTGCTTGGGTACGCAGGGTGGTCGGATAGCTTTAATCAGATATAGTAAGAGTAAGGTAGGTTGTAATGTGTCATATTGAGAAGCTTTTGGCAATTATGTTAATTCAAATGAAATAGTACTGACGCGATTGTACCCAGATTACGATCAATAATTTATGGATATTATATGGGCGTATCACACGCATAAAGTTAGATTTGCCGCGGGGCTGTCATCGTTTCTAGCCAGCACTGTACTTTTGTTTCATCTTTATTGAATAAATATGGAGTCAATAGAAAATGTTGCATCGCCAACACAGACAGCCAAACCCAAACGTTGAATCTCCCTGCATCTTTGCGCCGCATGCAACTTTTATTAGTTTACCAACGCGACTATTTATATGTAAAACTATACTTCTTTACTTTTGATATGATAGACCATACACAATTGCAGCGGCGTTCTTTCTGAAAGATTAGACTGACATTTGATGGCAAAACAGGAGCGGAACAGCTGTGTACATCCATTTTCTTCATAAGGAGCTGAACAAAATATTGTTACGAAGGCGTCATTTAGGGGCAAACCACGAAGACCGTTGTTCTCCATTACTCTTTGTCTTCTGTATATTTTTTTAAGTTTTACGTGTCGCATGGTTACCGGAGACGTGAATCACGCTGGGAGCGATATTCATGAGCCTAACTAAAAGTGACAAAAGAAGAAAGCGACCACAAACAAGCATGAAAAGAAGAACGACCAGATTTCGTTTGTCTTGACACTTTACGACCACTCTGCTGCAGGGAGAAGCTCGCATGACATTGTCAGGGGGTGTAAGACAATGTCACGCCCTGTAGTGGCCAAGTTCACAGATCAAGGGTGTTAAACGTGATACCTGGGCGGTACCTGTGTGATCTGTCACCGATAGATAACCATCTGGGTAATCCTGATCGCACTGTCCGAAGAGGTGCCTTCACCCCGGGCATCCTGGTCCTACTGGTTTCACATTTGTGTCTCTAAGTCTCCTCAAATCGTTCCATTTGTCTATTCATATTTCTTTGGTACAAAGGCTTGGACAGTCATCCTTGATTTTTTTTGTTTGTTTCGTTTTGTTTTGTTTGTTTGTTTGTTTGTTTGTTTTTTTGTTTGTTTGTTTGTTTTTTTTTGTTTTTTTTTGTTTTTTTTTGTTTTTTTTTTTTTGCTTTTTTTGTTTTGTTTTGTTTTTTCATGAAGGCAACCCAACTTCCCCTGTTTCCCAATTGTATCATTACAGAAATAAAAATATGTTTAAACCAAGCCAACTTCAAAGTCATGGTGAGGAAAGAATTTTGATGTGTTGACGCAAGGAGGCTATACAGCCTCCTTGGTTACACAAAGTATATTCTGCCGCATCATCTGCATTATGTGTTCAACCAGTCGCACTGACAACCGCACAGTCTATACACCTCTTGGTCTATCTGCGATTCGTTTTATTGATGAATGAGTCGGAAATTAGGAAAAGCTTAACAATTATTCTTTTTTCCAGGTTTGTGAATCCCGTCTCCCCTTTGTACATCATCCAAATGCATATTTTTTCCGTTTATATCATTAGAAACGAGTTTTTTTGGTTGAGATGGGTTTGTCTGTGTTTTTGCAGTAAGGCAAGAACATCATGCTCTTTATGATATTCGGGTGTACGATGTTTATTTGTTATATATGCTTCAAAGGAATCAGAAATTATGAATTGGTACATTACTATCTGACTAAATTTGACATCTTTGTGCACTGTGTGGTCCTGCGTTAATTCATTACATTTTGTAGAAAAGTGGTAAATGAAATCGTTTAGCTCTTTACTTTAATGGGTATAGAAATATTGCCCCCTGCTCATACTCGCGACCTTGACCTAATTCCAAGAATTGAGGGACACTTTTAGTTAATCAGGTTTCTAAAGTTAATAAATTAACACAATTATCAGTCGCATTAGGTCTAATACGTTGAAAGTGATCACAGACCACTTTCATAGACTGGCTTGCGTCGCACAAGTTTGACCTAGTAACTATTCCCGCGGTCACAAGCCAACTTTGCTGAATATAATTTCTTGTAACAAGAATTCAAACCTTTTAATGGATTTAGTCAACACATAAAATGTGCTCCCTTGGGCTACAGGCGTTTCTACATTAGAATAGTATTTTCGCAAAAGCCAAAATTTTCCTATTCTCTGTAGGAAATTTAGATAAAATCTTATCACAAGCAATAAGTTTATTAATGCGTTTAATCTATAAGTACTATCAATTTTCTTCTCCCTTTGTGAACATTTTCTTTAGTTAACAGCATGCCCTTACCTACAAATAGTCTTCCAAGAGACGAATAATTTATTTAACACATTTGATGAAAGAAACATGTGCATCTATAGAGGAGCAAAATGTTAAGAATTGCCGTATTGACTAGGTTGCAAATATACAACTCTACAGGTCAAGATCACCCATTGCACATTTGGAGCCAAATTTGTATTACAAACGGGTTTATATGCCATGTGTTTTTCTCCTTAGATTTGGAGAAACGTATGCAAGAAATGGCGGTAGACAACTGTACTGTTTTCACGGCTAAGTACCTTATGCAGAGCCATTTGTCTTCGTAAAAATCAGTCGGTGATTTGTTCAACTGAGCACAGGACCGCCAGAGTCATCTTGTTTTCTGAATAAAAAATGCAGTGCCACTTCTTTATAATGACACTATCTGTTCCATGCAAAATGTGTCGGATATATAAATATGTCTGACACAGGAATCTAATAACAAAGGAATTTGACTTGACGTCCATCAGAACCTGTGACGTCAAGTCAATATGTCGTTGTGTCATTTTGTGCTAGTTTCGACCAAAGACAACTTGGCATAGAAATTTCAAGACACACCGAACCGAGAAACGAAATTGTCGAATATCTGACACGACATCTTGTCAGGTCCACTAAAATTGTTACCTTTATTCCTTGTACGATTGTAATTAACACACCACTCACCGAAGCTCGTTACACAGCGAAACCATTTCTTTTGCACTTTTCACTTTCCGGGCATAATTATTTTACGGAAAAAAACCCAAGTATTTTGGAAAAGAACAAAATCATTTTCCAAGCCGTCCACAGCTATATTAAAGCTATGGACAGAATTGGAGCAGTTACACAAGTATTAAATTGTCCTATTTGTATTTCTTGTGAGAAAAAAGAACCCAGCTTTATTTACTTTATTCGCAATGTACGAAATGTATCCGTAGTCATACATGTATTTCAGGTTCTTTCAGACTGATTGTATTGCATCGGGTGACTTGAGGTCTTTCATAACTGTACGTGACACTGTTCTGTCTTTGTCATGTGAATTGTTCCTAAATGCACTGTACCCTGCAATTTCGTTGTGAATTGTACAACCTCTCTACTATTTTATGTACAGGAGAGATTACTACAGGAAGTAACCCTGTTTCCCAATTGTTTGTTTGAAGAAAATATGTTTAAACCAAAAATATCGCCCCACACATTTCATTCGATGCCGTAACTAATATATGGTTTGATGACGTGTCGTATCACATGAAAACACGATGGGATAAATGGGATAAATGGAGGTATTCTGTTATAATTATCATTATACCAATTTCCTCCGCAAATGATACTGCTTTAACACAGAATTATATACAACACACGTTTCATGAAGTAGGTCATTTTCAATTCAAGTACACCAGTTCTAAATTTTGTGGTCGAAAGCACTTTACAAATGATTTTACCGTAACAGCTAGGCAGGCTTATGTCATCTTTCGAACTTTATTTATGCCAAGTAAACGTATTTTCTCCGTCTTCGTCATAACACGCAATACTTGCTCTGTCTAGAGGGTAACGACTCAATAATATATGCATGTATTTCATTGACACTATGACTTGTTTCATGAACCAGTCGATGGCAGACCCGTTTTTTAATCCAAACGTTCTACAAGATCAACGAAAACTGTGTTGCAGAGTATTTTTTATCATGTATATTAAGAAATTAATTAAGAACTCTTTTATAATTATAAATTCATAGGGAGTTTGCATCCGAAGCTCTACAGTTAACCGGGCACTGTTGAACATAATAATGGAGGAATATACTGCTGGTACCATGGGAATGCACTTAGTGTCGACGCATTAGCATCACCCGGTACCGTACTTGGCACGTGTCGCTAAATATTTCAGTATGTCGCAGAAGTTGAGCACAACTGTGCACTGTTTCAATCAACTTAACTGACATGTCGGGATATGAACAAGGTTCTCGTCAAATTCATTTATTAGGCGGTATTAAAAAACTACAAGTCACTTTTATCGGACTATTATGGAAAAAATCCGCCTATATCACTTCCATTTTTTACCAAATACGTGACAGTTTTTACGGAAGCATGACAGCAAAGGATGGAACCTGATCTGCAGCAGAAAGGAGTTGCGCCTTCCTAGCGCAAACACACAATGCGTGCATGCAGTCCCCAAAATTAACTCTTTCATGCATGCAGGACCTTAATTAACTCTTTCATGCAGAACCTTAATTAACTCTTTCATGCATTCATGCAGAACCTTAATTAACTCTTTCATGCATGCATAAAGTTTCTTGACTCTTTCATCGCCAATTTTAACTGAAGTATTTTCTCTGGATTGACATGAGGATACTAAACTCATATCCCTTGTAAATTGATCTTTCATTCAAGCAGCAGTACCCTGCAGTTTACAGAGACATTAAGAATTGTCTGGGTTAACAGCTTTCCACGGCACGATTTTGGGCAGAATGCAGCCAAAGCGTGACGGGGAAAACTGTTGACTGTCCAATTTCTCACTGTGAAAGTTAATGTGGCTGACGTAAGAAAGGTCTTTCTCGAAGTTGTTTGGCATTTTGGCTGGGTCTCCTTTCTTGCGCCTAACCAAATTTAATTATGTCTGTGTTTATCTAATTTTGATCATGTTGGGCTCAAATTGTTGCTATTGTAACAGTGCACATTTTTTAAACTACATGTGACCTCTAAGGGTCAAAGGTCAATGTCATTTGGACCTTTGAAAGTTTCATCCAGTCATGACCTGGCCAATTTCCATCCAATTCTAATCATGTTGGACTCAAATTGTAGGTATTGCAACACTGTACGTTTTTATTAGAACATGTAACCTCAAAAGGGCAAAGGTCATGGTCTTTTGGCCCTTTGAAAGTTTCATCTTGTCATAACTTGGTCAATTTTCATCCGATTTGGTTCATGTTGGGCTTAAATTGTGGGTATTGTACCACTGTGCACTTTACATGTGACCTGGAAAGGTCAAAGGTCAAGGTCATTTAGACTTTGAAATTTGCATTCAGTCATAAGCTTAATATGTTGCGAAACACCAAAGGATAAAAGTTGTAGCATTAATATTTGCAACTTTTGAAGGCAGACAGACAGATTTGCCTTGAAGCAAATCTTCTTTTCTAGTTTCACCTGCTTTTTCTGCAAATTCCGTGCCAGTCCATTTCCGTAACATGCCATTCCATCCACCCTCACCCACCCACCCACCCACCCCACTTTCGCTTTCCAGTCACACAGTGTAATTTTTGAAACCATAACATTTCTGGAATAATATGTAAGCCCCCAAACATAAATAATCAAACAAATAAACAAAAACATTAAGGTTCTTTCACGCAACCGGTTGATGTTGAAACATTTGAGGTTGTATTTTGCCTTCAGGTGATCAATTATCCGCTCCTCAGGAGCACTGGCAAAGGCGGGCGAGGACCTGAGCGACGTGGCTAAGTATTCTGTTACACTTACTTAAATCTCGTGGACGTGCTGAGCTGCGGTTCACATGAAACCCATTTACTGGGACATGTGCTCCCAGCTTACACAAAAAACTGTAGCGACATTACTCACAGCAGGAGGACGCAATGGATGGAGTTGTACATTTACTTGCTTGTCAGGTCTGCCATGTTAGAAACATCACGCCTTTTCTCCATATTCTTGGCGAGGATCGCATAAAAAGGTCCGATATCCCGTCTTTATCTATCCTTTCTACATTTACATAATGCCACTCTAATGTGCCTCGGAAGTATTATGATCTATATCTGTTTTTATATATTTGTTCCTGCATGACTTGAATTAAATCTGCGCTCAGCGTGAACAGCGGCATTTTATCTTGCCTCTTCTCATTTTGCTTGAGCGGAGAACTCTGCATGCTTTCCAAGCATGCAAGGCTTGTGTTAAAACTTCGGGTTTGTGTAAGGACAATATACGCAGTGAACTCCCAAATTAAAGCATATGTTTCAGTATTGATACCACTTGCAAGGGGACAACCGCATCTCACTTAACCCTTTCCCCCTTGGATTAAGACTGAGTCAACAGCTTTCCTTGGCATGGGTTGGGCACTAGTGCCCAACCCATGCCAAGGAAAGCTGCTGACCTGGGGCATGTGATCTTGATAAGTCTCATGTACATTTCTCATTCAAATTGTTTTTCATAACTTGAAATTAGTTGAAAACACTGAAGCAGACGACATTTGACCACCAGCCGGTTCTGGCCCGTTTGAGGGGGAAAGGGTTAAGTCTCCTTGCTCTACAGGCCATGTATGATAATCGGAAGAAGTCAATTTGCATTCACGCACGCGGCAACATCCAACCGAAAGTGGTTGACTGTCGAATGAAATCTAGCAGTCAACTGGGCTGGAAACAGATGAAAAGATCGCGGACGCAGAAAAACTATAAAAATTATATCATGACAAAGAAACTTCAACTTGGTGACTTGTTGTTGGTAACATAAACACAAGGCAATACAGATTATGTTTAAAATGAATTCAAAAAGCCCACCCTAATAAATCCGCAGACTTTGTGAACTGTATTAGAGTCCACTGACCAAACTGCATTTGGTCACCAGCACACAATATAATCAAGTATCATCATAATCACGGTCGTGACCTCTCTTTTTGTTCTCCGGTCTAGATTTCATTTTATTTAAGAATCTGTCGAATAATTTCTCTTCCACATGTAATGTACAGTACAGTTTATATAAAAGTCTAGTTCCAAGCAGTGACACTTTGAAGTGGAATTTGGCAATGCCTGGATTTAGCATGTTTTTTTTCCTCGTGGTAGGATTCATAGTTACTAAAAAGTATTTGATACATCGGATCTCTCATTAGCTATGTCTTTCAGAGGCACCCAGAGTTCAAAGATTCCACCAAGGATAAGGAGTAGTGAACAGAAGGTGCATGCAATAACAAAAGAATAAATGATGACTATCAAATGACTTGCGAAAGTCTACAAACAAGATTTTATCACGTTGATGAATACGGCTTTTGACGACCGACTGTCGCGGGGACCACACGGCAAAAACGGGCAACGATAAATCTTTTGCCCTTTGTGACACCTTACAAAATGTGCTTTTGGTGGCTGATCGTTCCAAACAGTAGTGTTATCTCTCAGCAACAAAAAATACACGCCGAAACAGCTCGTATCAGCTTGCAGTTCATCAAAGGTTTTATGTTAACCACTTCCAAATTAGTCAAGAACACGCACCTCTGCTGTCCTATGGTCTGCTACACAAAATGAAGTGTCCACAGAAACAGCGCATGGGCATCTGATGGTAATGCGACACGGGCACCTTGTACTGAAACATGCCTTGTAGCTGGGTGATGATGGTGAGAAACATGGTGATGGTGATGATGACGAAAAGGAGAATGATATTGACATTATCATGATAATGATGATGATGGGTGACGATGATGATAATAATGATGGAATTTGTCACATTTATTATGACATTAATGATGATTATATGAATCGAAGTAATATGTACTCAATCCACAAATTTAACAAAGTCTCCAATATTTTGTGTTATAGATTACAAAAAATTTAAGGTACTGATGTGAAATCAGGCGTGTAAATGTCATTGCCGTCATCTAATTTCAGGCGCAAGGGGCAAAAGTCTCAGCAGATTGGAACCAAAAAGACTATTAATAAGTTTAAACTTTATAATAATAATAATAATAATAATAATAATAATAATAATAATAATAATAATAATAATAATAATAATAATAATAATAATAATAATAATAATAATGATGATGATGATGATGATGATGATGATGATGATGATGATGATGATGATGATAATAATAATAATATACAAGTTTTTAGCTGGCGACATGTTAATTCGTGTTGCGTAAAAGTAAGAACACTTGTACATTATGTGTTTAATATATATGCAGTTTAATGTCAAAAGAATGCCGAGGAATATTGATCTTTTGATGTGCTTGGTCTGGAAGGAAGCACAAGAAGCGATATCAAGCAAAAGAATGGAACTAACGTTATATTCAGGCGCATCCCATGCAGGGCATACTTCTGTATATGCTGTGAAACGGTATGCCCGGCTTTCAGTTGGCGGTTTTCAAAAACCGATACTTATACGTAACTAAATTTTAATCAGACAGACCCGTGTGCCCAGTTGGCCAGCAAGTTTTCTTGTCATATTTTGGGTGACAATCTTTTTCTGACCAGCCCTTTAATAAATTCTAAACAAATAATATGATGAAAACTTTGAGTTTATGTTCGTACTTTCAAATTCGTTGATGCAAGTCTCAGGATCATATGCGTTCATGTGAAATAAAAAAGCGTATATGTATATATGTATATCTCCGATTGTGCCGAAAAGTCCTCAGTTGCTATGTCTGTGTGCCAACACAGACATGTTGTTTTTCTAGGAATTAATTCTTTCTTTATGTCTGTGTGCCAACACAGACATATTGTTTGTCTAGGAATTCTTTCTTTCTTCATTTATTTCCCGGCAAATTTGTCCGACATTTCATTCAAACTATTATACGTCGAAACCCCAAACTTGGCATGATTATACTTCCATGCACGAAGTCTTGAGTTTTTGTAAAGAGGTTCAACAGTATTGAAAGTGATGCAAATTAAGGCTTTTTAAAAGTTTAAATCTGGAATATTTGCAAAACTATTACAGGTACAGGTAACCAATCCAACTTCAAATAAAATGTTCATAACACTGCACATTTTTGTATCTTACATGTGACCTCTAAAGATCAAAGTTCAAGGTTATTTGGACCTATGAATTTTTCATCCAACCATAACTCTCTCAATTTTCATTCAATTTTAAGCATGTTGGTCTCAACTTGTAGGTATTACAACACTGCATATTTTTTCAATTACATGTGACATGCAACGGTCAAAGTTCAAGGTCATTTGGACCTTTAGAAGCTTCTTATAGCCATAACTTGGTCCGATTTCCTCCAATTTTAGTCATGTCGGACTCAAACTGTAGGTATTGCAAGTCTGCACAATTTTGTAATTTACATGCCACATCTAAAGGTCAAAAGTCAATGCCATTCGGACCTTTTTAAGTTTGCAAAACTTGGTCAGTTTTCATCCAATGTAAATCATGTTGAACTCAAATTGTAGGCATTGCAACACTGCACATTTTTGTCATTTACATGTGACCTCTATAGGTCAAAGGTCAAGGTGATTAGGACTGACATTTTCATCCAGCCTTATTTTCAATTTTCGAAGGCATACAAAGCTGCTTTGAAGCAAATCTTCTTTTCTAGTCCTTTTTTTTTCTTTATAGGTAAATTTGTCCGACTATTATACGTAGAAACTCCAAAGGTGGCATGACTATACTTCCATATGTGAAGTCTTTTTGTAAAAAGGTTGAACATTCTTGAAAATTGTGCAAATTAGGGCCATTCGAAAATTAAAATCTTGAGTTTCTCCAAAACCATTAAAGGTACAGGTAACCAATTCAATTTCTGTTTACATGAGTGTAAAGCTGCACATTTTTTGCAATTTTGCAGGTGGCCTCTAAAGGTCAAGGTCATTTTGCCATTTGAAATTTTCTTCTAGCCATAACGTGGTCGATTTGAATCCAGTTTTGATTATGTTGGACTCAATTGTAGATATTGTAACACTGCACATTTTTATAATTTACATGTAACCTCTAAAGGTCAATGTCATTTGGACCCTTGAAATGTTCATATAGCCATCCCTTGCTCAATTTTCATCCAATTGTCATCAGGTTGCACTCATATTGTAGGTAATAGAACTCCACACATTTTTGTAATTTACATGTGACCTCTAAAGGTCAAAGGTCAATGTCATTTTGATATTTGAAATTTTCTTCTAGCCATAATTTTGTCAACTTTTATCCCATTATGATCATGTTGGGCTCAAATTGCGGATATTGTAACACTGCGCATTTTTATAATTTACATGTAATCTATAAAGGTCAAAGATCAATGTCATTTGGACCTTTGAAATTTTCATCCAGCCATAACTCCGTCAATTTTCATCCAATTTTAATCATGTTGGACCCAAATTGTAGGTATTGCAACACTGCACATTTTTGTATTAACATGTAACCTCTAAAGTTCAAAGGTCAATGTAATTTAGCCCTTTGACTTTTGCATCTAGCCATAAGTTGGTCCATTTTCACCTGACTTGTTGCATGTTGGTTTAAAAAGGGATATTGTAACACAGAACATCTTTTTAATTTACATGGAGCCACTAAAAGTCAAAGATCAAGGTCATTTGGACCTATGAAATTTTCATCTAGCCATAACTCGGCCAATTTCCAATTAATTTTAACCACGTTGGACAAAAAATTGAAAGTATTGCAACACTGCACATTTTCATTATTAGCACGTAACCTCTAAAGGTCAGAGGTCAATGTCTTTTGGCCTTTTGAAATTTTCCTCTAGCCATAACTTTGTCAATTATGTCTGTGTGCCAACACAGACATATTGTTTTTCTAGGAATTCTTTCTTTCTTTCTTCTTTCTTTCTTTACCGGCAAATTTGTCCGACATTTCATTTGAAAAGTATTACATGTAGAAACTCCAAACTTGGCACAATTATACTTCTATAGATAAAGTCTGGCCTTTTTATAATGAGAGGTCATGCTTTTCAAAATTATGCAAACGAGGGCTTATTAAAATTTTAAAATCTCAATATCGTATATACTATAGAAGATGTGGTTCCGAGTGTATAGCAGTTCGATCAAACAAGGTTAAGGTCATCTCAAATGTCAAGGTCATGCCCAAGGTCAAAGGTCATGTCAAGGTCAAAGGTAAATTTAGACCAAAATGTCATTTTTGAGGTCAAGGTTCACTTCAGGTAGAGGTCATCTCCAGGTCAAAGGCCATTTCAGGGTCAAAGGCCACTTTCCATGGTGGCTTTCTTATAGCCATAACTTGGTCAAATTTTATCCAATCTTGATCATGTTGGGCCTAAATTGTCTTGTAACACTGCACATTTTTTAAACTACATGTGACCTCTAAAGGTCAAAGGCAAAGGTCATTTGGACCTTTGAAATTTTCATCCAGCTATAACTTGGCCAATTTTCATCCAATTCTAATCATGTTGGACTCAAATTATAGGTATTGCAACACTGCACATTTTTATAAGAACAAGTAACCTCAAAAGGGCAAAGGTCAAGGTCATTTGGCCCTTTGAAAGTTTAATCTTGTCATAACTTGGTCAATTTTCATCCGATTTGGTTCATGTTGGGCTTAAATTGTGGGTATTGTAACTCTGTGCAATTTACATGTGAACTGGTAAAGGTCAAAGGTCAAGGTCATATGGACTTTGAAATTTGCGTCCAGCTAAAGCTTAATGTAATGTGAAGTAACAAAGGATAAAAGTTGTAGCATTTAATATTTATAACTTTTGAAGGCACACGAACAGATTTGCTTTGAAGCAAATCTTCTTTTCTAGTTTTTATCTGATTGCATGTTGGAATTTGAAGTGTATTGTGTTGAATTGTCTTATCAAACACAGCAATATAGCTGCGGTATGTAAGTGTAATATACCAGCAATTAATTACTTTTTGTGGTAACACAGTATACTGATAATGACAAAGCCTTTGTTCACGGTTGGTTGCTTGACTGTCCTTCAAATTGATATATTTTTGCAACAAAAATAAACTATCTGTTTGCAAACAAAATAATGTCTTTTTCGGTTTATATTAGGGAGTAGACGATCTTAATTCGGAGCAATGATACGAACATGTGATAACTTGAGGAACCACCAACACATAATAGTTTGGTATAACACACATACACGGCCATCATCATGACCTTTCTTTGGGATGGTTCAACATTATCATCATTTTTGAATTACTATTTAGGGTACTCAAGTTCATGACCCCCTCCCTCCCCCCCAAATTAGTAGGCCTACTTTAAAAATGATGACTTTCGAAAAAATCATAGCAAAATTGCACAAAACAGGCCAAAAATTGACCATCATTTTCCATTTCTGTGAAAGTGTACAGACCCATTTAACCCCCTCCCCCCTTGCGTACTCTAAGTACTAATTCAAAAATGATGAAAATGTTGAACGATCCCTTAGCCAGCGTCGCCTTTTGTGTGAAATATTTAACCCCGACCTAAGTAGGACAATACATTGCAAAGTACCATCAAAGAGTTAAAAGTCGGCTGAGCAGGCAAAGCCGACAATTGAGTTGCCAGTTTTGCTTGCTAAACTAAATCAATATATAACTAGAGTTTCCATATTTTGAATGTGTATGATCTTCCTCCTCCTCCTCCTCCCCGTTCTTCTTCTTCTTCTTCTTCTTCTTCTTCTTCTTCTTCTTCTTCTTCTTCTTCTTCTTCTTCTTTTACATCTATGTTATTGACCATTGTGCAATGAATGCAAATTGAAACTTGCTGCATTTTAATTTATGCTTATTAGGGGCAATTCAAATAAACAAAAATCTTAAATATCTTCAAAACCTGAATAGAGATGCGTTCCAAGCTGTGCACATTTAATGAACACAGAACAAAAGTTGGTACATTTTAAGTAATGCTATTAGGGAGCACTTCAATTTTTAAATCTTGAATATCTTCAAAAGCTAGACGGAGGAGTGCAACTGCAGCGAGTACAACCACATCAACTGATTTGCACAGTATCTTTGTGTAGCCATATAGATGCTGTAGCAAAGCAGTCTGGGGTGTGTCACTTCAATGCAAATACCGCTTCAGCCTGGCAGTCAAAGGACCCAACCAG
Source organism: Hermodice carunculata (assembly GCA_964020975.1). Taxonomy (NCBI): domain Eukaryota; kingdom Metazoa; phylum Annelida; class Polychaeta; order Eunicida; family Amphinomidae; genus Hermodice; species Hermodice carunculata. The sequence goes on along the minus strand of OZ026621.1, from coordinate 26,018,821 downwards.
TGCCTGCCGATTGGTTCTTAAAGCTTTAATCATTTTTGGGATAATAAAACTGTCCTGATATAAGTGTGTTTACTAGAGTTGTCACGTCTGTTATATGTAATATGATCAATAAACTTGTCTATTGAATTCTTGACAACTTTCGTCTCAACTGTAACTGCATGCTTGTTGAAATTGTCTGTTGATGGCCTATTTGATTTTCTGTACTAGAAAAAAAATTCTTGGCAGGATCTCATTCACAATTATGTCAAGAAAACAAAAAACAAAAATCACTGCAACCCCAAATGCCATGTCATCTTATGTGCTTTGTTTGCCTCTTGTGTCTCCTTCAAAATTGCATTTGTAATACAGATACAAAGAGAAATATTCAGAGCATTTCAAAATATTCATATTTGAAGGCATCAGATTTGCTCTCACGCAAATCATTTTTCCCGTTTGCTCATTCTTATTGACCGCACAGACAGACAGACAGACAGACGGCCAGCTGCTATTTTACTTTTTCTGAACTATTGGTCAGCGTGTAAAATAATAGCTGACTATTACGGACAAATCTGATCAATAATTCACCCCTTCTTCCAAAAAAGTTCAGAACCTGTGACATAACTCAGAACAATCGAAGAAAGGAATGATAAAAATTAGCGGGAAAAGACTTACTTAACGTAACAACCGCGCTATTACCGTCATTTTAGGCCAATAAAAGGCTTCAAGTTGAAAGATATAAGCATGAGTGTGATTTAATGCCCGAAGAGCATACAATACAACGGTTAGAGTCTTCCACACACTGTGTAGAAAGTTAAAATTCAACCTGAATTCCTTCTCATGTTCTAAGCCCTTTGAAGTGTGATGTGCAAGTCACACTTGGATTTGCACGCACCCAATGTAAGAGGGCAGATGGACGCTGTCAAAGGCAAGGACACGTGGCGTTGCACCTTACCCCGGCCACCGGTGGCACATGGCACATGGCACTTCGGACGCCTGTCTCCAGACAGCATACCAGGGTGCCCTCTTACATATGTCTGTCTTCTCTGGTAGCGCCCAAATGATTTAACGTTTTTCTTGAACCCGAAGAACTAAATGGCTGTTAATTGGCCCGAGTATCGTAAAGCGTTATTGGAGGAGAAACGCGGAGACAGTCTGCAGGCGAAAAGACCTTCATAACAGGTGTTAGATCCCTAGATGAGGTGAAATATACCATTATAAGCAGCAGTCCCTCTCTGCACTCAAGGTCGACAGTGTCACCATTAATCCAAGCAGCCAGATTATTTTTTTGCCATCCACTCGTGTGGCGCTGTCAAAGGGCGCGCGCCTTTTGCCCTGTCAGGCACGTTGCAGTTCTCTGTGGTGCTGTGTTCGCAGGGAGGTAATATTACCATGTCAAGCTCTTTTGTGGCATTCAAGACCGTAACACCGCGATAACTTGTTGAAAAGTTTTGCTTATGCTGACTAGATTTCACTCGCGCTCAAAAATACAAATGTACTTGCTATTAATCATGTAGCCTGTGCTTGTTGATCGATTATTTCGAGCCAGACGCATGGCAATATTTAAACGTGCAACTGCGTCGAAATCTTCTGTTGGATAATTAAAACCGGTGAAAATACATATTATCAACAAATTCAAGAGGAAGTTATTAACTGCTTTTGGCTTTATCATCATCACCATCATAACATTGTTATTGAGTGAACATATACACGTGGTAACAGACATTTAGAAAGATAAGACGATGGAAATAATTAAAATGGTTTGGCAAAAAAAATAGCAATTGAGTGAAAATGAGAGTGGAGTGTGTGTACAGTAAGGCAGCTTTTGTGATCTAGTTTAATATGTTATTTATCGGCATCTTATAAGGGCGGTTGGAGGTGGGTTTTTTTTTTTTTTTTTTTTTTTTTTTTTTTTTTTTTTTAGGGTGTGTGTTTTGTTTTGTTTGTTTCTCCTTTTCTTCATTTTCACCAGCGGTCTACCTGTATTACTGTAAATTGCTAATGCTTATAGTTTGCTGTGTTTTAATTTTATCTATGTCGCTGATGGCTCGGAACCGTGAAAATATGACCACAGAGAAATAGTATTTTAACATTGTTTGAATATGAGTTATGTCCAAAATGGCGACATTGAAACCACAGTAAAATGTTAAAAATACAAAAAAACTGCAAAAATTTAAACACGTGAGCATGCTCGTTATGTGTAATCAATAAAGTGCTATTATACTGTTTACATCTTCCAAATGTTCAAAATGTAAGTGAAATAGCACGTGCAATTCAGTTATGTATATTCTAGGCAATTAACTCAGTATCTTTGTATGAGGTAAGCTATACAAGTGAGTAAAGTTTTGTTCGCCTTCGATCGCTCCATTTAGTGATCAAGTTTGACTTAGTCTGTTCTTGAACATAGAAGCAGAGTCATCCGTCTATGGTTTGTTGCGTAGTTTTGGCGATTCAATTTTTTAATTTAATTCTTTCACTGCCAATTTCGACAAAAGTCGAAGTCCACTGAATCGGCATGACGATAGCAGATCCATGTCCTTTGTAAACCGACCTTTCATTCCAGTACCAGCATGCCTACAGTTGCACAGACCACAAGAACGGGCCGGGTTAACAACCTTTCTTGGCCCGCTTTGGCGTTTTTCCCCAAAGGGCACCAAGGAAGGCTGTTGGCTAAGTTAAACCTTGGCACTAAAAAGAGATAAGCGTGTCATCTCTCTCTCTCTCTCTCTCTCTCTCTCTCTCTCTCTCTCTCTCTCTCTCTCTCTCTTTTTCTCTCGCACGTGCACCCCCCACACAAACACATACACACCTGCACGCGCGTAATCTTAATCAGTGCGAGGGAATATAAACACTCTCTTGTCCAACATGTTAGGTAATTTATATTGCCCTGAAAAAGGGCTTACCACTTGCAGCCTTTATTAACTTGCATTAAAAATATGGACCTCAGACCTTCGTTTGTTCACCATTTATTTATTTATTTATTTATTCATTTGTTTATTTATTTATTTATTTATTTATTTATTTATTTATTTATTTATTTATTTATCTATTTGTTTGTTTGTTTGTTTATTTATTTACTTATTTATTTTCTTATTAATTTATTAATTAATTTATTTATTCATTTATTTATTTTTATTTATTTATTTACTTATTTATTTATTTATGTATTTCGCACAAACAAAAATGGATTGCACTAGAACAATTTCCCCTAGAGAGAGCTGATGTCTTCTGTTTTTGGTGTTTGTGTTAAACATATATATATATATATATATATATATATATATATATATATATATATATATATATATATATATATATATATATATATATATATATATACGGAACGCCGTTTCTTGTTTTGTTCAGTATTTGATCAGATGATTCAATATTTGATCAGAAGAACACATCGATTTCATGAGGTGAACAAATGTGATTGTTCATGTCATTAAAAATACAGTCTATTTGTTCCTCTGAATAAATTGATTTGATCTTCTGATTAATCTGATTTGTTCCGCTGATCAAATCGATTCAATCAGAACAACAAGTAGGCTTATGCACTTATTTGATCACATGAACAAATGTATTTGTTTAGATGATTAAATCGATTTGGTCGGAAGAATAAGAAGATGATATTAGATCATCTGATTAAATCGAATTGTTCTTCTGATCAAATTGATTTGATGATCTCAACAAATATTCCCCAACTTAATGAAATTGACCCTCCCTCTCTGATTTGTTTCTCGGATCAAATATTTATACTTCACAACAAATCACTTCCGCCAGTATTTGATCCGCGCATCAAATAGTATTTGATGCCGGGGACAATAGCAAATACTGCATGTTCATAAGAAAAAATGATCTTGTGCTACGCATGCGCTGACATTTACGGCCCCAGTTCCGTTCAAAGTGGAGGGAAATGCCGGTGCAAGAGGAAGTAATTATTATCTAGTAGGGGCGAAAAATGTGTTCATTCAGCAGATCAAATAGACTTGATCACGAGAACAAATATATTCATTCAGGTGAATAAATCGGGATGCACCTTATTCTATTTGATCTTGAGAACAAATCGCCTTAGTCATGTGAAAAAAATGCATTTGTTCATGTGATCCAATTCGTTTCTTTTGTTCCTCTGAACAAATCTATTTGATCTTCTGATTAAATCAATTTGTTCTTCTCGTCAAATCAATTTAATCAGAAGAACAAATACACTGTATTTGATCAAATAAATAAATACATTTGTGCATCTTATCAAATCGATTTGATCATGTGATTAAATATGTAGTCTTCTGATTTTTATACTTTTTCACCTGATGAAATGTTTAATCAGCTGATCAAAAACTGAATAAAACAAGACACGGCGTTCCATAATATAATTATATATAAGAAGAACTGATAACTAAGATTTTTAATTAAGCAATTGCTTTCAAGTTGCATCTGAGCACATACAAATATTAACTTCTTTGAATCAACGCGAAACCATGTAGTTCAGTTTACATAAATTTAAAGGAGAAATTTGGTAATTATGATTATGAACATACATGTTTAGAACGAAAGTGAAAGTTCTGTAGTCAGTGCTGTCAACATGATCCTAGGGCAATTAATATTTCCAGGCTACACAGTAGGTGGCGCTCATTGCTAGAGCGCTTTTTTTAGCGTATGATTCGTGCACATTCCTCTGGCCTTAGCATGTTGTAAATTACACCATGTGCATCCTTTCATCAAGGCAGACAGGTATAAAGAGATAGTGAAGGGCATGAAAAATCATGTTTTTTCGGAATTATCTGATACTTCATTTCAACACAAATATACATACAAAGAAAGAACTTAAGCTGCAACCATTAATTTTACCTGCACAATGGCCTGCACCTACCCGTGAAGACCAACCAACATCTCAACATCTATGATCTGATATTTAACGATGCCACCAACCATCTTGGTTCAACTTGAGTATAATAAATTACAGGGGGATTCGTATAGCTTCCCCGTATAAGTTTGTAGAAAGCAAATGTCCTGTACGATTTTATCATATGTTCCCTGTGACTGGCGGGGACACTTATAATTGCATTCATAGCAATCTCTGATACGCAAGCGCTTCAACAGGAAGCACCTGCAGTGGTCAAGGGAGTTATCATTAATCCATACACAGTGTCGGCTGTGATTGTAAATTATCATTCTCCTTTGTACGTCTGTCCTTTATTTGTTTTTGCAGTCTCTGTTTTTGTTTGTTTGTTTTGTTTGTGTGTGTCTGTGTATGTGTGTGTTCGTGTGTTCGGTTTTCTGTGCCCACTAATTTGGAACATCCACAAAAATCAAAGCAACTGAAGACACCAAAATATTAGCTTGAATGTACACTGTGTATATATCATTTATCAAAAGGTATCCAGTCAGTATGTCACAGAGACAGCAAAAACAGTTACGCGGTATCTTTGCTCTCCGCCAGATGACGGTATTGTATGGAGTACAAGGTTGGTTGTCGGCGCCCTCTAAATGCAACATCCGGAACTAAAAGCATCAAGGCGGGTTATGTGCCAGAATTTAATATTTAAAAGAGCACTGGTGCCATTCTCACGTTCTCTTGTGTTTTCTGGCACGTACGGCCTATGAAAACAAAGTCAATATTGTAGGATTTTGTTTTTATGCGAGACGTGAAGGCACACAGATTTGCTTTGAAGCACATCTTCTTCTGAAGTTCTCTGTCGTTCTTCGTGCCTAAGTTTTGCTGCGAAGTTTTCTTGAGACCGTTATTGCTACACTTCCAAAAGGCGCACGTCAAAACCCTATGATTGAAATCAATCCTCCATTTGGAGTAATAGGTATTTTAATTGTGCAAATTGAAGGTTCAATAACTGGGTTTTTAAAACCTTCATTGCTTTCAACCATTTATACACAGAAGTGCCATCTCAGTTCAATATTTGCATTTATGCCATGGGCAAATCCACTGACTGTCAGACAAAAGTTGCGGAATTGCAATTTATGACTAGAAAAGAATATTTGCTTCACAGCAATCTGTCTGGGTGCTTGCAAAAATTGAATTATAGAAATGCTTTAGAAAATGTTTATTGCTGTGATTCTGAAGCAGAATAACACACCTACCTGTAGTATGTTGGACGTGTTCAAGGTTACTGTCGAAGCTTAACGAGACAAAATACACCAAAAGCATTTTTGGGGGACCACTTCCTGTTGATGCAGACAGACAGAAGAGTATAGGTCTAAATGTATGAAGAGTATCTTTTACTGGAAAGCTAATGACTACCCCCTGTTTGGTGCATATCATAAATAAGAGCTGCCTTTCTCAATATTGCATATTGTGGTAAAATTTTGACTTTGGCCCTGAACTTCCACGGGAAGGGGGGGGGAGGGTGATCTCATGACGTCACTTGCCGCCTTGCGTGGACTGTTGACCAATCGGAAGACAGCACCAGACAGTTGCGGAGAGAACCATTTTACAGATAGTTTGAAGTGAGGTACATCGCTTGTTTCTTCGACATTTATTCATTGTATTTTTGATATTTCTGACGCCCAAAGCTGGGATTTGTTTCATGATATAATCGGGATTAAGGTGAGAGCAAAATCACTTCAATATCACCAAAAAGAGTTTCAGATAGGAACATATGAGCGTAATTCATTTTAAGGTCACACATCACTGTAGGTAGGTCACACTTCAGAGCAACATTACCTTCACATATCCTGTATCGCAAATTCCTGCTTCCCAATAAGGGCTGCAATACATGTATAAACTTTAACATGTATAAACTTTAACATGTTTAGGCACCAGGTGTCGCTTCAAGTTCAATGAGTTGTCATTTACAACACATTAGATATAAGATGGAAAAAATACAATACATTAATGCTCTATCTAGTCTAAGTAATAAAATAGAATTACGCATGTATTTTATATACATGCATAAAGAAAAGTAAAAATTATGATATGCATGTACTAATTACAATGACAGCCAATGTGCAACTGTTAAAGTTATGTACACTTTATCCTGGAAGGTGTGGCAGATCTGCTTTGAATTCCCTTTATACAAATTCAACTGAATCAACTTGACAGCTGTTCCTTACTGCAAGGCTGTATGCTATAACACAATGTACACTACTAGAAAGGGTTGTCAAAATATTACTTATCTATCAAGGGGTTACTCAATGTGCATAGGAGTTATCTATTCAACTTATCAGCTAGAACATTTTTGATGTAATAATGGGACCTGTTCAAACATGTTGTCCAGTTATTATTATATGCAATGTTTGGCAGTTATTTATCATCACACTGTAATGAGGAGCCTCCTTTCCAAGGTAGTGCATTCTAGAACCTCCAAGTAGAATAGAAAGCCTCCTTTCCAAGGTAGTGCATTCTAGAACCTCCAAGTAGAATAGAAAGCCTCCTTTCCAATGTAGTGCATTCTAGAACCTCCAAGTAGAATAGAAAGCCTCCTTTCCAAGGTAGTGCATTCTAGAACCTCCAAGTAGAATAGAAAGCCTCCTTTCCAATGTAGTGCATTCTAGAACCTCCAAGTAGAATAGAAAGCCTCCTTTCCAAGGTAGTGCATTCTAGAACCTCCAAGTAGAATAGAAAGCCTCCTTTCCAAGGTAGTGCATTCTAGAACCTCCAAGTAGAATAGAAAACCTCCTTTCCAAGGTAGTGCATTCTAGAACCTCCAAGTAGAATAGAAAGCCTCCTTTCCAAGGTAGTGCATTCTAGAACCTCCAAGTAGAATAGAAAGCCTCCTTTCCAATGTAGTGCATTCTAGAACCTCCAAGTAGAATAGAAAGCCTCCTTTCCAAGGTAGTGCATTCAAGAACCTCCAAGTAGAATAGAAAGCCTCCTTTCCAAGGTAGTGCATTCTAGAACCTCCAAGTAGAATAGAAAGCCTTCATTTCAAGTTCAATAAAGAAACCGCCACTCCACGTTCTTTTAAATCATTCAACACTACGAATAACTGTCCTGTCTCCACAATGTGCCTTTAATTGGGATCTGTAAGAATTTTATGACAAGTAAGTGGTGTCTTCAAGTGTATAATGAAGAAAAGTCTTTTCCAGTGTGGAAATAAAAGTGAGTGTTAATGGTGAACAAAATGGAAATCTACAACGGCAACCACCAGTGCACCTCAAATGTCAAGGGTGTGCAATGATGCTGTGTGTCACATGCTTTGGAGGGATCCATAATGAAAGAGGGGTAAATGGATCTGCATAGTGAGACAAAAATTATTTTTATATGCAGCTTTATAGTGGAAAATTATGTGGAAACAGGGTTAATGTATATGTAATGCCACATGTTATTGGATTTCTAACATATGAACATGTGACAAATATATATTATCCAGCAAAACCCATCACCCCCATGGGGTCCAGTGGTAATGTTACAGCCATAAGGCAGCACCGGTGTTCTCTACATGTTCACAGGATTAGTGTTTTTTATTTGAGGCATTTGACTCGCTTTAAATCCGTCATTTTGGACGAAAAAAATTCATTAAACCTAAGTAAAAATTCTTTTCTCACAACGGTTTTCATTTTATGGATTTGTTTCATGAGAGAAACAAGCAAAAAAAAAAAAAACATGTAGCCCAACAGCAAAATAAAGTCAGTTTACTGAATATGTCAAAATTTGGGCTGAAGATCAAGGTTAAAGGACCAATGCAGTAATACAGTATTTGCTAGAACCTTATCTGAAGGACAAACGATAATGAAATTTGTGAAAATGTTCACAAATTATTCCCCATGCTAAAACTGTCAAGATCTTCATATTTTGTACATATAAACATAAGAAAGAAAGCAGAGAGAGAGAGAGAGAGAGAGAGAGAGAGAGAGAGAGAGAGAGAGAGAGAGAGAGAGAGAGACAGACAGACAGACAGAGAGAGACCAGCCCTAAGCCATTTCAAATTTTAAAAGCAGAATAATTCATCACGTGTAGGTCCCTGTTCAATGTGATGCTCCTGTTGCCTGTTAAGAAGACCCAGGGCCGGACAGGGACCCTGAGCCACCAGCCACATACACATACAAAAATGGCATGACAGTTATCCAAGCAAGAAAATGCTGCTCTGACCAACCTGCCCCCGCCCCCTCATCTTCACACACACACACACACACACACACACACACACACACACACACACACACACACACACACACACACACACACACACACACACATATAGCTGCGAAAACATGCATGTCCAGTGCTGAGGGCCCAGACCAGTGCCCCATGGGGCTCAGTCCACCACTCTCAGGCAGCATTGCATATTCAGTGGACCCTGTCTAAAGCCAGATCTTCAGCCAATCAGCAGTGAAGAGAACTATTTCTTAGCCACACTGAACATAAACATGCATTTTCCTTAACAGGGTTTGCATGGTGATTATGAGCTTTTTACATAAATAGTATTGAGTGATGATTGTTCCATCAAATACTTCAACATGTAAATCTGACTTGATATCACATACATTTCATGATTACAATCTGAATTATTTTGTGCCAGTGTAACAAACCATTTTATATTCATCCCTTTGTGCCCCCCTTTCTCTCTTCCACAAGAATATATTCAGATAATTAACATCGTAAAAAAGTCCCAAACTTGCCACATTTAGTTGCACTTCTAAAACTTTTGTTCACTGTCCATAGACAGATGTCTGAAGCTACATGTGTAAGGTAGAAATTTTTGTCTGTCTGCAATAGTTTGGAAGATATGGAGCTTTTAAAGTTTCAAATGCCCCTCATTTGCATAATTCTAAACATGATCGCGATGACTATTCCAAACCAGGTGCTTAATTTCACTGGTAGGTTAGTCACCATGGCGAGTTTGGTGATTGTCGGAATAAAAATGTCCTAGGAAAAACTCCGGACAAATTTGGTCGTAAAGAAAGTAGGAAAGAAAGAAGGAATTCTTGAAAAAACAAAATGTCTGGGTTTGCACCCAGACATAATGAATTCGCTGACTTTCCCCACAATACAAATCCCCTTCCACAAGGAACTAGTAGCTGTTATTATGGAGGTACAGTACCTCCATGCTGTTGTGCAACCGTTTTGCATGTCTAATAAATCAGCTGGTACTACCAGTACCAGTCTCCAAGGCAACGTGCTATCTACAGTACAATTAACTGTCTGGCTTAAAAGGCTCTGTTGTGGCAAATGAGAAAACCCTCCCTGGAATTGTGTAATAAAAATATAAGGTTGACAACAACATACAGATAATCTCTTACTCTTATTGTTGAAGATAGGCCAAATAACTGAGTGACCCTATCACAGTGCTGTTACTTTCACTGGCCCCATCATAATACTGCTAGGTTCATGCTGCTATTGAGGAGTTTATAGTGGGAAGAAGTAATGTGCCTGGGGCTCGCTGAGCAAGCTCTAGATCCCAAGAGAGCACTGCGTAAGGTGTACAAAGTGTTTATTAGCCTGCGGTCCAACAGCTACATCTAGATGGTTGCTGCTATTTACAAAGAATGAACTTAGAAAGTAAATACTTACTATAATATTTCTAACTTAAATACACTTCTCAGAAACAATTGAAAATATAAACATAAATAACATGTTTATCCCACATATTTGTACATTCTATTGATATTCATACTCCACTGTTTGAACTGTGAGGCAAGTATACTATAGATCGAATAAACAAACAAACAAACAAATACATAAATAAGTAAACAAATGACTAGAGGTTACTTAATTTACACTTTTCTATTGTCCAGGGATCTGTGGGAAAATTCACCCACTGCATGAAGATTATTTATATCAAATGACATTATAAACACAACTTTTTGGTGGTCATTCATTTTCTCGAAGAATTTGGTTTGTTCCTTACATACGTTAAAAAGTTTGTTTCTTTCATCTTCATACAATCTGTAATGTTGCAGGAAATGATACTCATCCTCAACAACATGTTCATCACAACATATATACAATCTGTCTTCCAGTGGAGTTTCAGCGCATGCACCTCTGCGTGGAAGCCTGCAAGGAGATATATCCTATCTACAAATAACACAAGTGCTCCGCTGGTTGGATCAATCATGGCGTAACAGTCGTCTAGTTCACAATGACTGCTTTGAAAACTTGCTGGATTTCATAACTACAGAACTGGAGTTTGAAGCAATTTGTGTGTAGATCAGTGTTATCTGAGTGACTTGCTTGAGTTTGCAGTGGGAGACTTTAATTTTTTTTCTTGTAGCCCCGAAGGATGACTCCTATGATAGCATGTAATTATTTCTTCCCCATGCTTACGAACACAGCAGTCATACTTATGGTGAGCCCTTCAACATAAGTTTTGAAACAGAATTTCAATTGGCATCTGAATCGCCTTCTTTTTATGCCCACCAATTATTATGTTCCCAAGATCACTAGTTTAGACTTAGATGATTTTCAAACCTCGGTATATCGAAATATAATACAGTGTATATATTGGGAGCTCCCATAGTACCAAGTGTGCACTTACAAGTTACATACTGGATATCACCAAGTTTGTGAACTTGAATTGATGCGAGGGAGTAGCGAAGCTACAATTTCACCGCTGATTTACCCATCAGGCGTGACGAAGAGAGGTGGCATGGTCATACATGTGAAAATGTGATGGAATCGTACACTGCCCATTCAATTATACTGACGAGGACACTTGTCACAAAGGTATACATATATATATATATATATATATATATATATATATATATATATATATATATATATATATATATATATGTGTGTGTGTGTGTGTGTGTGTGTGTGTGTGTGTGTGTGTGTGTTTTGCAAAGGAGGTATAGTGTAACCAGTTTATTTCTTTACAAAGTTACACTTTTTATGCGCAGAGACAAAACATCAAATTCAATACTGTGTAGCTTTGTGCACACACTTTGAGTTACAGTCTCTTTTCATCGGGAAATAGATTTGCAGACATGCCAGTCTATTATGTATCGAAGACTTTGTAGGTCTGTATGTCAAAATTATATCACGCAGGACTGGGAGAAACAGCCTTAACTTTGTTGGCAATGTAATTACAACGCCTTTCTATGTGGGCGGATGTCAGATTGCACTCTTATGAGCAGAGTAGTCGTCACATTTTACTTTCTGTCTCTTGACATCTCGATTGTTATTCCTTAATCTAAAATACCCACAATATTTTGCCGTGTTTCCAAATACAGATGCACGACTGTAAAGCTATCAACCTGTATACCATGAATCTGCAGCACGTGAACTACTGAAGCAACTGATTCCTTATATTGAACCTTCACCTAGCTAACTGGCTTATACTTACATTCCTAAATTTTCTTTAAATCTCCATCAATTAGATAATTTATGTACGACTCCCGTACGCCTTATTTTATATGATGCTCTCCTCTGTGAAGCACAAATAAGCAATTAATTTTACTGCAAAAAAACGGTTGCATATTAATTGATCATATAGGGCTACAAGTACCCCCACGCCAAAACTAATTATTACATCACACACACTTGTATTTTCTCCTGACCATCTTAAAATTGTGAATTTTGACAATTTCTAGAAACAGCAGTAATCCAGTTTAAATTACGTGACGCATTATGTTATGTGAACAGGGTAAAATTTCAACCTTTTGCAGAAATCAAACTCTGACACACATATTTTGACATAAAAGTGGAAATATTTTATATTTTCCCGAAAATATGCCCTTCAATGTACAAAATTTCACCAATACGTCCGTGTAATTGAATACATGGCCTCATGTGTAATATGATCCCCGCACCTCCTCCTGGTTACAGGCCTATTGGACTGTGATACAATAACCTATTTTACGTACCGATTCTGTAAATGTTTGTATTATGGGACTTGGAATGCTCAGTTAGATCACAGCAGAGCACAAGTTGCTGATAGTGGAAAGGACGGCAGGAGCAGCACAAGGAGGGAGGGGAGATAGAGCAGAATACACGCCTACAGCGTCCATTTTTTTATCAAAACATTTTCACTATAGCGAAAAGAGACACAGCAATGATCTTACTGTGTTTGACTGTGAACATCGATCTTATAATTCCATATACTGTGAGGGAAAACAAGCAAGTTCGCTAAAGGTAAGAGTTGTTGATATTGTATTGATTATGCTGTTGTATATACATACTGTGATTCCTGGTTCCCTAGTTTAAAATCACAGTTTTCTTGTTTTAAAATTATTTCAAACATAAAGATGTTATCATAAGCAGATAAAACTATTTAAATGACTGGGTGTACTACAGGAACTCTGCTGTTGGCACAGTGGTAACCAAGTTGAGTAGGCCTATTCAGATTACACTGATACCAGCGCAGGTACACCAGGGAGACATGTGGGAATATGAACACCTTTGCATTGATTATCCTTTTGCGTGTTTTATCAATTAGGTGTTGATTTACTGGATGAACAGAGGGTCTCAGCGATCTTGCACCTCGTCTTAGCCTCTTGGTAGTTTAAAGAGCAAGTCCTCCGTTCTGTTGTAGATTTGCAACTTGTATTCCTGGTCTCAGGTCCTGGTCAGCATAGCATACAACATTATACACATGACAGAAACGACCAAATAAACTGTTTCTAAATTGTATATATATATATATATATATATATATATATATATATATATATATATATATGTGTGTGTGTGTGTGTGTATGTATGTATGTATGTATATATATATATATATATATATATATATATATATATATATATATATATATATATATAAAATTTCTTGTGTTTATGGAGTTGCCACCAGTAATGAAAACAATTTTTAATGAAATAGCATGCTTGTCAACCAAGAGCAAGTGGTGCAATAACATACAGATACGGCTTGCAGTGCCCGGGTATAGGCCTATGTTAAAGCAGTGTGGATCTGCAGCCAGATTGTAAATATATTAAGTTCAATATGTTGAGATTTTTCAAACCTTCAGTGAAATATTGGCCTGTGCTATACAATTACATGTATGTATCTATATAACGCATGATCACAACTTGAAAATCCAGACGTTTCAAAAACATACTGGGGGGAGGGGTGTCGCTTTATCTGCAAGGTTCCTGACCTGCAGCTGACAGTGCAAAACAAGTCTCATTTAAAAAAGAAATTGGCTTCAAGGTGAACATAAATTTCCAAGTTCGTGGGACTTCCATTTTTGTAACCAAGAAACCACGCAAAAGGGAATGCATTGTGAACAGAGCGGATTTCTGGCATTCCGCCCGTACACGCGTGAGGAATCTCGTACACTGAAGCTCACCTTGTGAATGCATGCGTACGTATAGGAAAAGTTAAGCACATAAATTCAAATGACGCCGATGTAAAATTCTTATTGAACCCCAAATTTGGGTAAAAATGATGATACTGTTATCAAATAAGATGCTGTGAACAGGATTTCTGGCAGTATGCGCATGTGCAGATGTAGAATTGCCGAACTTCCTTAACTTGATCAAATAAAAAGCTATAAAAGTGAAGCCATGTGTTGCCTGCTAAGACAGACTGTCGCGTGTTTCGTGTGGAGCGCAGTCAGACACGCGGAACGATAGCCTGCCTAGCTGGCTAGCATCATGCCGAAATATTGCAGTGTACCCGACTGTAACAGGTCTAATATGATATGGGTAAAACCCAAAAAGCGAGCGCAGCTCCTAAGCCTGATCCCATCATTTACTGAATCTGTAAATTTTGGCTGGTGGCCCTGGGTCCCAGCCTTAATTTGAAAGGCCTTGTGCATGCTAAGGCCACATTAAAAAAAAAATAAAATCCCGGTTTATCATCAGTGGTTTTCCAAAAAAGTGATGAGGGAGGGAGTTTTTTATTTATTGATTGATTGATGATCGATCGATCGATCGATTGATTGATTCATTGATTCATTCATTCATTCATTCATTCCTTTATTTATTTATATATTTATTTATTTATTTTTACCCTTTCCTTCCCTCCAAATGATTTACTGCATTGAAGCTTTCCGCCAGTCCCCATTTCCCATTCAGGTCATATACTCATTCAGAATGTCACAACAATGCTGCAATATAGTTCTCCTGATTGGCGCTAGGCAGAAATTTAAAAAGGGGCGTCCAAATTTTTCGATTTTGTTTGGGTCCTGGTGAGCATATCTTTTCTCCCAGACTGCGTGTGAAGTTGCCGACATTTTAACTCTTTAATAGCCACATCAATAATTATTGACATTCATTGTCTCAGCCAAATTAGTTTTCTATCGACACAATTTTTGTGATGTTTGGCATTCCCCCCAAAAACATTATGCCGGAAGAAAGAACGCACAACTGGGTCTGGGGCTTATGATTGACAAAATGTTGCGGTATTTTCAATGTCTTTTTGTCGATGTCTTTAAATCTGCCATACGTGGTAACAGTCATTTCAAACAAATTACCGCAAAATAAATATGTGCAATTTTAGAGATGTGTCGAGCACCTCAAATAACGCAACTAGCACCGGGGCACTACAAACGGTCAGCACTGCGTATATGAAGTTGCTGGCACCCCAAGATGTAAACTGAAATAAAAATAGACTTCTGGCAGTTGATATCTGCTTTGTCTGTGTGGGACAGCATGACTGTGTATGCCAAACTTGTCTTCTCTATGTAATCACAACGCAAAATTCTGACATTTCGGTCAGATTAAGAAGCAAAAGATCCTGCCTACCAAAGTAGGTATTACTGGCAAACAATAACTATAGGAGGGCTTCAGTCAGTCGAAATGCTGAGACATGAATGAGATGATTGGCTACCAGCAGGCCTGGGCTCCAAGCTAAGCCTTAGGCTGTGACGTCACCAAGATGAACAAAATCCAACATGACGGCCATGTTATTAACTGGTATCACATACAAATAAGAACTTTTTAAAAAGTGGTACAAAAGATATGTTATGATCTCTTACCTTTATATGTCCTCCTTCAACAAATGTAAATCAAAATTATGGTTTATTTCCAGTCTAATAATAGGGCCATGGTAATCCAAAATGTCCATCTCATTTCTGACCTGTCAGCCATTGCTGACCCAAATATCCAGAAGTCATGTACATGTATTTTGATTAAATTTTGTACAAGCAATGTAATGACCAAATATCTTGCCACCTACTGCAAAAATACTTCCCTGATGCAAGCAGTAAGATGTAGGTCCAAATTAGAAAAAAAAAAATCTTGCGACCTGACTTTGAATTTCAACCTCTAAAATCGGCCATTTTGCAAAGAATCCACGTTTTCTGCAAAGCTCCAATTTTGTAACATGGGGTCTATTCCCAGCCATTTGCACCTAGAATGCACTGCCAAAGCATACAGATCCATAATCCAATGGAGGGGGGGGGGACAGTAACAACCTTGTGTCCACCTTTCAGCCGGAAGGGAAGGAACCCCAAAATTCCATGTTTAGGAGGTAGGGCCCTTTGAATTTTGATCAAATCTGTACAATTTGTCCTAGAATGCTAAAAAAATTTTTTTTTCACAACTCAAAATATCAATAAGTATGAAATTTGCCTAATCGATGTTATTACAGAAAAGGTTTTATTTTATCAGTTGTTCTACACCCCCATTACTACTGATAAAATGGACTGTTCCGTTATTCAAATTGGACCGCTTGTATCTTGAAAATTTAACCCAAGCCAGCCCAAATTTATACCCTTTTTAAAAGCATGAACACTTGTTGGTCAAGTTACAGTGTGAAAGGGACATGGATCTGTTTTAAATTAAAATGCCAGAGCAGTATCTAGTTGGTGGGTGTTCCAAATAGACACCTCTTGTATCTTCATTGGGGTGTTGGGTGACAGGATGCTCGTAAAATGACCATTAATCGTAACCCAATAAATGTACTGACTGTTATATAAGTGGTAAATCACTTCTCACGCCCCTTTCATGTGATCCGAAGCTGAGAGATGAATAAACAGAGGGCTGGTCATGTTGCCTGGTGCCATGGGCACAAGGGCTCTGTGATTGGCTGTTGGTAACAAGAAACAAGCATTCACCTTTGCTGGATGCTCAGCCATTACTTAATCCAGTTTTGCATCATTCTACAGAGAAAGATGGTAAAGCAAACAATACATTTTGAATTTGTACAGAAATCATGAAACCAGGATTTAGCAGGGTCATAGGAAGTAAAACTATGTTCTATTTTGTCATTGTTTATCTCTAATTTCAGTGGTAAGCACATCAGAAACTGTTATTCAACGTTGTAACTGCATAGAAATACTAAACATGATATGTTTGGGTAAATATACATCCATTTTGACATTATAAAACCTCAACACTCCCAGATAGCAGGGACTAAGATGTGTCCAAGCGCTGCCCAGCTATGCAACTGAGAACGAGGTTTCTGATTTGACCCCTAATCTCGCATCTCATTAAACCCTTGTCAGCATCTCGACTGAGTGGCACCTTCCCCCTTTTTGGCCGTCCACTTTGGCGATCTGCCGTCCAAATGACGCCTGACTGCTGATTGCGCCCTCAAGTTGTCGTTATTTGATTTACTTAAGAGACATTAAGCTCATGATGATGATGATGATGATGATGATGATGATGATGATCATCATCATCATCATCATCATCATCATCATAATCAGGCCTACTATAATTCTGTACATTGTAACCATTTTGTTCATTTGGCAATTTCGAATGATGCTAAAATATAAGCTTATATGGGCTAAAGCTCTACCATTTAGTTTGACAAGGAACTTGTCACACCGTTGAGCACATTTAAGTATAAAGACTCAGAATCATAATCCAATGCTCCAGTTTGGTCTGTACTTTGAGCTTATTATACAACAGCAGAACTTAAAAATAAAAAAAATAAAATAAAAACACACAAATAAGACTAAAGAGTCTGTTCAAACAATGTTGGCCAAAATAATACATAATTGTTGGCATATGCCTATCAGCAAAACTGGTGATACATGGTTGTTTTTCGTGACCCCGCAGTGGCTCCATTAATACAAATTACATCAACATTGGTTTAATGTTGCATTATTTTCCCCGAGGGCCTAGATTGTAAATCTAAATTGATTTGTAGTTGGTAAAATGATGTGTTGCAGATGGAAGGCCTAGGCTTAAAGTGAATTGTGTATGTGTCATGCAGGTAATAACTGTCCTGTTTTCGTAATTTAGCTTATTGTGATGTCAAAACTAGGCTATAGACTTAAAAATATACCTCTACCACCAATTTTCTACCTGCGAAACACAAAACACGTCAACAAACTACCCATAATGTTTGACACTAACTTGGACAATGTTTTGCAATAACTTGTTCAGACATATTTATTTTCAATGAAAATCTACATAAAAGGAATAGAGCAGTTTTACAGACTCATCGAACGGTTACCACAATTTGTGTGATACCCGCTTTGTGATTAGATGCCTGCATTGACATTATCTTGTAATATTATTGAGTACATGAAGTGTAAGACGATTCATTCATCACATTAAATATATCAACAGCATGTACACATTTCTTTCCCTCCTCTCACATCAGAACCCACAAAGCTTTCATATCCAGACAATCTTATGTTATTATTGCAAGGGCAGCTGCAGCATGACTTGCCAGGCAGTGCCAGAACCGCTGACTTAAGACTATAGGGATGTTGGTACTTGAACGACAGCTCATTTTATGAAGAGTTTAAAATGCAATTGTCGTCTTAAATCTAGGTAAATATATGGAAAAATCAGGAACTGGTATGGAATGAGTTAATACGGTACATGACTTTATTCTTAACAATATGACTGAACCAAGTAATGCACATCCAATTTTCAATGGATTTGAATGTGTGATGAATCAGGTTGCTGCATCTGTAATCAATTTTGGTAAAAAGTAATTGGCAACTCGATACAGCACACATCACTCATGTATCTCTGTGCATCACTTACAATATCATGCATTCTTGCTGAAATGAACACGTTGTTCATGTCGATCAGCACAGTATTAAAACACCAACCAAAGGCTAATCTTTGAATTAAATAAAAATGCATATTTATTACATGAAACATTTACATAAAATCGGTATATTCTGTGATGTGTCAAGGCATTAAACTGTACTCCGAGTTGTAAAACTTACCATGACATTGTTGATGTGCTAAAAAATACTGTTTAATCAGACTGAAAGGCAATACGTGGGTTCTCACAAGACCTTGTGCACTTCAATGCTGCATATAGATGTACAAGAGTCGCAATTTTGCCTAGAATGACTTCTAAATTGTGCCTAAGATGAGTTCTAAATTTTTGCCTGAAATAAGTCAGAGATATATTTTGTTTTTATATTTTACTAAACTGCATTTTCACATCATACGATTCTTCAACAATAAAATATTGATGTTATCTCATTTGTGTGACTCCGTATATATGCGGACTTAGACTGCAAAGTGATAATTGTCAGCGTAAACAACAAAGGCATGTTATTACCTGACTCTGAGTCTGAGGAAATTTAAATTTGTTTTACAGTGTATACATTAATACATGTATATATTTCTTGTTCAAGTTCCATATCCTTTGGAGGTTAAATCCATCACTACTTTGCAAGGTGTTGCTACTGATATTGTTTAGTATAGCTACCTGGTACCATAATGCACTCTGAAGACGTCAAGTATTTTACACAATTATAAAAAACAAGCATATAACATGGTACTTGTTTTGTAAAAAAAAAAAAAAAGGGGGGGGGGAGAAGAGTTCAGAAACGTAAAATGCGCACGATGGAACATTCGCACTATGCCAAATTTGATCAGTTATGTAATCAAGTCTCAAAGCCATTAGGCTAACGTATACTGACACTTACCCACCAGGGAAGTCGACACACGTACTCAACAGAGAGCAAATATCATTGGTCACATACCAGAAGCCTTTACACTTTTGGCTGCACACACTTGGGTAATTAACTCCGAATTTCAACTCTAACGGTATGGAAGAATTCTTTTTGTGCATTGAATTGCGCAAGGAACACAATGTAATCATTAATAAGAGAATAATGTAAATTTAGCTACAGTAAAAATGTTTATTCTCGAGCTCATTGAAGTGAATTTTGCAAGTCGTTAATGATTGCCTAGTGCAATATACATTGTACGTATTAAACGCCGAGATTAACGATGAAGTATTTGTATATTACGCTATCACTGTCACAAGCAGGTAAGCTTAAAAATAAACCTAGAAGTAGTGGCTGCACCTTCCAGCATCAATCATAAGATACAGCCTATATGGACGTGAAATCGATTCTTGAGGACTCTAAGGATAAATGTGGTGCAAATGTGCATGGTCAACTAGGTTAGAGTTAATTACTGTCAATATGCAGGGGCCTACTGTAAGTGTATAATTCTATGGTAATTTACTGCAGAATCTACAGCTACCTACCTCGCATTTAGAAGCCAGTAATTTGCTGTCATTCTAAATTCAAGTTTTACAGTGAACTGTATACATAGCCATTCACGTTTTTATAAGTACTTTCACGGTTAAAACTTTAGTAGGTAAAATGTTTTTTTATAAGATACAGAGGTTTTGCAAACCTACGGCATTGTTGCATGCGAAAACGTCTTCCTAGTGAAAGAACACAGTTGCATGTTTTTGTCGATCTAAAGTGCGCCTGGCATAAACATGCCTGCATTAATTAGAGGGCCTAGAGATCCAGTTTTCTAGCATATTACTTATTGTAAAAAGTAGTTTACTTGCTCATTTCACAAATGACATATAATTCCAGTTAATTGTGAGACGAGGGGAGATCTTTTACTTTACTTGTTTAAGCCAATATAGGCATAGGTAGTTTTGTTTATGAAATAACCGTAACACCAAAAGCCTGCAAGATCCAGGTTACAAATAGGCCTATAAAAATAGGCCTACACATTGACAGATTTAAACTATGTATCCCTGGTGACAATTACTATGCCTCCTTTAATGTCAATTAAGTTTACTTTCAACAGTATATAAACATTGTTTATTTATTGAAGCGAATGCGTCAATACATAAAAAACCTTGTTTGTCAGATTAACTGGGACATGCCCGGCCTTACCTGAAAGCGGGTGTCCGAGTTAAAATGAAAAATCAGAGAAGTTCAGACACAGGCAGAACATCGCCTAAGGTGTAAAAAATTGTTTTCTGAGAGAGTGTTCTCAACAATTTAAAAGGCTAACTACTTAACATCGTAACTCTTGGTGTCTTAGGGTTAAAGCCTATTAGATGTATTTTTCACAGGCCTAGCAAATAAAACTAACACGTGCGAAGAAACGCTTGCAATGTGTTGCTCCCGCGCCCCTGCTCGCTTGTCTGCTTCCGAAAGAATACGAAAACAAAGCTACGCGGGTAAGTGATAACCGGCCAATAAAAAACTTGAATCTAGTGGGATAAATTAGTGGTAAAAAAAATTTCCAAGTAAATCATATCTTAGCAACACAAAACAGTAAGCTTAAGTGTCCGAGTTAAGGCGCTGTCTGAGTTTTTCTATAATCTCCATTTATATATATATATATATATATATAATATTAACATTTACAGTAGTGTCTGCTATGCAAGGTGCGCCGAGAGTGGCCTATATATAACAAGTGGTTTTGTATGGCGTATTTTCGACTGAGCCAAAACGCATATACCAACTGCATTCCTGAAAAAGAATGGTTCAATGAAGGCCGGTATACGTGGATCACATAATCAACACGGCCCAGTTCATTGTATTTTGTGTGAAAGCATTACATAACATCAAATATCGTAATTGTCTCAGTTGTATATTATAATTGTTATTATTTTAGTCTTGGTTTTACAAATAAAATAATGTTTATGTTCTTGTTATTCTATCCTATTCTATATAGCCTACTGTAACCTGGTTTTTTTAACCCACAGGCAACATATTTAGATTGTAGACTTCGCTTAATTATCATGAAGCACCACGAATTCTATGTGAGGCCGACAGGAGGGTATATGTTTGCTATAGGCCCAGGGGCCACCTGCGGTCAGCAAATGTATACATTTCTTTTTACCTCTGACATAACCAATTCATGTATGGATCATTCTACAATAAGCCAAGCAAAATATCTGAGCAGTTGTATGGTTACTATATGACATATGAAGAGTCCGAGATTTATGTTGCTACTTTGTGGTTATTTTATATTAGGCCACATAATAAATATCCCGGTTTATCATCGCATATGCTTTTGTGCCGCTCTAATTTTTGGAGAAATTTGTTATTTGTAAATATTTGCGAAAAATAAATCTATGACAAAGCTTCAATTAATGCCTTGAGCGGTCAGTGCCCCTTGCGCCAATGAGGAGAACTATATTACAGCATTCTTGTGAAATTCTTAATGAATAAATGACTTGTATGGGCAATGGGTACTTGTGGAAAGCTTTAATACAGTAAATCATTTGGAGGGAAGGTTAGGGTTTAAAAAATCACCCCTCCCTCATCATGTTTTCTTTTAGAAAACCACTGATGATAAACCTGGATATTTTTTATGTGGCCTTAACATGAGTAAAGGTACCTGGTTCATCTAATTTGATATACATTCTATTTCTAGTCTAGAGGTGTTTGAATTTTATATTTCAGTTTATTTGAGTGTAATTCGAGGATTCTAGAAATAAATTTGGGTGTAATTCAATGTTTTGCGATGTTTAGACCGACCGCATTATATCGATTATTACAGCCTTGTTACTGTCACGAGTTGACAGGCCTACACGACAAGGAGAAAGTGCCACATATGTATATATCTTTATGCTGTAAGAGACGAAACTTACGTTTGCTGATTGGTTGAAAAATACGAGAGAATTCCCTGTATTCCGCCTTTGGTATCCTTCCTGATCACCGAACAATACAAATTCGTTATGCCTGTTTTGCAATCCACGCCTAAAGATTTGTATCCCATTCAGCCGTTGGCTTCATGGGATACAAATCTTTTCACGTGGATATTTTCTTGTATCCCGTGAAAAGAAAGGTAGTAACTAAAAGTATTTCCTTTTGTTTGGTGATAATATGCGTATGTTAACATGCATAAAGCTTAAGACTTACATAGGCCTACTGCAGTGCTGTTTCCACACTTGCCAACATTTCAGCTTCCAAAATCAGGAGGTTAAAGCAAGGGAGTGCAAGGACTGAGCGGGGGCAGGGCGGAAAGGCAGACCTCCCTCCCAAGCTTGGGAGTTTTTCAAAACTTATACTTCATATGGTGCATTCTGATGATAATTTACAAGATTTAAGTAACTCATAATTTGCCTGTATATTGTTAATAGCGTGACTGAATTATAATGAAACACAACAGACAAGCAAAGTCATACATGTTTGTGAAATCAAGTCATCCATTTATTCATTTTGGCATGAAGACTCTGACACTGTGTACAGCGTCATATTATGATGCACTGTGTGGCCACATGCACAAACTACGTCTCAGTGGCATTTGTCACAGAACAATAACTGTGACAGTTTGCACATAATGAACGTGCCATGTTACTGTTTAACAGTATTTTTAAGGTTGACACATGTGTACGTGACTTGAATTTGTATGCACTTTCAGAATAGGTTTTAACTGTTTCAGCTGTACCAGCACACTTTTAGAATACGTACCTCGAAGTGGGATCTCTCCAGTGTCTCTAGCGTTTGGCAGTCGGCCTAACTGCAGACCCAAGCATTTTAACAGACAAGACCGCATCGTCGACTCTTTAAGATTTTTATTGCACCATGAAAAATTTTTAAAACCGTATGGGGAAGAACATATGCTGGTTTCACTGCTGACGAAAGCTTTTAAGTTTTACGGTGCATCTTGTTTTATCCTGTATATTCTACTTCTATCGTCGCATTGTGTTTATGTAGGTTTTTCGTCGAATTCGGGGGTTTTACCGGCTGTCAACTGTGTCTGCTATTTTGTTGGATAAACAAAGTACAAAGGCTCTTACGACGAAAGGATATATGATATTGTCGGAGGAGGGGCTCAATGAAATATGATAATATCAATATCATGACTAGGTGCTCCTCGGGTCGCCAGAGGGGGGCAGCGGTAGCGTCCGGACATCTGTGAGAACCCACATGACACAATCGATTCATATTTTTATTTGCATATTTTGGATGTTTTACTGAGCGTTATTGTGTTATTTTATCTATATGTACTATGGTAACGTTCCCCCAGAAATCAAAGATCAAAAACTTGAGCAGTAATTGACAATCCTGTGTGTTTAGCAGTGGCATATGGCGTTAGCTATGTTGGTTTTGTACCCTTATCTGACTGTTTTATCATTCATTTTACATACTTGAGTAGGCCTAGTTATCTTACTTTCTGCATGGTGTATTTTATCTGTCTTTATCATTTCGATGTACTCATTCGAAAGTACTTTTAATTTCTCCGTTCGCGGAAGTTCAATAAAATAATAGGCCTAATAATAATGTCTAATATTGTGTGACTATTGTGGGAACCTTTAAAAAAAATAAAATAAAATAAAGTGGCTTGAAAGCGTATAGTTTCAGTAGGTGGTAGTCGTGTTCAAAAACTGGTAACCTAGGCCTACTGCACGATTTGGCAGAAATGGCAAATATGCTATTCACATTTCTTGCACCGATCTAGGCCTAACTCATCATAGTGATTCATGGACAAGATTCAACTTCAAAAGCTTGTTCATGACCACTGAAGAGTGCTGGCATTTACTGGATTCAGCATCCCAATTAAGGTATCTACATAACGCCACATGTAACCGTTCTTATACTCTCGAATAGAACACAAAAGAAACACCAATAGAATGTGTACGCCTACTCTTGGCTGCGCAATAGGAACTTCTGATCCGAGGTTTCCTGTTCAGGTCACTGATGGGCGCGCTGCCCCGTGCCACACCATGCTGCGCGGTCGTTCCTCCAGTTTTCCAGGCAGGGACACGTCCTAGGCCTTGGTAACTATGAAATATATCCTAATAAAGAAAGTGAATTAATAAAACAGAGACAGAGTACAGAGGCTACCGTTTGCTCTTGCGATATACCAAATATTTGCTTCTTATATGCAGTGAATTCAGTACTGGTAAGCAACTTTGGAATTGTGCATAGCAGTGAGTGTGGATCGACGATCCCAACACCAAATCCCAGCTGGCAACATGTTAGTTGGGTCATCTGCAGCAATTCCGTGACCGCGGAGAGCGAAGGTTCATTTCCCAGTGGATTTGTCTTCTATAGAGGTTAAATACAAAATTTAGCCCCCATGCCCCTCGCAAAAATGTTGGCTAACTCTGTGAGAGCCGAAAATCCAAAATGGCCGCCGTCGGCCATATTGAAAAATAATCTGGTCTATAACTTGGCCTACAAGGCTGTATAGTATATGGTTTTGAGGGTTTTGGGGGTCAAGGAATTCACTTTTAATGTTGTTTTAATCATTTGACCTATTTTGACCTTCAAATGAAAGATGGCTGCCAATTTTTTTCATGAAAAGGCCAAATTTTTATTGTATTGGAACCTTCCTTTAGGGTCAAATATAATCTCTGCTCATCATTACCTGAGTTGTAAACAATTACACTGATATGGATACCCCAGTGGTAAACTAGAAGAGCTGGAAGACTCTTTGAGATTCAGAGGAAAAAGAGCAAAAAATCAAAAGAAATCAATGGAGTGCAACCATTCGAATGCTGTTGGTAGAAACCCAACACGTAAGTATTGCCCCCCCCCCCCCCACCCACTTTGGTGTTAATTTAGCTGATGGTTTTGGAGAAGTAAAAAATGTGAATTGTGGATAGACAGACTAAATGGTTGATGACTGATGATAGATAATAGTTCTATAGACCAAACTATAAGCTCAAATGACTTGTCCATCAGCTTGGCTACAGACCAATGGCAAATATATGTCAATTAATGTCTATTCTGCCTTTTTGGAAGTTCTGTGTGATTTTGAGGCAATCAATACTATTTAATGGACAGATATTGGCAAATTTTACAAAAATACATGATAAATCCAAGATGGCGGCCATGGTTGGAGGCCTTGACTTACCTTGAAGTATATTTAGCATCAAAAATCCAAAGAGCGACAAATACGTGCACTGTAGAAAAAATATAAAAACATTTTTTTGCCTGGGTATGAAATAATGTACCTGTATGTGTACCCTTGTTTCTTTGTAAAACTACTCCCAAGTCAATGCTGCATAGGACCATATCAACATATTTGCATTGTCACAACAATAAGCTAAATACCATAGTCTATTGTTCATTTTCAAGGCAAATTTATGTCATCAATGTCAAGTCACTACAATTTGTATCTGTTCTGCCTGTTTAGAACCTATCGGTGGGCTTTGAGGCAAATAATACTATTTCAAGGACAGATAACAGCATTTTTTTTTCATAAAAATGTCAAAAATCCTAGATGGCGGCCAAATCACGTGACCTTGAATGACCTTGAAGTATTTTTAGCATCAAAAATCCAAAGACCGATTTATACCTTGCCTGTGGTAAAAATCTAACAGCATTTTTTGTGTGGTTATGAAATGATGTACCTGTATGTGTTCTCTTGCTTTTTATAAACCTACTACCAAGCTAATGCTGCACAGAACCTCATTAACATATTTGCACTGTCACAACAATGTGCTGATTACCCTAATCAACAGTTCATTTTCAAGCCAAATCTGTGTCATCAATGTCAAATGACTACCAATTTGTATCTGTTCTGCTTCTCTAGAAGTTTTTGGTGGGTTTTGAGGCAAATAATACTATTTCAGGGACAGATAATAGCTTTTTTTAGAAATAAAAATACCAAAGATTTAATATAGCGGCCAAGTTACGTGACGCTAAATGACCTTGAACAATTATTAAGGCCAAAATTCCAGAGAGTGGCTTGTATCTCTTCTGTGGTAAAAATATGAAAGCATGTACTTGTCAGGTCATTGAATAATAAACATGTATGGACCCGCTTGCTCTCTGTGGAAATGTAGCCAAATAAAAGCAGGAAATATCCTCATTTACTGAGTGTATTTACACCACGATATGATAATTAGGCCACTCCTATCTTTATTTTAGATAGAAAATGGACTAATTAATGGCAAACAATTGCCAATTGATACCTACTTTTTAAGTTCTGTGTGGGTTTTGAGGCAATCAATGCTATATAATAGATAATTTAAGCCACATTTTACCAAAATTCATGAAAAATCCAAGATGGCGGCCGTGTCACATGGCCTTGAATGACCTTGAAGTGTTCAAAAATGACAAAAATTCCAAAGACCAGGATATACCCCCTGCTTGGTAAAAGTTAGTAAGCATAAGACCCTTTGGTAAAGGAGTGAGGTTCAATACCCCCAAAATGTAATTTTAGAGTAAAATTGCATATTTAATGTGGCAACAGTGGAGAGTGCATTGTAGAAATATGGCCTTGAAAGAGTTAAAGAGAGCCGATTTATGCTCCCTCACGACATTCTCCCATTTTTCCACCAAACAAGGTGTTCCCAGTTGACGAGAAGAACAGGGTCTGGGCTTGTTAGTCCTGGTCCCTTTCCCACTTGTGATTTCTATTCCTTGGTATATTATTACTTTTCCCTGAGTTTGCCAAAAAATTCTTACATCCATATATCCTTTGCTATATACAGGGATTTTTACTCAACGTGCCATATGCATGTATATATTTTATTTCCTTTCTCCTATGCAGTGCCTAAACCAAAGTACAATTGAATAGCAAAATGTATTCATATGTGTTTTCCTTACTTTTTACTTTATGCAACGTACTGTTGCTGTATAACAGCTGCATGTAGGTCAAAGGTTTACACTGCTTTTAGTTTATTTTTTTCTATTTAACTTCTTTTTGCTGACCTATTATACGGTATACACATTGAATCTTATATACATCGATACATGCTTACATATTCTTATGATTCATCTAAACCATTATGTTTCTCCAAATATGAATATGTACCTCTTGCCTAAACTTGTGAACATATGTTTTTGTCACTTTAATCCCTCATCATTCTTTAAATACCATATAATTGACAACTAACTACATGTTGTTACAGTCACGTTATGGTGATGACAATCATCATAGGGTACTATTGTATTAAGTGCTCAGTTTGGAATCGTCATTAGATTCATATGTTCATTATTTATTTTATATCTGCAGCTGTGACTTACTGGCTTTTTGTTTACTGATGCCATTCTGTGGCATCTATGCAAAATGGCAAATGCTAGGAATTAAAATCAGATTGGATGTTCTTGTTTGAAACATCATCATGTAAAATGTCTTCCAGAGTTCATTACTACAGATAATGCTTGGCTATGTCCATCCTGTCTAAAGCATGTTTTCCAAAAATTACTTGGAAGACAGTGATATATTTTTACATTTTATTTCAGAATCATGGTTTTGTGATCCAAAATATATTTTTCTACACATAACAAAAAGGTATCAATTTCTCTCGAAAATAATTGTAAAGTAACATCTCAACTAATTTACGACTGTGAGCCTTATTCATATTATTTCAATTTACATGTAGAATTAACAATACATGTGATAACCAGTATTTCATGGAGGACTCCATCATTGACATGCTTGAAAACATGGACCTTAATTTTATCTCATTATTCTACTTGAACATCCATAGTCTTCCAATTAGTTTTTTATTGAATTTGAATCATACCTAAGTACCCTAAAATATCATTTTGGTATTATTGCCATGAGTGAAACTTGGTTAAATAAGCTTCAACTAGGACATCTAGGATATATCATCTTACAATCGTGTTAAAAATAATTCAATCAAATTGTGTGGGAGGAGGAGTTTTTCTGTTTGTAGACAAAGTCTTAAAATATATTGCCAAGGATAACCTGTGTCATTGTAGCGATATTTTTGAATCAGTTTTTAAAGATCTGATTTATCATTGAATAGACTATAAAGATAATGCTATTGTAGGTGTCATGATGTGTACACCTCAGCTACCAAGAAAACAGATTTTAACCCCCATTTCTCTTTTCCCTACTCGTCCAACACTCTTTGAGGCCAAGCGCTGATCCGTACACACATACTCTCAGCCAGCATTTTCGTCAGTTTCTCTTTATATCTTTATTACTAGAACAGCTGCCTCTAGTCCAGTTTCTTTTGCTTCATGTTACAAATAAAATAGATGTACAAGTCATGTTTCTGTCAGCCAGCTTTTATGATCAATGTGTCAATTCAATATAGCATTCTCTGAAAATTAGCATGATTACCACATTTTAGTTTAAATTTGAAAAGAAAAGTTTCTAGAGGAAGCTAACTACAGCACCTAATCTATTGACTAAAGTGCTATTTCATTGATTACATAGTAGCAATTAGGTTGCGTTGTCCATGCTCTCTGTGCACTAAGTAGTAGTTTTACTGTCCATTACTCAAACTACATGGAGAGAGCTATTCATAAGGGCCTATTATGGAGGCTTTATGGTGAAAATCGGCAGCCATCTTGCATTTGAAGGTGAAAAATAGGTCAAATGACCCCCTAAACCCCAAAAACCATATACTATACAGCCCTGTAGGCCAAATTATAGACCATGTTAGTTTTCAATATGGCCGATGGCGGCCATTTTGGATTTTCGGCTCTCACAGAGTTAGCCCACAATTTTGCAAGGGGCATGGGGGCTAAATTTTGTATTTAACCTCTACAGAAGACAAATCCACTGAGAAATAAACCTTCGCTCTCCACGGTCACGGAATTGCTGCAGATGACCCAACTATGTCGTTTTGCCTGTTTTGGAGCCGCTTAGGATATAATGTAAGTTGCGATCCGGAAAGCCTCCAGAAGTAGCCTGCATGGTGACTGCACTGTCCTAAGACATTAGGCCTAATTAAGGTAAGACGCAGCATGAGCAACAAAAGCTACATACTTTGTGATGTTTATGTAGGCTACCCTCACGTCTGTACACTTTTTCTAACTGGCGGAAAGACATTTGCAGCCCCAGAAGCGTGTTTGCCAGACCAGAGACGTGCTAAATAGCACGTCCCATGGCCAGACCAACGGTCTAGCGAGGTTTCAACACTGGGAGTTCGTGAATCGTTATCATTTATCACACTTTATCGACGTTTCCTGATTGAATAGACATGTATTATTGACATAATTTCCATAATGCTCGCCAAGTTTGAGACCTTGGTTTAAATAAAACTGTGGACATTTCCAGGGATACATGAAAAATTGCGTTATGCAAAATGGCGCTCCACACAAATACCTTTTATAGTTCTTTTTTCCTGCCACAGTGCGCGAATGGAACCTTCTCCCACAATCAGTTAAAAATATTTAGGTGAATTTGAGAATAAATGAATTAATAAATCCAAGCCAAAATGTAATGAAATGGGGTTTTTTTGGGGGGGGGGAGATCAAAGGAAATGTATTATTCACGCTACACTGAGAATGGGCTGTATCCAGCTGAACAAAGAGTTGTACAGTATGAATCTAATTGGATCCACACGTTGTTCCTGTGGTACCTCGGCAGAGGACACTTTTCTCTATTTTTCCAATGCAACAAATACGTTACGGCGACGAACTCCAAACGAAAATAATTCATCTTGCAGACTTCAATTTAAAAACCTTTCTTTTTGGATTGTCAACAAAAATTTTCTGGAAATCGGAATATTCTGTCCTAGCACCGGGTTGCAGTTCTGCCATCATAATTAACAACATAATTAGACACAAGGCAAAAATGTACAGAGATAAGTCATATATATTCTACTTATTGTTATCCCTAATCATATACCCATGTATTTACGAAAAAAACGTTCACCCATTTCCTTAGTCTCTCCTTCTTTTCCCATCATATTTGTTATGTCCCGTGCGTTCTCTATTTATTATCAAGATGTTGTTCACTTTTTGTTGTATTACCAATTTATGTACAAGAGGCCCTCATATAGGCACTTTGCTGTGGGCCAATTGTCTTTGCGAATAAAATATGTTTACACCAACTATTTTTTTAATTTCAGATCAGGTTGTATAAAGTCAAAGTCTGTTTCCCAATCGTTTTTTTTTTCTGGATAAATATGTCTAAAACAAAGCACGTCAGGTTGTGTACAATATTCTACATTTAGAAGACCGCTCGTGTTATTGTCACGGTCTTTCATGCCTTTGCTGCATGTATAGCCCATGGACACAAGAGACCTTTTAAGGCATGTGGACGGATTTGATTTGAAGCAATTTTTTCTAGTTTTATTTCGTATCTAATCATCAACTACTTGAAATAAAGCCATTGGTTGTTATCTGAATTATTTTGGAGCATAACAATGTGTTCGAGATGCTTAAATGGGAGGTATTGTGGACCTCCTCATTCATTCTGACGAGATTAAAAATTGAATTGAAAGGTTTCTTGTATCTTTGTATTCAGATAAAAAAAATACACACTTAAGTATTGAATGGCATGAGCAATGTACTTTACGCAAAATGAATTGTGTGATAAACAAACTTCTTTTCATGGTTTTCCTTTATTTTGAAAGCATTAAATTGCTTTGGAACATATCTTAGAACCACAAACCAGTGAAGACTTGTAAGAAAAAAGGTGGTCAGACATAAATTGTGCTGTTCAATATTGGCACAGGCCTTATTTTTCTCTCCCTTTCCATATATGGCTGACGTTACAAGAAGACTCCTGATGAAAATCACGATACGCGAAGCAACTTCTTTGGCTTATTTTTGATTCTGAATGGATACCTCACCCACTATTATCTAAGATGTGAGCGTTAATTTTATATTGACACTTGCACTGCATCTACATTCAAATTTGAGTAACACTTCATTTGTCCTTTTTCCAGAAATGTTCATGTGAGTTTTTTTATCAGATTCAAGTAATTTGAGATGTTTCTGTTCATATTTTGTTTCATAACATTTTTGGGACTTCATTGTCTGCTGTCTCGTCTTGAATTCTCTCGGTTAGCGGCAAATTTTACAGTTTGCAGTATTGCTTCATCCTGTCTGCATTTAAATGTCAGAACACGTCAGATCACCTTACCAGTCTGTGAGATCTCATGCGTACAATTCTTAGGGAGACAGTTAGGCATAGGGTTTTGTGCAGCCAGAGTCCAGCTATACAAAGAGCTCAACATCGTTTGAATTGGTTGAATTTTTTTTTTTTTTTTTTGGTTTTGGGGAAAAGCTTTATTCCCCTCCACCCCCAAAAACCGTCTCATTTTGGTTTCTTCTAAAAACTCTTTGAGATGTTTCTTTATACATTTTTTGTAGTACTTGTGTGACCCCGTCGTCTGTATCTCACATTTAGTTATTATATGTCAGCACCAGTATTTACAGTTTGCATGACGTTTGTACTTGATCTACATTTAAGTGTCAGAACACTTTAGATGACCATATTGCACGAGATTCGTTTGCAGGTTTCTTTTTAAATGTAGTTTGAGATGTTTTGCCCTTTTTTTGCATATTTTGGTGGCCTTATATTCCGATATTTCATCTTTAATTTTTCCTGTTACCAGTCGGAAACTTTTATAATGTTTATTAACCAGTTAAAGCTCCATACAAAATATCATGTGCTCATCAGCTTACTCATTCTAATTAGGTATCTGCTCCCACGTGAGGCCTTCATAGTGGCTATATGTAAGCTGTACCAGAGATGGGACGTTGTGGTGTCAATTCTTCCATATGCTAGTAACAGTTTTTGTACTGTAACACATTTTTATGCAAAACGTAGCAACGAAAAGTATCCATGTGTCAAAACCAGTTTCAGGGAGTCAATGTGTAAAGAGGTGGACAGATGCAGATGTTCACATAAGTACATCCACAATCCACAGCACTGCCACTTACTAATAACTTTATTTTACCCTTCCACAAGAAACATATCCGTCAAGTTTCAGCTTAATCTGAGTGACGGTTCTGGGGAAAAAGTCGAAAATATCAAAAACACATAAAGAGTCATAGAAAAAAATAGTAAAAAAAAATCCCAGCCCCATCTGGTGAACAAATAAGAACTAGGAGTCTCTAGGAGTGTTCCTCTCTAACATTAAAGCATTTGGGCAAGCGGATTCGGAGTAGAATATTTTTTTCTAAATCCAAAAATCAATGGAGCATGACCATTTGAAGAACCTGCTACAGACTCATCCAAGGTAAATTGTCACCAAGTTTGAAGTTAATCTGAACGACAGTTTCGGCAAAAAAAGTCGAAAATGTGAATAAGCATTAGAATGCCCATTGACTTACATAGTAATCAAGAGGAAAAGTGCATTTACCCATAAGTAACCGAAATGAAAAAAAGCGTTAAAAATAAGGAAACCACAACAGTGCCACCTAGTGAATAACTTTGTTTGACTCTTCCACAAGGAACATATCCACCAAGTTTCAGTTTAATCTGAGTGACGGTTCTGGGGAAGAAGTCGCTAATACAACAACACATAAAACATCATTAAAAGAATACGAAAAACTAGAAAAGATGATTTGCTGCATAGCAAAACAGTGTGTGTCTCTTCAAACCATATTGGTATGGCAATTTACAACTATTACATAACACAGGAGCAGAAGTTGGAATGGCATCTCTATCTATTATAGCTTTGAAGTTATTCAAGATTTAAAATTTCTAATGGTGCTACTTAGCATAATTGAAATTGCTACAACTTTTGTTTTAAATTCATTACATGCGCAATGGTCAACAACCCTCTAGTAAAAGTTGAAATGACATCTCTATCTATAATAGTTTTTAAAGATATTCAAGATTGAAAATTTCAAATGCTGCTAATTAGCATAATTTACAATTCTACAGCTTTTGTTTTAAATTAGATGCGCAATGGGCAATAACCCCTAGTAAAAGTTGAAATGACATCGCTATCTATTATACTATAGAAGATATTCAAGATTTAAAGTCCCAAATGCCCCTTATTTGCATATTTTTATACATATTCATTCCTCTGTATAAAAGGGCCCAACTCCTTGTATGGAGGTACAATCAATCCAGTTTTGGAGTTTCTATGTATAATAGTGTCAGAGAAAAGTGTCGGACAAATTCACTGGCAAAGAAAGAAAGAAAGAAAGAAAGAAAGAAAGAAAGAAAGAAAGAAAGAAAGAAAGAAAAAAGGAAGGAAGAAAGAAAGAAAGAAAGGAAGAAAGAAAGAAAGAAAGAGAGAGAGAGAAAGAAAGAAAGAAAGAAAGAAAGAAAGAAAGAAAGAAAGAAAGAAAGAAAGAAAGAAAGAAAGAATTTTAGGAAAAACAGAAAAGTGTATATTGACACACACTTTAATTACACGGCCACCTGGTGAACAGTAGTCCCTAGGAGTAGTCCTGTGTCATATCAAAGCAATTGGGTCATCGGTTTCGGAGGAGAGGATCTTTTAAGCCTTGCCCCCCAAAAAGAACAAAAAGTCCATAAAAAAATTAAAAAATCACTGGAGCGTGACCATTTGAAAAGCTTGGTAGACACCCACCCATGGTACATTGCCACGAAGTAAATTTGGCTGACGGTTTTGGAGAGGAAGTCGAAAATGGGAATTGTGGACGGATGGACGACCGACGGACGAAGGACCATCCTATAAACTCCGCTGACTGACAAGTCAGCTGACCTAAAGAATAACGAACACAAACTGGCGCCAGAAAGAAATAGGTATGTTTGTATTTGATCATGCAAAATGATTTACAAGTGCTCACATGCACCACAAAAGACCGCTGCACCATCTAGTACCTTCATTTGGACCTGTCCAAATCCAAATGAAAGGGGTGGTCTTTCTAAGGAGGACTAAATCTTCGTGACGAAAACTTTAACCCCTCACATTAGCTTTTCTGTGGTACGTACGGACAGCCTATTCGTCATCCTCACAGCAGCTTTGCTGAATTGACTTGTTTTGTATAGAAAAGTTTAATCGTCATATTAAAAGAAAAAAAATCTTGCAAGTACCAGTGCATGTTGCTTTTGGTCACTTGCTATCGGCATGTGGCCAAGGGCGCCAATGGACCGAAGCATAAGGGATGCGTTCTGGTTCTAGTATCTCCAGTAGGTCGCGTGTGTAATACTTTTTTCAAGACCTATTTGCCTCCTTCTAATGTTTTGTTGCCGACGGCCTTTTGAGATAAATCAGGATGTCTATAACTGGCGTAGATATGATGGGTTTCTATTACACACACACATTGCCCCAGACCTGCTTTGTGTGTTTTGTACTTTGCGCTACAGGAAGAACAAAGAGGAGCAAATTTCCATATCACGGGACACTGTTTTTTTTCCTCTTTTTCTTTTCTTCTTCTTTTTTTTTTTTTTTTACTTTTTTGTTTTTACAAAAACAAAGATTTTTCTGCTATGATTAAGTTATTTACTCTGCTTTAGTGTATACAATGTACTTTATCAGTTGACACATCTGTTTTAGTGGCAAATCGCCCTGCGCCATATTGCTTTTTTTTTTTTGACGAATGAAGTTAAATTGGTGGATTTCCAAGTGACTCTACTTGCGACGGGTGGATGGAGGGAAGATAGTAGCTGTACTGACAATTGCCTGCAGTAAACCTCCAATTTGACCAAAAAAGTACCTTAGTTACAGGAAAATTCCATACAGTATAAATCAGAGGGAACCACACAATTCTGCACTGGTCAATTTTAACTTGTGGCGTGAACACCGCGACACGTTGTCGCTGATCACCCTGACACTGCTTTTGTTTCACATAATTTATTAACAAGCTTGTTAATACTGGTATGTTATCATACAAACAGATAAAATCTGTGCAGGTGGTTCTACTTTTCAATTGTATATGTCTATTGACATATTGAGCAGGACAATGTTGTCAGTACACCAGACAGCTTGACAGTCCCCTTTTCCCGTGCATGCGTTTACTTTCAATACAAGTACTAAGTGTCTTTTGCCGGCCATATACTCGACACAGTACACATATTCTGAAATTGCACAATCAGGTGATTATAACAAAAAATCCATAAAACAAATGAAAATTTAAGTGAAGCAGCACACTTTTAACCAGTGTATGATATTTGTACGTACGTACACGCACACGTGAATGAATGTATGTACGTGCGAACGTACGTACGTACGTATGTATGAATATTCTTTCAGTCATAGGTCCATAGCCACAATGCAATGTATACAAATTATGTAGCCTACATTTACCTTAATACATACTAAAAATGTAATGTGGTGGAAAGAAAGACAGATAAGAAAAAAATATAAGAAATGCAGCGTCATGCACTGCTGCTGAATTTACCACACATTATAAATCTTGATTTAATTGCCAAATATTGCACCAGCTGGGTTTTACTGGGGAATGCAGGAGCAAATCTGAGGAGAGGATCACTTGTAATAACACATTGTTTGAATTTTCTATTTGTTCACAAAAGTTGTATGTGTGATTATGCCAAAATGCATCGAAAGTATAGAGCTTATTGCTAACAAACATACCACTGGCACTACTGTCTCGTGCGTAGCAGAGGATATTTCGTAAATGCACCATCAATATAACTGACACGTACTTTGTTCCAACATTGCACGTTAGCTTTTGTCTACAGATGAGCGCAATACGTGACTGAGCAATATAAGAATTTAATAATTTGATCTTAACTCCATAACAACATATGGAAAATTTTCTCTTTAACATTTTTGTTTGCATATTAAATAACCGTGTTTGGCATAACACATCTTCATTATCCTTTAATGAGTTTTACAATTGTACATCCAAATACAAAATTAACCTTATATAAACTCCATTAATATAAGCACCGGGTACATATTTTAGCTTATTTATCGAACTCTGAAACAACGTATATTACGTTTTGGTAGGATTGAACATTATATCAAGCTTGGTTGCAGAGTTTGCACACATATTGATCAAAGTTTGCAAACCTTTTGCAGAAGGACAAAGAGTGTGCCACGCCGTCTGCATTGCATATAGGAGATGATTAAACATGGTACCAGCGATGCTACATCCTACAAGTTTAGAACTGAATTCAATGCTAAGGCCACGCATGTATACATTAAACAACTTTGGTGAGAGGATGTTACCTCAATGCACAACATTTGGTACTGTAGACGGTTGAGAAGAACAGTTGCCACACAGTACACTTTGCTGCGGAGTGCTATACCACACGCCCGGAAGACGAACAATATATAAAGGCACATCTATGCCAATTAATTTAGAAAATAATGTAGCATGATTAACTTTATCAAAGGCTTTTGAAGCATCTAGCGAGCATATGTACACTAAACTGCCATGTGAACGATATATTTTATCATTTCCTGAAGCCCGTATATACACATATCTGTTGCCTGCTTTTGCTTGAACCCAAACTGGTAATCCGTGGTAGACATGCTGCATATTACAACGATCTAATATAATTCCCATCACCTTTGAAACAATGTTACTGGGTGCTATTGGCCTATAATTATTTGTTAGGGAAAGATCTACAGCTTTATTTTTCAATATAAGCACCAAAACTGTTTATACCAAGTTTTCAGGTATGTGACCATGGGTAAGCATACCAGTAAAAAGCATTGCCAGCAAACATGTCGAGATACGGGCCCACTGCCTATGCGGGCAAGCCGAATGTTATTAAGAATACATAGACAGGCAGATGGAAATTTATTCTTGTACCCAATTTAGGAAGCACTAAATGATTATAACTTTGGTATTTGTTAACTTAAATTTTCTTAACAGACACTAATTTTGTGAGAAAGGGGTAGATTGCCAGGCGTACACCCCGTGCTTTGTGTGCGGAAATTAGAATGCAGGTCTCGTATTATCGCACTAGTCTTTCTAAAATGATGACTCTAATATTCTACATTTTCAGGCATATACATATTGAGTATTAAAAACTTTACATTTTCTGCAAATTTCAATCCCACAATTCCTTTATCATTGACATTCGTAATTTTTACACAAGGACTATGACATTTTTTTCCACAGAATGGCAAGACCTCCACAGGGTCTGCCTGTAATTGCCGCTTGATTTGCATCCATTGATAAGATAGCAAATGCTGGATAATTGGGATGAGAATTATGTAGGAATGAGAGCTCATTTTCAAAAATAGCATACCCAGGTCAACAACGTTTCTTCGTGAAGGTCGTATCTTTCAGTGATTATATTGCCTCAGATTTGTAGCGGGAATCTGTATGGGTAAACAAACTTGTGGTGGTGTGGAGGGTGTTTGCTTTTCTTGTTTGTTTTCTTTGCTTTTCTTTTTTCTGTTTTTTTTGGGGGTGTTTGTTTTTGAAATGTGTATAATTAATTAATTAATTAATCGATTAATTAAAAAATAAATAAATCGATATGTATATACAAGTTGCGCTGAACAAGCAATATGATCACCAGACCACCACCAAAAAAACCCCAAAAAACCTTTGCGATTCGTATGCCGGAAAAATTTGCCGGCCATAGATACATAAATAATGGCAAAAAGTATGAAAACAAAACCCAATTAACTGTAGGAAAAGCTTTCATTTTCGTGACTGTATCATTTTCATTGTATGACAATCGCAACAATTTATTTTGAGCTCTATTTTATTTAATACTGAAGTAAAATATATATGTAAAATATATATGTATGAGCCACGGGAAGTCACCATCTCATCAGCCAATCACATTGCAATTGATTCGCGCCACTAACTCAAGCATCCTTCGCCAAAAAATACGTGAACAATACTCGACATATTCCCGCCTAACTGTTAATCAAACTATTTACTGAAGGACATGTTTCATCAAGATTTTAGTATATAACCTGTTACAGGTCATAAAAGGTTGCGACACAGACAACGCAGCCGAATGGAAAGTGGTTTGACGAAGGCAAACAGGGGTTTTCGCTAGCTTGCTTAGGGCAAGGAGGGAACTCTCTCTACCCTCCTTGGCTTGGTTAAGGCAAAGGCGAACAGGACACTTATTGTTTCATCATTAATTTCTCAGGAGACATAACACTTAAAAGTTGGACGACCTTGCACTTTTAATCAAAGGATAAACACTGTTTCGTGTCATATTTGATGAGTAAATAAAGTAGTGTGCGATTGAATGCTCATAATAGGAACGGCTCGAGGGACCACAAGCGGCCCGGGCATTCCCTGCGTGGCGCACCGGAAATTCAATTGAATCGGGTCACCTGTGAAAGTAATGGTGCCACGCTTGTTGGCAAAGCATACTCTTTCTACCAAGTCATATGGAAATCCCCTGAAGCGTTGTTTGTGTTGCTGCTCTATATAGACCTTCCCGAGTGTGTTCCACAGTTGTCAGAGCATTTTCTGAATTTCGTCCAAAATGAGTTACGATCAGTGCGTGGCTTTTTTCAAGAGGGCTGATAAGAGTGGAGATGGTCATCTGGACAAGAGTGAATTCTTTGAAGTGATGCGAAAATCTGGTTACCGTGAACAGGAGGTTGAGGTAAGGGACAGTCGGCAGAGATTCCTAACTGGGTCATAATGCCGGACAGAACATGTGCATATTGAATGAATGCATAGTAAATGTTTAACTGTTGTACATGTTCGGCGCTCACTTCTGATTTTTAAGCCATATTGCTTAGCGATGAAAATGCATGGGTCTGGTCCACTTTAGAACTTTTGTATTTGTAAAACTTGATAATTTGTGATGTTATTGTGCGAGAGGAAACGTTAATACAGATGTATGTGCTATCTTATGAAGTTATGCAAAAAAGCCTATCTAAGTTGTAAATCAATTTACAATGCCGACAGGTAGATTGATACGTGGTATGTATGTCAGGGACCGCTGGTGCCATTAGCCAATTAACCAAATGCTAATGTTTTATTCATTTGACGACAGAATTTTGAAAATAGTTAATTTATTTTAACATCAATCATAATTTTATAAGAGTTCAGACATAACTTAAAACAGTAATCACTGCAGAATTCGACTTAACGTAATTTGAATTCTGCAGTGATTACTGTTTTATTTCCCAATTTGGCTACAACAATTGAAGGGCGAGATCTGTCTCATGTATGCATGCATGTGGGTAATTTTATGTGAGAATCAAATCAGATGAGAAATACATTCTCCTGTTTTTTCATGGTAAAGAATTGCCATCGTGTAAGTCACACTTGAAAACGGTAAAACATGGGGGGACCTTCGAAGGTTTGTGATACTTGTATTCTATGCTCTCACAATAGCATAGCTAGACTGCTGGTTCAAGACCGGGCCTATCCATGGGCACCGGCAAATCGGACATGAAATGGCTGCCAGGACAGGTGACCACGCCCCACCTTGCGCTCCTTGAATGCACGTACACAAGGTGACGCTTCAAGTACAATGTTGGCTGTATTGCCATTGGTAATATTTGGCTAAAATATTGCTTTGGGCCCACAAGTCGTGCATAACTCCCTCAACTACCTCACTTGTTTGGTCTTTAAATTCAAATCGAATCTTTTTTCCCTTCTTTTTTACGCACGGACTCTTAATACTTTGACATGGTGTCCAGATACCATACTTATCATGAAATTACTCTTTACGATCGAGGCAGATTTTAATTTGAGGAAGTATGGCGCTAAAGAATCTTCATTCTGGGTTGCCAGTAAATAATATGGTGCCCCAAGAGAAATGATATCGCAAAAACCCTATAAAGACGTGGACACGTCCATGCTATTATTATGTCTGTGTGCAATCACAAACACTCTGTTGTCTAAAATTCATTCCTTATTTTATCTTTCTTTCCGCCTACATCTCGTCCGCACCTTTTCGCGGAGACGGTTATAGATGGAAATCCGAACTGGCCACAGTCTTATTATTGAAATTGATCATCTGATTTGGAATACAGTGAAACCTGTTTTGAGAGACCACTGTGATGAAAGACCACCTGCCTTTTGTGACCACGTTTTGGCTTGCCCCAGGGGTGGTCTCTCAAAACAGGTTTCACTGTAATTTAGTATTGTCAACGCCTACGACCACACACAGTATTACATCTATGACATGGCATCATTAATCATTATTTGCAGTTCCAAACTGCTTGAACCTTGAATATTTACAATTCCATCCCTGGCATGTAATGATTCTCAAAGATGTCCATGTGTACTTATTTGAATATCAGAAAAATAATCGTTAATCATATACCCTTTAAATAACCGTTCCAAGTTGCAGTTGAACCTATTGCAAATGAAATACATATTTCTTGAAAAAATATGTATTTCTTTTTAATCCTGTTCTACACATGTAGGAAACTGACTGCAAAATTTTGCGAAAGGGCTTCGTATCTGAATCTGTTTGTGTTTCCTTCAGGTAACAATGGAACAAAGACAGTTACATGTATCATGTGTATGTATGAATTTTGTTGCACATGGACACGTACGTTCTCATGTGATACATCATATTCTAGATAACAGTGTCAATATCAGCTTCAATTGTGATATTGTTTCATCCAATGAAACGAAACTGAAGTATTTATTAATGCTAATTAGACACATTTGCAACATTTTTAACATTTGCCATTTCAAAACTGTTAAACATGAAGGAGCATTTTAATTCAGAGAATGTGTTCAAGATACACTGATTACTAATATCATTGAACAAAAATTTTAAACATTTCAACGTTTACAAATTTTCCAGGAATACAAACAAGATTTACTCTCAGTAAATGTCATTTCAGCTCAGCTAACTTGTCAGTCAGATTCACATTTTCGTCCTCCTTTTTGTTTGTTTGTTTTTGTATTTGTTTTTGCTCAGGACTGTCTATATTACTTATTAAACAACGAGTTCATTGGCGCAGAGAGAACTTCAACTTAGTTTTACTTTAACCTGTCCGCGACTTGTGTTGTCAAAAACCTCCCATTGTTGGTCCGAGCATTGCAGAGTGTACAATAAACTGTTTGGGGGTCGAATAATTTGCATGTGCTACTGAAAAGAGACTTCGTTTCTAGTGGTCGTACTTGGCAAAGTCATGCCTGGGGAGACAATTAGAAAGCTTCATACCTGAATCATGGCACATACCCATGCTTTGGCGCTGGCTTGTGCCCGTCCCCAATTACACGTCACCCTTTAAATAATGACAACTGAAGGGTGGGTCATTTACACAGGCCAAAAAAAAGCTTGAAACCCAGGCAACGATGTATTTTATATCCACGAATGCCCGTG
Source organism: Hermodice carunculata (assembly GCA_964020975.1). Lineage (NCBI taxonomy): Eukaryota > Metazoa > Annelida > Polychaeta > Eunicida > Amphinomidae > Hermodice > Hermodice carunculata. The sequence continues at coordinate 25,977,016 of OZ026621.1, read as the reverse complement.
GATTGCCTGCGAATCGACCTTGTGCCCGCGGCAAGGTCAACTCAAAAACAATTAAAAGGACATATTGTATTTTGCAGGTAAGCCTCTGCAGTTAACTGGCAGTAAACTAAGTTATAGGTAATTCCAGCACTTATTTTGAAGGCACCGTCGTTGAATAGGTTATGAAGGTGCATGCATCTGCACGCTGACTCTGTGGCATGCAAACAATGTTCGCGGAACAACTCATGCATGCGGGGCAACGCCCACCCAAAATAAATTGCACAGATAAGAGTTGCTGACCACAAAACATGGGTCCTGGCCTTCATAAGAGCAAGGAGGTGTAGCCTCCTTGCCAAGAGCTTTATCGCGAAAACAGTACATTAGTTAGGCGATTTTCAACTAAAATAATAACAAATATGACCGAAATTGGTGTCAAATGCTTTGTTACAACATTTGTGACTTTCCTGCTCAAATTCTTTACTCGACGTTGTCAACAGAGCAGGGTGTGTAAAGAAACATAGAATATACATAGTCTGCTAAGCAGGCATATTTTTACCTTCATAGGGGATTATATGACACAATGTCTGGCAATATGAGGCAAAAGCTACTGTTTATGCTGGAATTTTCAGCAAAATGTAGGATCCTTCTCAGGAAATGTAACTGAAAGGCTAGACCTCAGAGCGCCTCATGCCGGAGCCTCGTACGTACAACGGTTACTAACCGCAGTGCCCCGGACGCTTGTTGCGACACTGGAACGCAAACCCACTTCAATATAAAAAATGTCGCAGAAGATAATAAAACTTGCGCCGTTTCTATCGATTCACGTTGAAAAATGTCAAAAGACGTGCTTTTTTGCCTTGTCTGGAGTGTTGGCAACCATAGCCATGCGTGACGAGCATCCCTGATGGACGGTGTTTGGGGCCCCCACACTCGTTACTCGGTGTCTGTGAGCGGTTTCGCATATGCTAAAAAAAGTGAGGAAATTTCAATTGGAAACAATGTTCCTCAAACACGTGGTTGTACTTAATCTAAAACCGGTTTCCTGTAACGGACGGCACTTCGAACAGACCCTCAACTTTCTCCATTGCGTGATCTCTTCAAGTTGGTAACAACTATTGAATAGACAAAATCAAAAACGCAAAGGGAAAACATTCCATGTGCTTATAAGATTTTGTGGCGCTAAATGGGCATTTATGGAAATTTCTTTTGGGCATTTTAATTTTTCAGGGGTTATTTTCTCAAGAGGGATTTAATAGTTTAAACGGATCGCCACGCACCCCTATTTGCGGGTGAACAGAAACGGTTATGAGTATATATCCGCGAACTTGGCTGGTGACCCTAGGGTAGCACATGGGTAATGTAGCTAATTTGTACTCAACAATAGACCTACTTTGTTTTTGATAAGATAGGACCAAAGCTTTCGCTCTTTGAGAAATCCATAATGCTCCTTAAGTGAGACTAGACTATATTTTGTCAGAAGTGGCCCATGGTCTTGTCACATACTGGAATCCAACTGTGCAAAATTGGGAGTGGCGAAGGGAGGAAGTGCCTATATGATATTCCTGATAGTGGCAGGGACCTTTCCGTCAGCGCCAGCTACGGATGTCATTTTGTCATCACTTTTTGACCCGTGTTTGTCCACAATACACAATTTCAAATTCTCAGAAACTCCTGGTCCGGTCCTCCTAAAACATGAGAAGAATGTAGGGACCTGTTTCGTATGGCTCCTCTACCTGGTTTTTAAACCTTCATGACTTAGGGAGTCAAATTCTATTTCTCTGAAAATCTTCGAAAGTCTTCTTGCGCGAAGACTTTAATGTATTCAGGTGCTGATGAGGTTTTCCCGTGTTCTATATTAACTCTTTAAGTGCCAAATTTTGGACTGAATCAACGCTTTTATATGGAACTATAGGCATACTGGTACTCGAAAGAAAGGTCTGTTTACGAAGAATACGAATCTGATGATAATTCAGACCAGTTTGGCTTAAGTCGTGCGTGGTACTGAAAGAGTTAATGCATTATTGTGTGTTGTCGACTGTTCCAAACAATATGCTCTCTTGTTGACTCTGTTCAAATGTACAGGCAAACTAACCTAACTAACTACCCACTATATGTAGTCACCAACCGTTGCTCCTGTCATTTCATCATTACTTACTAACTTCCGATATTACGTAATGGTTGGTAGGGGTATATTTCAGAATGGTTAATACAGAGATACCAATGTCTGTATTGCCTTCTCCAACATCGTCCACCAGATCCATTTCAAATCGGATGAGACTGAACCTTTGGTAGCTTTCTGCACTGGGTTTGCGCTAGGAATTTTACAACTGCAACCATTTGACTTTAGTAACATTCACCTCTCGAGCCAAATGATGATTATGTTGGCCAAACCAATGAAAAAATTGTGCAGTTTGAAATTACGCTCAATCCACCAATTTAATTTTTAAAACGTTACGAATATGTTCATTAAATTGTTTAGGAAATATGCAATCTAATTTGGCTAAAGTTTACAAAATTTTGTCGGCCAAATCACACCTTTCAAGCCACTGGCTATTTGGCTAAAGAAAAATGATACCTTAGCTACCATGTGTACACAATATTTGGGGTTTTTTGAAGGGGTGATGTAATTTTTGGTTTTGGGGAAATTTTTCAAAAATTATTTTCTCTGAAAACTTTGGGCCAATTGCTTCGACGGACTGCTACCATATCTTGATTTAAATGCATTTTTTATCTTGCGTCTCGTTTGCTGTATAGATATACTTTGTACAAACGCTTGGCTTTGAAGTTGCAGAGGGACACTACTGTGTTTCGCTTGAGTTCGGGAAACAAAGGCCAAGACACCTATTTTGCAAATCCCGTGATAAGTTCACGAAATGACACTATCTCTGCAAAATGAACGAATATCATGTGTTTTTGTAGATATTAAATCTGTCAGAAAGTATAACTTTCTTCAGGGAAAATAAACTTCTTGAGGGAGCTTATTTTCATGTTAAAGCCTCGAGCCCAAAATGCTAGGAGTAATATATAAAATATTCCTATGATAAAATGACCATTTTATAGATAGTTTAACGTAATTAATTGAGCGCTTAGTGAAAAAAATTAAGCCCACATGATTTTTCTTTTTTTTTATCAATTTTTACGTTCCTGTAAATGCTTTTGTAATTCTTATACTGACAAACAGCCCTTGATACAGGTGAGTATGGGACGGCGAGTGGAGCGCGTTCCCTACCCCCACAAGAAAGAGACAGACAGACAGAAGGAAATAAAAAAGCAAAAAAGAAAGAAAGAAAGAGAAGGAAAGAAAGAAAGAAAGAAAGAAAGAAAAAAAGAAAGGAAGGAAGGAAAGAAGGGAGGAAGGAAGGAAGGAAGGAAGAAAGAAAAAAAAACACGCATGAGCTTCCAAGGGTCCTGAGTGTCTCTGTGCTTCGGCTTCCACCAAACCTCGTGACTTCTATTGAGCGCCCTCCCCCCCCCCCCCTTTCGGCAAATCGTGAGTCCTCCCCTGTAATATAAACACATCACTTGTCTCTTTAGGGCCAAATGCTTTAATTAATTCTCTTTGTCTTTTACAGCAAATATTCAGATATTGTGATACGAGTGGTGACAACCAAGTTGACCTGACAGAGTTTCTGACAGCCATGGGAGCACAACCTGAGGCAAGCCACAAGTATGTACATAACATATCCATGTCCCGATCAAGCCAAAGCAGGTTCTACCTTTTAAATGCCGTATGCATTTTCAGTTTTCTTAATGTTAAGAGTTCATCAAAATTTTGAATCAAGGTATGGGAGCATGCCAATAAAGTTAACATCCCTTGACTGGAAACCTGTTTTTGAAATGTGTGGAGCTTGTGAAAATAAATAGATCGACTGATATCCTATTATATATAGTTTGTTCACTCGTTTTTAGCTCAGCTGATTTGTCAGTTAGCTGAGCTTATAGGATGTTCTGTGGACAATTATCCGTCAGTCACATTATTTATTCTCCGAAACCGTGAGCCAGATCCACTTTAAGCTTGGTTGGAATGTACCTTACATGGCTTTCTACCAAATCTTTGTAAATGGCCATGCCCCAGTGATCTCTGAAAAGAGTTTTGGGGCAAACTTTACAATTAGTCTTCGAAGAAACCCCTTTGCCATTTGCTTTGAGATTGTACAGAAATACTTCTGGGGACCCCCAGGTCCTTAATATGTTCCCTAATTAACAATGCATTTATTTGTCTATATTTTTAACGAAGTTTTATTTTTCATTGTGCTGAAACGTGGTGGAAATATACCTTGTGGAAGGGTCGAACAATTTTTTTTTCGCTAGGCAATGATGCTAAGGCTCCCTGTTCTAAACAAATATTTGAATTTGGGCACTTACCGGTTAACGTACACATTCCTGTTGATTGCTATGTAAAGCAATAGGGATAACAATGGTAATTCGCATTTTCGACACCCAAAATCGTTCCCCGCACCCGCTTCAAGCTTGGGTGGAGTATATGTGGGGTGGGCTCTCTGGTGAGATGATTGAAATGATCAAGCTCAATTGACCTTTAAACATATTGCCCAAAAACCTTTAAAAATCTTTTCCAAAACTGGTTGGCCCATTGCTTTAAAACTGCATGATGAGACTTCCGTGGACCCCTGGACTTTTGTTCAACAGGCATTACCGTAACTTTTTGCTACCTTTGTAATGAATTTGTGTGTGTGTTTTTGCTATTCTTGATTTCTTGCCCTAAAGCGTCCCTTACATTCTGAAACTTGATGGAAATGCTCTTTGTGGAAGGGTCTAACAAAGTTGGTTGATGTGGTGTTACTGTCAATCCCTGATTAACATTTTTTTTCAAATGAAGGGCTTGTCAGTTAATGCATACAGTCCTATTGATTACCATGCCAATTAATGGCGATTGCAATCCACTTTGTTAACTTCTGTGTGATGTACTTTGGTTAGATCTCTTTTAAGTTTGTTCAAATGGCAATGTTCCAATGATTATACATTTGGGAGAGTTGATTTGCCAAAAGTGTTAACATTTTTTTCTCTGTAACTGCTTGAACGGGTTTTTATTACTATTACTACATGTTAAGACATGTATTGCTGGCAATGGGTGCAATATTAAAAAATTTTAAAAGATTTGAAATTTAAAAAAAATTGTTTTGAAACATTGTTTAATTGTGAACTATTGCTTTGTATAAGAGGAAAGGGTTTGTAACCTACAGCTTACATGTATATACTGACACAATTGGCATGAAATCCTGGGTAACACAAGCGAAAAACAGTGTTTACATATTGTTTACTTTTATTTATTGTATTTGTTATAAACATATATGATTGACTTAAAGGAACAAAAATGGATCAAATTTTAGATGGAATAAATGGTAGCATCAGATCCACCTCTTGCTTTGTGTTTTAGGTCTTGAATTCCAAGATAGCAGCCAAATGTATAGACACATTTGTTTTACATGGATTGTGAATGAAGTCAAGCATTGACTTATCGAGTCACTCTCCATGGCACAGATGTTGGCGTATACTTCCTACCTTACCTGTGTCCTTGAAACTGATCTTGAAAAAATAAAACCATGATCTATATAATAATTATACTTTTTTGAACCCCCGGATTCGGGGAAATTAAAATATACATCAAAACATACATTAAGATAACTGAAGTGAACAACATACCAATACATACAAAATCATTATATTATGATATCGAGATGTCACGCAAGAAAGTAAAAACCACAGGATGGAATATCCGCCAGTCTCCCGTTCACTCGCACCCATGAGGCAAGAGCCAACTGGGAGACCAGCAGGTGCTCCCCCTGTCGCGTTGGGTGAAGTTTGCTGATGAGCAAGGCGTTGACATGATGGAATCAACCAATCCGTCTTGTATATTGCTAGTGCTGACAAGTAGAAATAAATAACATTAGATTTTTTTTCAGATACAAAATGTAGCATCAAATGAGTCCATATATGTAAAAAAAATAAACTTTATGACGTCTTTCCTTTGCAGACAGGCTACAGTTCGGCGAGTGTTCCGCGAATTTGACCGGAATGGGGACGGTGAAATAAGTGCCGACGAACTGGATGCGGTCTTCAAAGAGCTTGGTAAATACTTCAAGCCGGACGAACTCAAGAGGATGATCCAGCTCGCCGATAAAGACAAATCTGGCACACTCAATTACGAGGAATTTGTTGAGCACTGTTTTCATTAAATTTGAAATTGTGCCTGTTCATCTACATCGATCGACAAAGTGCAACAGCGTCATAGTGCCCGATCATGCGTCGTAAAGAAAACAGTTTTGTTTTGAATTTTATTTGAAAGCCAAAGATTTCAATTGTAGCGCCATTTTATCGAAAAAGTATTTTAGAAAATGAAAGAAAATTGAGACACTTAAACTAAAAATATAGGTCATTAATTGGTCGGTGCTTGTTGGCATTAATTTAAAGTAAATTGAAAACAGGGATCTGAAGCGATACCTGGTGGATGGTTTGAAAAATCAGATTTTAACCTGTGTCTGCGAAGAATTATTAATAAACTGTCAAGAAAACAGGCTGATTTGAATCCACAGCCGAATTGCATACTTTACGGATGTTTAAATTGCTCTGATTTAAAAATTTATATCAGAAGGCAGTTGTTTTCACTGCAGGTGTCTTGGTGGAAAGACGTACGCCAGCTGTTCCCTGCCTAGTTTCCTGGTATATATTTGGATACCTTTTGACACTAGTGTCGTAGCACAAGTTGTTTTGCCTCTTCCGTATTGGGCCAAATGTCCCTGAGGAAGCATTTTGATCTTGGGGGTTTTGTTGCTGTGTACATTTTCGCAAATGGGTGTCGCTCAGGAAAGATGCGATGAAGAGTGTTAAGGGCATCCATGTTGAGGCTACTTTCCCTGACAAAAAGAAGGTACAGTGTACTTAAAGTTTGGATGCTCAGCAACACGTTGTCCCACAAACCAGTCAAAGGCGGCTGATGGTAAAATGTCGCCTGTTTCAATGTTTTTGACGCTAATTTCAACGTTAATGGAAAACGACTTGAATGAAAATGGTAGATGAGACCTGCGAAGATATCATAAACCTGGCCAACAGCTTTCTTTGGCGTGGGTTGTTGCCTAGCGCCCAACCCATGTCAAGCAAATCTGCTGACAAGGTAAAAGGGTTGACATAATTCGTTCCCGCACGATCGACAAATACTTGACGCCGGCCCGGACAAACAGCGCGGAAAGGTTATTTTTACGCAAAAGAAATTTGACAAAATTTACTGAAATCTCCGAAATAACACCATCATGGGCAAAATGGGTCTTGATTTTCACCTGAATTTTGATCCAAGACACGGCCATGTTTTCTCAAAGTCGTGCCGGAGATGAAAAGACAGCAGTAAATAAGGCCCATTTATGTATATTTGGTCTGTTTTAGTTTATGTTGGGCGCTCTAGAAAAAAAGTATATGATCTTTTAGGGAGTCTTTGCTGCAGACAATTGTCCATGGAACAACATGACTAATACAGCGTCATATAAAGCCTATGATGTACACAAGGAACGGCATCAAGAACAGACGCAAGGCTTCTTTTCCAATATCTGTATAACATTGGAATTATAATAAAATTATATTCAACTGGTATCACTCAGGCTCAGACAACTTTAATATTTTTACTCCATAACTGTAAATGTGTGTCACTTCCAAGACAACTGGTTGGATACCCATGCCTGTTCACATTCCTGATAAGGCCCCCTATTTGAAAGAGACTCATGTGAAACTAACCCTTCTTATAACAAGTTTACTGAGATTTGGGAGCTAAAATATCTTCTTTTTTGGGTGGGGTGGGGGTGACTGTAAAATTTGAAGACATTTAGATAAACAGGGTTTCAACAGAACTGGTTGCATTCATGTATTATATTTCTCTGAAGTCTTCACAAATATATACCTCTGTCTGTGGGCCAAAAATTCTTGAAATGTACCCCTGCCCACCCCCTCCGTTTCTGCTGAAGTCGTGAAAAAGCATGTCTGCACGGTTGCCTTTGAAATGACACTACAGGAAGTAAACCGCCGTCACGGACGCCACCCAGAGGATAGGCTCACGGTCAACGTTAAATTTTGGAAACTGTGGTAAAGATTAAAAGAAGTATATTGCAGTGAGCACTAGGAAATGTTCAACGTAAGTTAATCGCAGCGATTAAATTGATCATGAAAGAATAGTCCCGAGTGACGAGGCAACTCTAGTCACTCACCATTTTATACACAACAGTTTGGTTAAGTACATGTTGTATTATAATTACTGATAAAAAATATACTTTGGCATACAAAGAGAAACTTGATTCACTATGAGTATCTGTTTGGGCAGTGAAAATATCGGCAGTCTTATTTAACGTGTCTACAATGTCAAGCCTGATGCAGTTTCTTCTGCTGGCAAGTCTGATTTATATTGTATTTCATTATTATTTTAATTGATATAGTTGAATGAAAATATGTAAAGGAGAGTGTTGAAATTGTAAAATTTGAAATACGCCTTTTGGGCTATGACAGAGTCTTAATAATAATAATAATAATAAAGATAATAATAATAATAATAATAATAATAATAATAATAATAATAATAATAATAATAATAATATTATTATTATTATTATTATTATTATTATTATTATTATTATTATTATTATTATTATTATTATTATTATTATTATTATTATTATTATCGGAAAACTACCCTTTGACAGCGGGTCAACGGTGGAACAGGGTCGTCAGCGGTGAGTCCATGTTACCAAACAAAGTCTGTGTCGCAAATTTGACTTTACGTTCAGCCCGAAGCAGTAGGTGATTCCGCATGCTATCTTTAATTTACAGTTTGTTTTGTAAAGTCATATAAAATCACTATCATTGATCCATGTACCTAACCCCGGCACCAAACTAGAGCACCTCTTTGGAAAATCTCTACAAAGCGTGAAGACATGTACGTGATGCATGTTTCATTATCACTGTAGAAAAAAAGCCTTATACTTGTTATATTTCATATATTCAAATCGAAATTTAAAACTACTCTCTTAGCCACAGACACTGTTCCTGAGTTCTGTCTCCATTGTAACAGATTTGCTGATATTTGCCACACGCAATTACGCTTGGGATTCTGTAGACTAAACTCCGACCTTCACAAAGTTAACATCCTTCCTGACCCATCCTGTGCCTGTTTTTATCCCACTGAAGACTCCAAGCATTTCCTACTCTTCTGTCCCTATTACATCGTTCAGAAAAACAAATTACTTAACACTATTATTCCTTTGATTGTTCCGGGGGTTAGCCCGCATCTTATAATCCATTTTGGTAGTGATATGTTAGTTAAAAATATTTCTCCGTGGCAGTAACGAGCTTTCTACCTGCCTAAATATCCAGATCTGTGATGCTCTCCATCAGTACATTATTGATACCAGGCGCTTTAACGACTAAATGTTTCCGTTACTGCTACTGTAGTGATCATCGGTTGGACTATGCAAATTTATTTGTATCACACCTTTTTCTTTAACGGGTAAATATTGAACTCAATTCATATTGGTTTAACTTGTATCTTACAAGTAATCAAATCTTGATATCCGTACAGAGTTTACACAGATATAATACATTGGTAACATTTGTTTTGTCATGTGGGTCTTGTACATACCTACTGTGTGTCTCCGGTTCTGGAGAACCCATGTATTAGTCATCTCGATGTACTATAGGGCTATCCAGACTAAATAAATACGTTTAAACTAAACTAAATTTACATATCTAAGTACATATTTAGATAAAATGAGATCTGCTTTATTTCAGACACACAGAACGTTGGTTCATATCACAACAGCACCAAATAATGCATATAAAAGGATGATAAAAAATAAATATAACAATTAAAAGATGAGCACTGTAAGTAAAATGCACATAGCAAATGAAGCAAGTTAAAATTGTTTGCAGTTACCCGATACTCTATGCAAAGATGCCGACCAGGTCTGCCATAATGGCGAGTTCCAGCGGATGTTACTATATGAAAGGCTCTCCTTTGTGAAGCAGTTCAAATACCTTGGGCACTTTTTGTTCGAGCCTTTCACCACACAAGTATAAAGCTGGGTCAATGACAAGTGAACATATTGCAGGTTTTAAGTACATGCACTCCGTCTTTTTAGATGTGTACGTTATGTTATGTTCAGTGGCATAAACTTCACTGACTGATATCAGACACCTGAGGCCCTTGACTGACGGGCTGATTATTCACTGCTAAAATGTAGACAAAGTGGATTCTTCGACCGAGTGATATTATATTACTCTGCTTTAAATATCACAGACTACATGAAGTAGGATGAGCTGCATTGTTGGCCGAACTACTCTTATTTAAGCTATTTTTCCAGCACCGTCAAGAGTCGTTTGCACGTCTTCTCCGCACTTCCCCCAAGAATTGTTTACACGCGGTATCAAATATATCGTCAGCAAGCTCATCACATGAAGACCGTGCCTCAGAGGAAAGTGCAGTGTTTAATGTACAGTCAGGACCTTGTAGTAAGCATTTCTTATAGCCTAAACTTTGTAAGCTTTTCTTTAAAATTTGCAGTATTTTTATTCATAGGCACAATGTGGGCATGCGAAAAGAAAATGGGACACCTCCTCTATACTGCACTTTCACATTTTGTAGATTGACTCTGATAATCTCAAACGTTGTAAGGTTTCCTATAGGCATCCTGTTCGGGCCATAAATTTTAAAACCAAATCCATTTAAAGTCTGTCATCCGAAAAAAGAAATAATTTTCACTGCAGGTTGTAGATTGATTAGTTTGTGATGTGAAAAGAAGGTTTGACATCAATTTGATTGAAGAATTCTTTTCATCCGGCTGCGAGAACTTCTCTTGTTAAAATCATCTAACCCCACATCCAATTGATTTTTGGTGAGTTCTGACGTGTGGTCAAGTGGTTTCGAAACCTGAATAAAGTTCCTTTTAACAGTAACGGTACGTCTCTGCATAACGAACAGTCTAGAACATCGTATTTACGATGGAAGTATTTCACCTTTCGTTTGACCACAATGGCAGTAAAGGGTAACCAGCTAGGTTTGCCTATTATTGCCATCATTGTACCAGTGAGTGTCATCAGGAAGACGCTTAGGGCTATCGTACGCTGGAAGGACTTTACAATCTTTTTACTTTTTTCTCTCTTATGTAGCCACACTTCGCCGCCACGTGACCCCGAAACGTGACCACGGCGACATTATCAAATTATTCCGAACACTGCTACCAAAAAGTCTCTGTTTATATCTAGTAAATGATCCCAATGAAGACACTGAGACATGCAATGAGCCAAGATTCCAAATCATGAGTCAATGGTCAAAGCAGTGGTTATCATTTTCATCGCTCAGGAAACAAAATGTTGATATTAAGCAAGAAAATTAAGAGCGTAGGTCATCGATCCCGACTTGATATTCAACAGAAAGCCTTGAAAACTTTTTCACAGGCCCCCAGACTCGGGTGTGAAATTTTGGGATGATCTTCAGGCCAACGTGGACCAACCCAATAGCTCCAATAATATAATAATTGTGGGTGATTTGAACGCAGATCATAGAACTAATCATGGGAAACATTTGTTCAATTTTAGTCAGCTCAACAACCTTACTGTTCATATTAATGAGACTGCAAGGGAAACGGAACATACATCAATGTGTCTAGACCAGATTTTAAGCAAAATACCTCAATTTGTTCGAGGTACTTCTGTTTTAACTCCAGTCGCGCAAAACGACCATTGTACCGTCTCTGCAAATGTACTCTTCCGAGTTAATGCGGATAGGTCATAGAAAAGGCTTATATGGCAGTATTCCAAAGCAAATTTTGACTATTTCAAAGAAAAATTAGTTCAGCTTAATTGGAACGCCTGCTTCGTCTCTCTAGACATTGGCGTGGCATGTCTTGCCTGAACTAATAAATTTGTAAATGTTGCTCAACTTTGTAAACCGAATAGAAGTGTCTAGGTAAGGCAAGATGACTCTCCTTGGTATACATCAAAATTACGATGTCAAAAGCGTTAAGTCCACAGAATTCATAAGAAGGCGAAGGCCTCAAACGAAAACCCCCACCTTTAGAAGTACGTCCGTGATTTACGTGATCAATATATTAGTGACAGTCACTAATATACTGACTTAAGGAAAGCCGAAGATGGTTACCATAATAAACAATGCAATCTTGTAAATGATGGCCAGTTCAAAAGCAAAAATATGGTGAAAGACGGTGACATACTCTATGTCTGGTAATTCTAATATATCAATTTCTTCTATACTATCAAACAGTTTGGTCTTGTCTGAGAGTAATTCTAAAGCTGAACCCTTTAATGAATATTTTCTAAAGCAATCTGCGGTAGACTCTTTCTCTTTTACTCTACCTAATGAAATTCAAGATTTGCTAAATACGCTTGAAACTATTGTTTCAGATGAAGATAGTGTGCAAAATATTTAAAAATCTTTTGACCACGGATAAAGCATGTGGACCAGACGGAATCAATCCTTTGTTGTTAAAGGAAGCAGCTCCAAGCATTACTCCTCCCCTTACTAGATTATTGAACCTTTCTCTTTTGAACTGTAAGTTTCCAACCGATTGGAAGAAAGCACATGTAATATCAATCCACAAAGGTGATGCACCAGGACAGTGTAATAATTACCGACCTATTTCTGTATTAAGCTGTCTAGGTAAACTGTTTGAACTTGCAGTTTTTAAGCAAATCTTCAACTTCTTACGAGACAACTTTGTATTATCTGAAAACCAATCTGGATTTCTACCCCAAGATGGGACTGTCAACCAGCTTGTATATCTGAATCACGAATTTTCAAGAGTTGGTCTCCAAAAGGACGTAACAGCAGGTTTTTTTTTTTTTTTTGGACATTACCAAATCCTTTGACAGAGAGTATCATCCAGGGCTGATACACAAATTAAAAACGCAGACATCTGTGTCTCACTTATTTCATGGTTGGAACATAATCTAAATGCAAGAACACAAAGGGTAGTCATCTATGGTCAGGCCTCATCTTTGGGGGTTTGTCGAAGCGGGGGTCCCACAGGGATCAGTTTTGGGGCCTCTCCTGTTTCTTGTATATGTAAACGATATTGTAGGCTCAGTAAGATCTGAAATTCGCCTCTTTGCTGACGACACGACACTTTTCATCACAGTTGATAAATAATTCAACAGAGGCAGCTGGGGCCCTAAATCAGGACCCTGAATCAATATCACGTTGGTCAGATCAATGTCTCATTTCTTTCAATCTTAATAATACAAAATCCTTGATATCAAGTAAGAAAAATGCTCCTGAAGACCATCCCAACTTGACCTTCAATAAGATGACTCTTGAAAATATAGAGGTGCACAAACATCGTGGGCTTTGGTTTTCTTCTAATCTTTCATGGTCAGTACACCTCAATCATATTATTGAAAAATCAAGAAACCTAGTTGGTGTTTTGAAGCGCCTGCAGTATAAGCTAAACAGAAAACCTCTCGAATCTCTCTATTTTTCATGTGTACTTCCTTGCCTGGAGTTCGCCGGTGTGATCTGGGATGGCTGCACAAAACTGGACAAGGACTGACTTGAATCTATTCAGCTGGAGGCAGCCCAGGTTGTGAAAGGGGCACTTGCCAATACGAATCTACAACAAATCTATAAAGAGACAGGCTGGGAAAAATTAGCCCAGCGTAGAAGATAACAAAAATTTGTATTTTTATTCAAAATTATAAATGGATTAGCCCCAGTGTATCTCTCAAGACTATTACCAGTAATAGTTTCAAACCGGACCAAACAAATTAGAATTATTGATGCCAAGAAAGCCACACTTTACAATTTTTTCCCACCAGCAATTCGTAAGTGGAATTCATTATCCCGAACAGCGAGGACCATTGAGCATTTGGACGAATTTAAAAGGGAACTAAATAGAACTAAGCCAAAACGCACCGAACTGTACTGTTTGGGAGAAAGGAAACATGCCATAATTCACTCTAGAATGAGAAGGGGCTGCGGTCAGTTGAATAATGATCTGTACAAAATTGCGGTTGTTGAATTTCCGTCGAGCTGATGTTGAGCAAGTCGGGAGACTTCATCACATTTTCTTTGAATGCAACAAATATGTTGTACTAAGAAACGAACTACAATGTAAAATAACCACATTTGGTTCTTTTAACCCGAAAACTGTTTTATTTGGAATCGAAAGAACCGAAATTATTACAAGACAAAACGAAGATATATTCAAGGCCGTTCACAAGTGTCTTAGACTTTCTGGAAGATTCAAAATATAACTTGGATTTAACCCTGCAAATAGTATAAGTACTATTTTTTTTCACAATGGTCACACATTATCTTCGTTCCCCATCCTTCCTTTCTTATTGGTGGTCCCGTATGCCACCTATCCATGTACTGATGTTTACAATTTTTCTGTTTTATGATGTCCTGTTGTAAATGTACAATAGGCCTTAATATAGGCTGGTGATCCTGTCGGCCAATTGTATTTACAAACAAATATGTTTAAACCCAAACTTTGATCTGCATAAACACTTGGGTCTTTGGTTTCCTGCAGACCTCTCCTGGTCAGCTCTGAGCTCCGTCCCGCCTCCCCCAACTAAAATGGCATGAATTAATCGTTGGAGAATAAGAGAGTAGGGAATTGTTTTCATGATATTTTGGGAGGAAATTCTTTAAGTTTTGTTCATAATGTCAATTGCCAAGTTGAACGTGGAAACCAGACTGCAATGTTATCAAAATTGGCACTCCATTTGAGATGTTTGTCCAATCGAATAACTAAAAAAGGTTTTCGGTATAGCACGTTTTTGTGTTGTTTATGATCTCAGGAATTGCTACTCTTAATTTTGTAATTATAAAAGATTACAGAAAGTTTTATGTGAGAGATATGGCATCAGTACACACACGTATACGTGCGTACCAAGGTACATACATACACACATACAAAAATACATACCGATAAGACTGCCAGGTTTTAGACCACCGACTCAAATTTCAGTCAGCGTGCCTTCAGTACAAATGCGTCAGTGGTCTTGCACCGCATTATTTTTCTGATCAAGACACTCTTGTATGTGATGTTACCAAGTACATTGGCAGACTTTCCCATTAACCAGATGTTCTTGTAAATTTGGTCAACAAGTCAATCTTGTACCTTGACTTACAATGGTGCTTTTGTGTGGAACAGCATTTTAGACTTATAGTCTTGTATACGTCTGGTGTCTCGAAAAGCAGACTAGCATCTTTTTGGTGTGTGAAGTGGGGGGAAGTTTGGCTATCTTAAGGTTATCGGGAAAGATCTCTGGAGCAACTGACTGATTTATAATAAGTGTTTGTGACTTTACACATGTTATAAACTCATGCCGTAGCAACTGAAGTAATTCTACTGACAATCCGTAATAACCACTCACCAACGTTCAATTTTGTCAAGCTGAAGTTGTGTTTATGTGTGAGACGAGGCGCCGTTTGAGTGGCATGTGAACACAGCTTTGACCACCTGTGAGGCGAAGTTGAAGACGTTGTCACGATATTCACTTAACCATCCAGACGGTGTCTCATGTATTCTGTGAAATTTCAGTTAAAGGTGTTAAACCACTGAAATTATTTTTTTATCAAAACACGCCATCTTTTACTTTAGCAAGCTAAAGGTGACACCTATCGTGGGTGGCAGGCTATTTACCACTTGTATGAAAACCCGCCGGTACTTTTCGGACCTGTATTCACTATCGGGACAACCTTCTCCACTAAGCTTCGTCTTTGACGCAGTGGGGCGCTTGGCACTTAGCCTATTGCTGACCCTGAATTCACAGCCTCAGGGCGACTTCAGTATCTGATACATAACCCGTATTCTGGGGCCTACAACTGGTAACTGTTTGTCATTGTGTTTACATTTTCAGGTAATGCTCACTCTGGAAAAGTCCCATTATGTATTGTATATTACATTCAGTCGATAAATTAACCTTCTCTTAACACTATTCACACATATATTTTGGATGCTATCTCTTCAAAATATCCAATCGACTTGGCTGCCATTTTGAAAATTCTCAATTCCACACCCAATTCCAGTGATTTGTAAATGAGCATTGGGACGATCTTGCCGAGTAGGGGTGGGAAGAGGGTTATAATATATGAAACCAAAAGTAAAAATTTGCAAATATTTCAGAGCGTCAATAATGATATGATATATGCTTTGGCCGCGATTCACATTGATATCCAATTAAATGTACTTTCGTGAGACTGTCCCACAGTCATTGCATTAATTGTGCAATGTTCAAAATGGCACTCGCCACCACATGGAGTTGGACAGCCCTAGACCAGCTGCAACACGCGACTAAAGTTAAGTATCTTGGTGTATATCTTGATGAGTGCCTCTCAGTTGATTCTATAGCCAAAAATAATTAATTTATGGATGCTAAAATGATTAATTTATGGAGTTTTATTTATTAGTACAGTTTTACACAAATTCCATATGTATACATTGGCTAATTTATTCACTGACAGATTTTTATATAACTATTCATTTGCAGTCCAATCATCCTATTCATCTCTTACCTCCCATGTCTCATCGAAGTACCCAAAGGACCCCAATGGAAATAAGTCTTAGTAATTGACTCTCTTGGCCTATCCTTGGTGCAGTCAAAATACTTTTTAGTCATATTGTTCTTTTACAAAAGCAAATTGGTCACTTTTCAGTAATTTTATCTATTACTATGATTTTACCTGTATGAACATATGTTGTGTTCATTTTTATGCCTTAGTTACCTGTATGTTGCATTTATCCACCATTTTATGTAAACAAGTTTATCATTTCTATGTTGATTATACCGAACAAATTCACTCACCAACGACCAGTAAATCGTCCGACAAACGACCACCCGTAAAAAAAGCAGTCGTTCTAATCAACCGTATCCAAGTGTGAAGTTAACAGCACGCTTCCAGGTGTCCGTTCTCATAGTTACTAGGGCAAATGGTCGTTAAAGTACTTTAGAAACATCAGTTATTATCTTAACTTGAATCTGCCGGCTCGGTTTGGTCTGAAGCAGTTGTCACCATAAGTTACAAGTCTAAATGCGACACGACGGGAGCATTGGAGCAAAACTTTGCATCACAGTTCTTGAAAAATGCTACAGAATTTATCCCGAATAGGTGTTTCTCATGTGAAGAAGTCGAGAAAATACTCCGGGGAATCTAAATTTGCTAGTACAAAGATTTCCAGTTGGACAGCACCGTGATCGTTGGCGTCAGTTCATTTGACATTGCAAAAGCAGCCGTGCCAAGGAAAACTGGTCGTTTTGACCAGTTGGAGACTGGGGTTGGTAATTGCAGGCACTACTGTACCATGATTATACCATGCAGAACCTGCCTGGGAATAACAAAGAGAGTCTGCATGTAATCAAGATAGTGACTATGATCTGCCTGGTTTTCACAGGATTTTGCGTCGAGACAGAGCTGGTGGGGTCGGCGGTGGTGTTGCACTATACGTATCTCGGGCTATGAGGGTTAAACGGAGAACTGACTTAGAAATACCGGGTATCGAAGTAATGTGGGTTGAAATCCGTCTACATAATAATAAATTTTTAATGGCGGTCGCTTACAGGCCACCAAGCGCCTCTGTATCGTTTTGGGACGACTTACAGGTATCATACGATCTTGCTTACAGTAGTCCCACTGATAAAATTATATTAGTGGGTGATCTAAATGCTGACTTTCAAACAAATCACGGTAAAAAACTAAATACATTTTGTGCATCCAATAACCTTACCCTACATATAAAAGAGCCTACAAGGATAACCGATCGAACAGCAACTTGCCTTGACCAAATAATCACCAATGTACCTAGATTTGTGAAAGCTGCAACTGTACTTCCACCAGTAGCTGATAATGATCACTGTACAGTAGCTGCAAACTTATTATTTAGACATAAGAAGAACTCTTCTTTTCAAAGGTTTATATGGCTATATGCCAAAGCTGACTTTGACGTGTTTAGGGATTCACTGAGCAAGGTCGATTGGGATCCCTGCTTTGATACTGATAATGTTGATGAGATGTGTAAACTGTGGAGCAGTACTTTCTTAAATGTCGCAAGACAAAATATTCCTAACAGGACAATTACAGTTAGAGATGGTGACGCTCCATGGTACAGTAGTCGCCTACGGGCCCAAAAAAGAAAGGTTGATAGAATACACCGCAAGGCCAAGTCCACCAGAAGTTTAAACAATTCCCAAATTTGGCATTATTTTCGGACCTTACGAAACCAATACATAAGTGATTTGAGGGCAGCTGAAGATGATTACTTTAATCGTCGATTTGATATTGTAAATAATTCTAAAAGGAAAGAAAAACGCTGGTGGAAAACTGTAAATTATTTTGTGAAAGGTAGTCAGGACTCCTCGAATAGCCATTTATTGGTCGACGACATTGTAATTTCGGACAATCAATCCAAGGCAGCTGCCCTGAACTCTTTCTTTCTGCAACAAAGCTGTGTTGACGGTTCCACTTTCCATTGTCCTCCAATGTCAACTCAAAGTAGCTCTGGTAAAATTCTTGATAGTCTTACTGTAAGTGAGGACGACGTTTATTTGGTACTGGCATCACTGGATGTCAGTAAGGCAAGCGGTCCTGATGGGATCAGTCCCGTACTACTGAAGGAAGCAGCCCCTTCAGTGGCGCCCTCACTTGCCAAACTATTTAACCTATCCCTCGAGAAAAAAACATTTCCCTATGATTGGAAAAAAGCCAATGTTACTCCTGTTCTTAAAAAGGGTGACCCTAGCTTGTGCAGCAACTATAGACCTATCTCTCTCCTAAGTTGTGTTTCCAAAGTTTTCGAACGAGTAATTTTTAAGTATGTCTTCAACTTTCTTAGAGACAACTTTGCTCTGTCAGAAAAACAGTCTGGTTTCATGCCGGGCGATGGTACTGTAAACCAACTAGTATACTTGTATCATCACTTTGTAAAAGCTGTTGATTTACAGAAAGAAGTTAGAGTAGTTTTTTGTGATATTACTAAGGCATTCGACAGAGTGTATCATCCTGCCCTCCTTTATAAGCTGCACAAGGTAGGTATTCGTGGTTCCCTTTTGGACTGGTTCAGTAGTTATTTGCACGATCGAAGTCAACGTGTTGCTTTACATGGCGATTTGTCGGACTGGGGTAGTATCGAAGCCGGGGTACCCCAGGGATCGGTTCTTGGTCCTCTCATGTTTCTGGTTTATATAAATGATATCACCGATATTGTAAGGTCTAACATAAAGTTGTTCGCCGATGATGTAACTTTGTTTATTACCATCGACGACCCCATCAACTCTGCCAACGCTATCAACAATGACCTGAAATCTATAGAGACCTGGTCTCGTCAATGGTTAGTCACTTTCAATAGTACCAAAACCAAATCCATGCTTTTCACTAAAAAGAAGCGTCAAGATCAAAACCCACCCATTGTTTTTCTCGGCAACTCTTTAGAAAATATATCAGAACATAAACATCTTGGTGTAATTTTCAGTTCTGACTTGTCATGGTCAAACCACATAAACTCACTTGTATGCAAAGCCAGGAAACTAATTGGAATTCTAAAACTACTACAATATAGACTCAACAGGCGTTCATTGGAAATTATATACTTGACATATATTAGACCATTACTGGAGTATGGGGATGTAGTTTGGGGTGGATTTACTCAGGCAGATGCTTCATCGCTTGAAAGTGTTCAACTGGCTGCAGCCCGAGTAATAACCGGGGCAACCTGTCGCACTAGTCATAGATTATTATACAGTGAGACGGGATGGGAGTCTTTGGCTAAACGTCGAGATAAACACAGGCTAACATTGCTATATAAGATAATACATGGGCTAACACCCGATTACCTTCATGACTTAATTCCAGGAAACGTGTCTTCTAGAAATATATACAATGTAAGATCAAAAAATGATATAAGCCAGATATACGCAAGAACCAATATTTACAGCAATTCTTTTATACCAGCAACCATCCGTCAGTGGAATTTGTTACCCAATTCAGTTCGAAACTCTGAGGATCTTGATACATTTCAGCGTAAATTAGACAATGATAAACCAAAGGTTAACGATTTATTCTACATTGGCAACCGGAAAGTAAACATTCTACATTCCCGTATTAGAATGGGCTGCAGTCAGTTGAACCACGACATGCATAAAATTGGCATCGCAAGTTCTCCTAGTTGTGCTTGTGGCGCCACAGTTGAAAATTCGTACCATTTTTTCTTTGAATGTCCTCGCTTCACTACCGAACGCAACACTCTTCAAATGTTTATTATAACCAAGGCTCCGTTTACATTAAATACAGTTCTAAATGGAAGTTTGAAATGTTCAAAATCCGCAAATGTAGCTATCTTTGAATCTGTGCATACGTACATTATCCGCACTGGCAGATTCAACTGAAGCCCGCACTGGTTTCACTTGGTAGTTTGTATATTCAGTTGATATTATGAATTTTGTTATATAGATATGGGTAGGCCTACCATTTAAGTGGCCACGTGCGGGCAAACATCATTACTTTTGTGAAAGACTTATTTCGAGACTGTTTATATCTTATAGTCAATGCAAACTACTCATTACTCGGACCACTATCTGTGAAGTCTGGTGGTGTCTTTATCTTGCATTCTGTTATGTGTCCGTTTATGTACTGTCCTGTGGTTTGTGCCGTTACCTTTCACACTATACTGTGTATTTTACTCCTTATCATTATTTTTATTTTTGTTTTTGCAAGAGGAATTTGTATAGGCTATGCCTGATTTCCAATTGCTTTAATAAAATATGTTTAAACCAACAAAGAGAGTGAATGTAAAAACATTTTCAAAAATAAGGTGTAATCAATCTTGATACATGACTGCCATGAGATGCGAGTACTGGAGAGGCACCGCTTTATATACATAATTTCAGTATCTTAGTGTAATAAGAATTATGCCTTTGGTGCTTATATTTATTTATGTATTTATTTATTCATTTGTTTGTTTGTTTGTTTGTTTTTTATTTATTTATTTATTTATTTATTTATTTATTTATTTATTTATTCATTCATTCATTCATTCATCCATTCATTCATTCATTCATTTATTCATTTATTTATTCATTTATTTATTTAGATCTATCTTTGAATTCATAAACGACTAAAGCATTTCAGCTACAAACCTGTGCAAAGAAACTTAATATTTTTGCTGACTTCATACTTGCTATTTTTATGCTGTGGTCCACCATGGGAATAAGTCAATTCAATATTCCCTACGCATTTGGTGCTCCCGTCTCATGCATCATAGTTTGGTGTGCTTTCAGCAATTATATTGCACAGTGCTGGCACATGTGTGAATAAAATATTATCAATCAATCAATATTTAGTGATAAAAGTTTAGTATATTTAGGCCTAGTGATTATCTTAATGCATTTTTTCCTCTTGCTTTTGTAGAGAAAATACACAACTTACTCATTCAAGGATAATTTATCTATTAATTTTCCTCGATTTAATAAACGTAATATGTGAGCAAAAACTCCCTGAAGCGTTACAGGTACACAAGCAAAAATTTTCTTATCTTAATTGACAACAGGGCGATGGTTTTTTTTTTTGTTTTTTTGTTTTTTGTTTTTTTTTTTGTTTTGTTTTTTGTTGTTGTTGTTGATTAACTTTTTACTATTTTTTTTTTTGCCAAATTACATAAGATTTTTGTACAGTCTGAGGGAAAATAGCCTAATCAGTACAATAATGACTAAAATGTTGTGACTTCGTCAACCATGTCAAGGCAAGATTTTCCACTCGATACTCCCCAAAATGCACAATTTTGCACGCTCAAATTCAACATTTGTCGGGGAAGGGGGAGGGGAATGCCCCCCAGACCCCCTAACATGCCTTCGGGCGCTTGGTTTGGCTCTTTGGGCCACATGTCCCATGTGGGCCACTGAAAAAAAAATTATGTGTACATTTTGAGACCACTTGGGTATTTGAGTTTCTAGCACTGGCCTGGGTCGATCAATATTTATTGGCTGGACCGCACTCATAAAATAAAAATAAATGACAATGTTCAGAGTAGCATAAGGGGCCAGTCAAACTTTTTCGGCATTTTCACATGAGTTTACACAGAGTACTCTTCCTTAGAGCTCCCAGATTAAGTTTGTCAAAGTGCTGATTTTTTCAAGGGGGGAGGGGGGCGGATTAACACGATTTTCACAGATTAATTTAGTGTTCTCTCCCATTATTTCTTTAAACACGCCAATTCATTTATTTGGTGTTCTTCAGGTCAAACTGTTTAATTTTGCACAAAGTGATTTTTCTGTTTTATTATATTTTAGTAATCAACTAATTTTATAGAAGACGGTGTATTTCAAGGCTTCTACAATATGAGTGCAACTTCTGCCTTGTACGAGGATCCGTTCAGTCTTTCGGTGCCAACTGTGACTAGAGTGGAACAACTTAAGACAGACTGCTCTCATTTATGAGAAGGATTCTAGATTCAACTCCTTGTCCAGACCTTTCATTCAGATACAGCAGGCCTGTAGTTAGGCCTACATGGAAATTAATCAATGTAATAGAACAGGTCAACAGTTTTTCTGGGTGCGCTCTGGGTGCGCTTTGGGTGCATTGCATCCGAAGCTTTGAGGAAAGTTGACTCAGTCCAAAATGTGGCACTGAGACTTAAAAGAAATGATTTATTTGATGGCTGATGATACTTCTCAAATGACAGCACACCGAAGATCTCCCTCTGAATTTACTTTTACTAAAGAGAACTGGATACACACATTACTCCCTCTTTGACTATTTTCCCCTCTAACCGACCAAAACCGACTGGTGGTCAAATGTCGCCTGCTTAAATGTTTTTGACTTATTTCAACAGCAGTGAAAAACAATTTGAATAAGCGTTGCAGATGAGATATGTCAAAATAGCATAACGTGGGTCAACAGCTTTCCTTGGCTTGGGCTGGACACTTAGCCCCTAACTCATGTCAAGAAAAAGCTGTTCATGCAATCTTCATTCAAGAACGAAATGTCTTTTCAGTGGACTGCTGCAGCCTTCGCCAAAGAATTCGCAAGTGCTGCAATCAGTTGACGTCATTTGCCTCGGGATTACATCTGTTACATCTGTTGATGTCAATATTTCCAGTTCAGGAATGAGACAGGGGCTTAATGGCTTCTTGTTTTTCACATCTGGGTGCAGTTTGTTGATCTTTCCGTAATGTCTATGAGAGTCAGTTTTTCATCATTAATATATTGAATTTGTGTTTCTTTCCTGTATTTCAATGAACCACGGACTCTTAGCTGCCATATACTATAAGTTGAGTAATATAATGTGAAGTAACGCGACAGAAAAAAAATATATTTGTTGTTTTACACATATTCCATAATGACCGACAAAGCAGTTATGTTGTTTTTGATATAAAATGTTTCAGTACGATCACAATTCACCATCTAATAAATAAATAAATAAATAAATAAATAAATAAATAAATAAATAAATAAATAAATAAATAAATATAATTTATTTATTTATTTTTATTTATTTATTTATTTATTTATTTATTTATTTATTTATTTATTTATTTATTTATTTAATATAATATAAATATAATTTATTGTTTATTTATTTATTTAATTAATATAATATAAATATAATTTATTTATTTATTTAATTTCCTTCAGAGAATGAAAGTGAATTTTTAGCAAAGCCAAAGCCATAGCACATACTTTCCGTAACGTATAGGGGCCTAATGTGAATAACAGCCAAGGACTTGTTACATGCCCTCCTCAAATTAACCACGGAGGCAGGATATAAACATTTATTTATACTCAGTTTTAAAAGAATAGATAGCAATAGCTTCCCACAGCTACATTATGACTGAGTTCAGATAATAATACAGATAAAGCTAAATAAAAATACGATAAGACAATATATGAGATACAAAAACTAAGATGAGAGACCAGAGAAAGAGCACTTACAGTTAAATTCGTTCTAATGTCTTAAAAGTCTTTTACATGTAATAAAGTCTTCCTTGGCTCTAAAATTGTGCAGTAGGCTGTTCCAAACTTAAGTGTCAAAGATAGATCACTAAATGTCGGCGTCATTTGGTGATGTGTTTTCCCAAGATTTAAAAGGTTGTTTATGGAGGTAGGATTTAAGACCTGGGCAGAACCTGCAATATAACAGTTTTTACCCTGCAGAGTACAGTGAGGGCAAATTTGTCATCTGTAGTGAAGTAATGAAATCATAATAATAAAAGACAAATTTCAGAGATCTAAGCAGAGTTTTTTCAAGTCAGCTGAATTTTTTACTATGTAAAAAACGCCAAATTGTTAGACAGTAGATAAAGTTGGTCAGCGCGAAAGATTTATATGATAACGAAAAAATAAACACGGAATTTCGAGATTTTAATGTTTTTGCAGAACCTACCGGGCTTCCGTAGTTTCCTTTGAAATCTCAAATGTGGTTTCTTTGCACCAATCAGTAAGTATACTACCGTTTGCCACAGGCTTTTACAAAAGACAATCGTTAGTCTTTGCTCAAACAACACATTAATATTGTTGTAATCAGCGTCGTTCCAAATATACCCATCGTGCACAGCACAAAAACTTCGTAGGGTAAAGGCATTAAAAATGCTGGTCCAAGGACCAGAATGAAGATACACGGGATAGCAGTACCTTGAAAAATCACTCTTTGTTTCCTGTTGAAAAGTCGCCTCCACAGTGTCCCCTTAGATCGCTATATATTTCTGATGTGCTCTCGTCCCGGCGAGCGCCCACATCACTGAACGCAATAGCGAGTCAGGGGGGATGCTTTGAAGGCTAATCAGTCAGAAAGTTGGTTGCGGATGTCTTCATGTCAAGGGCAACTGATTTAGCCGTGAGAAGAAAGTTTGGTAAGCATTGAAAGGCTTTAGAAATATCTTTAAACTAGAAAAGAAGATTTTGCTTAACAGCAAGTCTGTCTGGGTGCTTTCAAAATGAGACCAGTTTGAAATGCTACACTTTGTCATTGTTCAACATAATCTAAATTTTGTGTATTGGCCTGAGTTTTATAGAGTAATATGCAACAACTTTGGTTCATTGGATGTTACCATGTCACAAACTTATAAAATGAAGTTTGAATGAAGCTAGTATCTATAATAGAAGTCTGCTCACACCCTATCAGTGTGAGCAGACTTCTGCGTTTGCTGAGGCCCCAGTGTTTTATTTTCAGAACCATTTCAATATCCGAAACATTTCTAGCGTACAAGAAAGCACCAAACTTCCAATGCCACCACAGCCATCAGGAAGTACAACCAGTCAACTCCGAGAGAGCCATAAAATTAAGCTGCATACGGAAGAAAGCTTATTAAAGCCACTGGTATACTTTTGTAGCAATGAAATACTGTCTCGTTCAGTACAGAAAAATCATTAGGCTTTAATAAGTTTATACTGTGTAAAAAAAAAAGTTACGGTTTTTTAACATCAGAAATGTCTAATTTTAGAGGCAAAAATGTGTTTTGGTACCCTTAAAATACAAAAGTGAAAAATTTCATGTGTGCATAGATAGTCCGGTTTGCCGCTCGATTATTTTACAGTGGTTACGAATGAGGTATTGGTATGATTTTTATCTTCCCCCTGCACTGGGGCGGCCATATCATATCACTGGATTTTGGTTTCGCGGCTATGGCATGAAAAAATAAGTCCCCCCCCCAAGGATATCACTATAGCCATAGGGGAGTCCCTTACGTTGCAAATTTAATATGTACAAAATTTGACACCTAGTTTTGTGGCCACACGATTATTTGATGATCACATGTGAGGGAATATGCAAAATAAGTATGATATTAATATCTTAGTCATTGATAATAATATCTTAGTCATTGAAAATAATATCTTAGTCATTGATAATAATATCTTAGTCATTGAAAATAATATCTTAGTCATTGAAAATAATATCTTATTCATTGAAAATAATATCTTAGTCATTGAAAATAATATCTTAGTCATTGATAATAATATCTTAGTCATTGATGTTTGAGGTCATGAGATACACTAAAAACATTTGTGGATGGTTAGGCACCAGTCACAATACAAATTTTCCCAAATCCAATAAATCCCTGAATTGGGAATTACCTCTACCTTTTCCAACAACACCACTCCTAAAATCTGGTGTTGATCACTGTGCTCCTATTGCTGACAAGCGGGGACGAGAAACGATTACAAGTTCATAGTTTTGTACACATTTCAGTCACCCAAATTGTCATTTTTTCCTTTGGTTTTCCAGACAATTTGTAACAATATAACTTTGTGTTTGACCCCCCCTCCCCCCTCCCCCCTCCCCACAACACGCATAGATTAAAAGATGCAAAAGCACATAATCTGCTTCCAAAGTCCCCAGGGATTTCCGTATCTGGTTTAAAAGCACTGCTTCAGATTAGACGTTAACCTAAAATGTGCGGATATCAGTTTTAACTTTTCATTATCCCCAAGAAGATCTTTGATTATTACTAAACAAGCGCAAAAAAGGCTTCAAAGTTTTGACCCACACAGATACACAATAATTTGGAAAAATATTTTAGAATTTGAATGGATATGTGAAAAGATATACTTGTCAGTATTTATGTAGGCATGTATCTGAGAAGTTCTAATGTCCTCCAACACCTCCATTTCAGTAACCGGAATCTGCTGGCCAAGTTGTAGAACCTCCATGTTCGTTCCATTTCGCATACTTGCATAGATCGAGATGTTTGTTTAACCATTAGTTGAAGTTTGCAGTTTGAATATTTTTAATCACCTTGACCTTAGTCTGTCAAATTGCTGTTGAACTTTTATTCTGATAGTTCTGCCAAAAACTCTTTCAAGATCTCCCATTATTATTATTATTATTATTATTATTATTATTATTATTATTATTATTATTATTATTATTATTATTATTATTATTATTATTATTATTATTATTATTATTATTGACTAGTGCACAAGTACTTTATAAAATATTAGTAATTTCCTCAAGAAGAGTCTCAATGATTTTCATAGGGTACCAGTTCTTGCTCCCTGTTTTAAGAACGTTCATCATGTGCGTCATACAAACAGAAGTCAACTTAGCAAGGAGTACATTTTTTTTTCTGGAGATAGACATGATGGAGAGGCCTTACGGAACCATGTCGGAGGTCCAAAGTTGAAGTAAGAGGGAACATTGCCAAAGAAAAGCTGGGTCACGCTTGTTTGAATTTCAAGTTTACCTGCAGGTAGGACTTTATAAAAGGGCAATGACTGGTACACTCACAGCTACCCAGTAGCTGAGGGTTTTTCTGATCTTCACATAGAATCGTTTCCCCATGGCTAGCTACAGGGAATGTGTTGAATTCTTTAAAGCTGCGGATACAAACGGGGACGGGAGCCTCAGCAGGAAAGAATTCTACGCGGTGTTGAGCAG
>OZ026621.1:25919460-25949460 GCA_964020975.1 Hermodice carunculata | reverse complement strand
ATTGCAATCGGTCATCTGCGTCCAGACAGCAGTGTGAGCTGTCAATGAAAAGTAAAAGGTCACACACCCATTAGACTATGCTACTGCCGTTCGTGTATATAATGAGTGAAAGCTATTGGGAACAAAAACAAGGCTCTTTCACTGAGTTTTTCCCAACAGTAAAATGTAAATTTATCACAAAGAAATCTCACCTATTGTGGTTTGGAAAATCATTAGAAATCAGCAAACAACAGCGTAACTGATTACCAATTTTTTGCTGCGACATACATTTACACTGTCAAGAATATTTCAAAAGTAATAAACCTTTTAAAGCATGGTGTTGAAAAGACAGACCTGAATTTGAGAGAAAAATAACACACACAGACACAGGCACTCAAAACAGATCAACCTACAGAATTGACGATTTAAGGGATTTCCTTTCGTACAATAAAAATATATGCCACTTAGCAAATCTAAACCAAATTTGACATTTTTTCCACAGTCCGACTAGTACTGATATTCATTTGAGCCGGTATTCTAACGGATTTCAACTGATTATTAAGAATATCACAAAATTTGGAAAACTATTAACAATCGCAGATACATATCAGTGACATCCGGTTTACAAATCCAGCTATGCATTTCTTAAATATTTCTGCTAAATTTCTAGGCAATCTGATATGTCATTTTTGGGGAGTGTTACAAAAATTATGAATGAAAAAATCAAGCCATCCAGAAACCGCAATTTTGATAGGGGAACATTAGTTTCAGAAAATATGTTCTATTTTTTATTTTTTACCTTTATTCATTTATTTATTTATTTATTTATTTATTTATTTATTTATTTATTTATTTATTTATTTATTATTATTATTATTATTATTATTATTTTTTATCATTATTATTATTATTATTATTATTATTATTATTATTATTATTATTATTATTATTATTATTATTATTATTATCATTATTATTATTATTAATTCAACATATCTTAAGCTACTTATATAGCAATTTTCATACTTTCCACAGGAACTGAACTTCTGTTCTAATTTGCAGCACGTATCATTGTTAGGATGTAAACCATCGTCGCTTTTATATAGCCGCAGTACGAGAATTACAGATATGTAAATCGGGGATTTAGAACAGACGTAAAGAAACGCTGTGACAGAATACACACCGAGTCAGAGAAAATGACGCCCTCTCCCTGTCTTTTTCTAATGTAGAGTTCTCTATTAGGGGCCGTCCAAAAATGTTGACCTTTTCAGGAGTGTATAAAACACACACATTGGGGGGGGGGGGGGGGTGGGGTGGGGGGTAAGCCCAAGTGTACACTTTAAGCCTGGTGGCAAAATATTGATATTTTTATCCCACTGGGGTTTATTCTATTATCGCCATGGAGTTTGAAGCAGAAGAAAAAGCTTTTGAGGGAGGGAGACTGACAGAGAAAAGGAGTGTGGCAAAATAATATGTGTATTTTGCATGGTACAATCACATTCCTTCAATTAAACTACACATGACGGCAAAAGAGACGAACCAGATGACTCTGCAGGACAGACAACAGCCAGTCATAAGTGTAAAGTGTGCAATGTGTCTTTTGATAGCCGTTCTGAACTACAGAAGCACCGAAATTTAACAGGCCACGAACTTGCAAAGGGCAGACCAAAGAAATACATGCAGCCTAGGAATGTGGTGATACAATATGACTGACACTGACAGGGATAAAAACAGATCGAGCAACTCACTTTAACGTACATGAATATATAACAAGTTAGATGCAGAACTGGTTTCCCTGTATTAATGCATTTAGAATTATATTTTTACTGGAGTTTAATACATGTATACGAATTGCAACATGCTACCTTTCACTGAAGTAGGCCTTATGCTACTACTTCCGATAAAATACAAATAGTGTATTCTTGATCTGGTATTTAATTTGTTTCATTTTCTTTACATAGAATAAAGTTCACATGTAAAACAATTGTTACATTCTTTTCCTTCAAGAGACCACTCTTCCTAGGCTCAGGTAATGTTCCAACAGCAAAGTCAGCTAAGCTAGCGATAAAAAATATTAATTTTATCAAGTGTACACTTTTAAGGGGGGTTCCAAAAAAGTGTAACTTTTGTACACTTATGAAAAATGTCTGCAATTATGGACGGCCCCAGAGACACAAGTCAATATCAGATATTTTCAAAAGCAACAACTCAAAATCGCCCATGATTCTGGATACATTTGTGTGAAGTAAAGTTGACATAGGTGCCGATATCTTTGATTTAAAAATAGGGTATAGCCTACTTTTCTAGGATGTTACCATGACATTTTAATAGCATCAGGTAAATCTCAAGTGCTAACCAAAACTATGTGATGATACATAGCAATACAAAAAGTCATTCGCTTGTCTCATAGTGTATACGTGTGGGGCTACATTTAGATGTAGTTAAAAGAAACAATTTGAAAGGGATACTGTCCACATTGAATTTTTACACAAGTACCGTGGCTCTTGAATTGCACTGATGACAAAATAACTAAAAGCGCATTCACACACAATGTATTCCACGTATATGTATATATCAGAACATGCATTTAGACTATCTTTGGTATTGGGCAAAATTGTTCTTCCTAGAGGAGTGGTACAGAGCACAAAATATTGAATAGAAATAGAATTGGACCAATACAGGTGCTTCTTACAGGGGTTTGTCTCTTTATGGAGCAGTCTTGAAAGTGATATTCAAATATTCTGCACAAACTGTACGTATTTCATATGAAGCGTCAAGTAAACTTTTCCGAGTCAGAGTAAATCATCGGAACACATGCAGTCTGACTTAGCGCTGATTGGCTGTCTCTGATGAGATGTGTAGCATGACCATATACTGGTCATTTTAATGGCATATCACAGTGTACACGCATTAAGTGTACAAAGAAAGAAAACAAAAAGATCATCATCTAAAAGAGACACCACAAAATGTCATCCAGGTAACTACTAGCACAGTGTTAAATTGTGAATTGTGTGGACATGTGATACTGAAGGAATGTATGTATATCAGTACATCAATTTTAACACCTGGTCTACTTGTGTTATTTATTTGATTAATTGATTTATTTATTTATTGTTCATTTATTTAATTTAAATTTATTTTATTATTTGCAGAACAACTCTGTCCTCCTGTGCGACACCCCCTGCCCCCCCCCCCCCAAAGGACTACATATCACGTCAAAAGTACAGACACATGGAACAGCCGTTTGCGTGCACGCTTTCATATGCAGAAAGGTCTGCGAGCATAAATCAAACTTATGCTACAGTACAGACGCCCTTCACATTGCGGGACGCCGCATGGTAGAACGGCTGTCGCTTTATACGCATGTACATGACGTATGTGAGTAATTTATTCACGTGGCCACTTATTCTGGATCAGATACATGTACCACCTTTTTGTTTCAGGAAAAATGGGAAAATGTCCAACTTCATCAAGGCGCGTGTCTTTCCGCAGTTTTCCTTTTTCAGCAGACAGATGGTGACGATTTTATAAAAAAAAAAAGAGAGAGAGATCAAGTGCATAGGATGGTAACCCCTGGAGAATCAGCCGTGCGCTATTTGTGACTAGCTATGCATGGAGGTGGAACTGGACCTGTGGGCGTGCAAATTTAAATGTTGACAATGAATTGAAACGGGAACGGGAAACGGAACTGCAGAGGATGTGAATAACGGTAAGAGGACAGGAATGAGAGGAGGTGGAAAAATTGCAGACATCGTAAATTTCTCTACAATGTTTTAAACACTTAAAAGAGAATTAAGGCCCATAAAATATGTAACAGATTATGGAAAGGTGAACTGATGTAAGCGACGTTAAAATCGTCATGTAAAGCACCATCATTGAAGCCGGGATATTGCATAATTATAATGCGCTTCAAAAACCTGAACATTGAGATTTTAGCAAGGCTCTCCGTATTGCATTCAACATGGATAGTTAAACTCAAAAAAAAAAAAAAATAAATAAAATAAAATAAATAAATAAATAAAATCTGACTGGTTTTTCTTGATTGGGGTGTTTAAAAGCTGCACGTCCAAAATACTATCTTTCTATACCTACTACTTCCAGACGGCTTTTATCTACCGAACCAACATTTCGGACTCGGTTGCAATAGCTATATCGTCACACTTGGCATAAGAGTCACCAAATAAGCAAAACAGTGTTGCAAACATATCCAATTTAAAATTCGGGGGGCGGAAAGCATATTTTCTCTGTATTATTTTCTCAATATAAAATATTAAAAAAAAGATATAGATAAATGTTTGAGGGGAACGTTAAAATTACCCATTTTATGATCATTATGAATTTCCAACCTGAATTCTGGGGAATCTCCCGGACGTCTCTGGAGGGCTGGCAACGATGGAAAAGTCGTCGGAGGTAATTTGTCCGAAGTAAAGTGTCTGCAAGTATAATATACCATTCACCAAAAAATGAACCCAGTGCAGCGTTACTCCGAAGTTATCTGCTCAGCATACATCGCCCCTTTTTATCGACAATTCGCCAGCTCAAGGACTGAAGACAGCATGCAATGTGCGTGTCAGCCTTTTCTCATGATAATGATCGTCATTCCTAAGTGCAATACTTACACATGAAAGCCGCCTGACAATCCTAAGTTCAGCCTTGCTGCCAATCACCAGTACATTAATAACAAGTACGTTAATCTCCTAGGAGCCATGTGCATGGAAAAAAGACTTCTCGCCTTGGGCTTGTAATCTACGTTTGGGTTCAGCGGAGATTAAAGGTCCCAAAAGCCAAAAATTCATTTTTGCTCAAAGTGGAGGACTTGGAGTATTATAACACTTTTGTGAAGAAAATTTGTCAAATTCACACAGCAAAATAGCTTTATTTGCAAAGGAATTTTGTTGCACGTAGCGGGCCCGAAGTTGACAAGTTATGCATCACCACGAGGTGGCCCAAGCAGAGTTCCCACATGTTTTGCACGGTGTTTGCGCATATGACTGGCCGTGAGGTCGCACAAGGTTCCCCCGCTATGGTCGAATAGTATCAGTATTGATTTATTAAATAATCGGTGTTTTTTATTGATGAGATATTTTTTAGTTTGTATGATTCATGCGCCAGTGAACATCGTCCGTATCTATCTCCAAATGGCTTCTTATCCAGTGGTGCCAAAGTGCAACTATGGAGAAGAGGTTGGGCGAAGAGCCACAAAATGTGAACTGCGAAAAGTGTAGACATTTACAATAAGCGCATGTGTTAACGGAAAATGTAAAGAAAGATGCAACATTCAGCTAGTAGAATCATTATGCAAGCTTGATGCAAAATATAGATGTCTACTCTTGGCGTCAACCGCTAAAATACAATGGGAAAATGTTGCCATCTGCTGTACCTGTGTCGTCAGTCGGCGGATAAAGTGTTTTCAACTGTGGCCATCACAAGATCAATGGTTGCATGTTTATGCGTTTGCTCTTTCTCTCCCGCCCATCTAGTGTGCCTTTGATCAGGTTTAATTGTGTGTGATCATGGAGGTATCATACCATCCATGGTGCGATCCACACTTTCCCCGTTTGATAATAAATTAGTATATTTCAGACCAGTTTATTCAGGGTATGAACCGTGCGTACCATGTGGGACTATTTTCGTGTCTGAGTTCCATTTCTCGCCTTGCAACTTTGATTGAGCTGGGAAATAGTTCTCGGTCTCTCATGACAATTTTGTCAATAATATGTATTATGGTATCTATACAATTCGCATTTCTGCTACTACTGTAAAATATAATTTGATCATTTTTATGCATTCGTATTTTTGCTACCTCTGTTAAATAGAATACACTGCCCTCCAAACAGAAAATACATATTTCTTTTCTGGGATTCTAGCTTTGTGTCAATGCTGTATTTTGCATAATCTGTACAATTTGTTGCAATAGTTCGAGGTCTGCTTCCAAAAATGCTTAACTTTTCCCACCTTCTGCTACTAACACAAATCGTGCAATATGTAAGAAAACTGTGGCCTCTATGGTGGTAATCGATGTAGAGGACGATTTTGTTTCAAACGGTATCGCATTCCATTTTTTGCCGATATCAATTGCGGCTGTGTTGCATGCGTTTTTCCATCATGTTTATTGACGGGATTTCCTAACAATCATATCTCCGACGAAAAGCTAGTTCATTAAGTGCTTAATTATATGCTTCAGGTTTAACGACATTGATAATTTTTGCTATGTTGATTTAACAAAGTATCTATTCCATTTGAAAGTAACGCTATCTATTGGCCACAATAAAAATAAATAAACAAGGCTTAAAGCCTGGAGGTGGGGCTTTTTGTTGTTTTTCCTTTGTTTTCATTAGGACATGAACATATGTTTACATGTATAATATACATATACATGTATATGAAATTTGGGTACATTTGCGAGTAAATATTCATGGCTATTATAGTAATATCTGTAAGACCTTAATTTACCGGGCTTAATATGAATATTTTGTAAACATTTCAATACATGTAGGTTTGTGTATGATCAAACAAAAATTTATTTCTAGGGTGGGAGTGAGCGTATTTTGGAGATCGTTTATGCGCATGCATAATGTGTTATGACATATGTAAAGCAGCCACAGTGACGTATGAAAAGACCTGTTGCTGAAGCCACTGCGAAGAGGTGGAACTAGAAGAATACCTGAGGATTACTCAGTAGTTTCACAAGTAAGTGCGTGTTTTTCATATTTCGTTGTTTTACCTTGTACATATTACACGAGCGAAGATGTGTTTGTATAAAATTTGACAGGTTCTCTGCCACTTGCGTTGTCATCGCATCAATGTGGTATCTACGCGGTCATTGCCATGTTGACCATCACATGAACATTATGGCGATGTCATTCACCATCAGCACATGCGTTTGAATATCGGCGCATTGCTCGCAAATTAAACTTGATGTGTGTTTTGAAGTCTTATACTGAGTTGTTATTGTATGTCACTAAGTCTGCTTTATTGATTGCTACATTTTTAATGTTTGTCAGGGTCAACACATAGCAGCACAATGAAAACTTGTAAGAATGACACTATTTTTTTCCAAGAAAATGAGTCAGATATCTGAATATTTCTGATTAATTAGTCAAAAAACAAAGGAACAACAACTTCAGTCCCTTCAAATTTGTGTCATTATAATGAATATGTCAGATAACTGAGTGTCACTTTGAGTTTTCACTGTATTATTTCATTTGAGCTCCAGTACACTTTAATCAGGTGGTGCAAAATAGAAACAGAATTGTTAGCCCCCTCATCACTGGAAGTGCTTCTCCTCTGGTTTAGTTTCTACCCTTGATCTGTAAAAGGCCACCCTGTACATCTGATACATACAGGTTGTCATTTTCCATTCCAAGGGTATGCAGGAAGATGGACCTTACACAAGAGGGCTGTGTGAACAGCCCGTGCCTCAGCTGATCTTGACATTCATCACACTTGCAGCTCTATGAACTTTGGAAAGGATCAAGGACACCATGTTCTGAGTAAGTCTGACCTTTATAGAAGAACACCCACACGTGCAAAATCAAAGTTCAAGTAATTTTCAAGTTATAATGAACAGTAAAATTCATGTATGTTGCACTGTGATCCCACAAACGAGGTCAAGGTCATTCATGTACTGTCTCAGCATGACCTTCATACAGAATAATTAACATGTGTAGCCAACCCAAAACAGATCTCAAGATATCAAGTAAACAGTAAATTTCGTGTCAGTTGTCCTGTGAATTAGCAGTAGAATGCCCATTGACTTACATAGTAATCAATAGGAAAGCTGCATTGAACGATAAGTACCCGAATTGAAAATCCTTAAAAATCAGGAATCCAAAGCAGTACCACCTAGTAAACAACTGTTTGACCCTTCCACAACAATATATCCATCACATTTCAGCTTAATCTGAGGGATGGTTCTGAGAACAAGTGAAAAATAGCAAATCCATACAAAAAATTCATTTAAAAAAATTGCAGCGCCACCTGGTGACCAAATTGGGAACTAGGTGTTCCCAAGAGTGTCCATGTACGATATCAAAGCAATTGGGTGAGCGGTTTCAGAGAAGAATTTTGAAGGTTTGCCCCCCCAAAAAACAACAAAATTCATAAAAAATCCAAAAATCAATAAAGCTTGACCATTTGAACACACTTGGTAAAGATCCATCCAAGGCACATCCCCACCAAGTTTGAAGAAAATCTGGTCAATATTATTAAAGTTATGACCATTACAAGAAATTCCTATGTTAAGTTTTCCTATTAAAACTTTTGTAGTGATTTTTAAAAAAAAATCACAAAAAAATCCAAATTCATTGGAACATGACCATTGGAACAAACCTGGTAGACATCCACCCAAGGTACATTGCCACCAAGTTTGAAGTTAATCTGGATGATGGATTTGGAGAAGAAGTCGAAAATGTAAATTAGCATTAGAATGCCCATTGACTTACATAGTAATCAATAGGAAAGGTGCATTTACCCCAAAGGAGCTGACTTGAAAGTCATTAAAAATCAGGAATCCGCAGCATTCCCACACAGTGAACAACTTTGTTTGGCCCTTCCATAAGGAACATTTCCACCAAGTGTAAGCTAAATCTGAGCGACGGTTCTGGAGAAGAAGTCGAAAATAACTATAGCACATAAAAATTCACAAATAAATTAGAAAAAAACTGCAGCGCCACCTGGTGAACAAATTAACAACAAGGAGTCCCTAGATGTCTTCCTGTGTGACATCAAAGCATTTAGGTAAGCAGTTTCGGGGAAGAAAATTTTTTAAGATTTGTCAAAAAAAAAAAAAATCATTAAAAATCCAAAAATCACTGGAGCATGACCACGTGAACATAATTGGTAGAAACCCACCCAAGGTACATTGCCACCAAGTTTGAAGTTAATCTGGATGACGGTTTTGGAGAAGAAGTCAAAAATGTGAATTAGCATTAGAATGCCCATTGACTTCCATAGTAATCAATAGGAAAGCTGCATTGACCGACAAGTACCAGAATTGAAAAAATTCTTAAAAATCAGGAATCTGCAGCATTCCCACATAGTGAACAACTTTGTTTGACCTTTCTACAAGGAACATATCCACCAAGTTTCAGCTTAATCTGAGTGATGGTTCTGGAGAAGAAGTCGAAAATAGCTATAACACACAAAAATTCATAAAAAAATAGGAAAAAATTGCAGTGCCACCTGGTGAACAAATTAAGAACTAAGTGTCCCAGAGAGTGTTCCTGTGTGATATCAAAGCAATTGAGCGAGTGGTTTCGGAGAAGAAGATTTTTTAAGATTTACCCAAAAAAGGACAAAAAAAATTCATTAAAAATCCAAAAATCACTGGACCGTGACCATTTGAACAAACTTGGTAGAGACCCACCCAAGGCACATCTCCACCAAGTTTGAATTGAATCTGGCTGACGGTTTTTGAGAAGAAGTGGACCCTCAAAAAACCTCAGCTGACTGACAAGTCAGCTGAGGTAAAAATCACACCAAAATCCCAGCAGAAGATGGGGTTTTAATCACACTTAAAATATGCATATATATATATATATATATATATATATATATATATATATATATATATATATATATATATATATATATATATATATATATACATAGATATATATACATACATACATTTCAACCTCTATTCAGATCGTTCAAAAAAGGCAAGTTATGAATGATTACGATGTGACAAATCTAAAGCTCAACATGTAAATGAATCAAACCAACTTTTAAATTATATAAGTTTTGCTTTGCTTTAATAATAGTTTTCACTGACGCCATTTTCCCTCCCATTAAAACACAACTTTTCCCATCTCTCCGTGACTGTTCTGGCACACAGTTTCCCTATACAGTATATCAATCGAAGAACAAATAGTTTTAGCATCAAACAAAGTGGCCTTATCGAGCGTAAGGTTGAGTGAGTACAGCACGGAGTGATAGGTCATTCAAAACGTGAACTGAAAATGTCGACAGTCTCAGCATGGCAATGTTTACAAACATCCACTTCTCGCTCGGATCCATGACCTAGATCTTGATTCATCTCAGAATCCCACAATCAATTGAACGCAATCAATAAAGCAGACCAAGTGACATACAATAACAACTCAGTATAAGACTTCAAAACACACATCAAGTTTAATTTGTGAGCAATGCATTGATATTCAAAAGCATGTGCTCGTGATGAGCGACATTGTTCATGTGATGGTCAACATGGCAATGATCACGTGGATACCACATTGATGCGATGACACCGCAAGTGGCAGGGAACCTGTCAAATTTTATACAAACACATCTTCGCTCGTGTAAAATACACAATATAAAACAACGAAATATGAAAAACACACACTTACTGGTGAAACTACCGAGTAATCCTCACGTCTTCTTCTGGTTCCACCGATGGAACTTGAATATTCAAACAGCGTGCGGTAGGGAATTCCCACAGGGTGACTGTAAAATTGTGTTCGGCCTTCACTCTGGCCCCTATAGATAAATGACAAGGGACACAACTATGGCGACCCTGGCTCTCCGAATCTATACTCGTCTATTGAAAGGTGCCTAATAAAGTCCGAATATCCCATGTAGTGTGGCATACCGTACGCCTCTGTGTTCCTTGTTACTTATTCTCTTAGATACTCCTAACTTTCAGCTTCCTACCTCCTGTTTTACACACGTAACTGCATTCCGAAAACCAAAAATACGATTTCCTTCAACCTCCTCGATGGGCGGCACTTCCGATTACAGTCATGTTTTGGGGGAAATGTGAAACCCGCTGCAACGAAATACAGAATCAACCGGAAATTTTGAAGGGAACCTTCGCTGTGAGCGTCACGTGGCTGATATTCTCGGTAAGACGGCGCGTGTCTCGTTGCAGCGGGTTTCACATTTCCCCCAAAACATGACTGTAATCGGAAGTGCCGCCCATCGAGGAGGTTGAAGGAAATCGTATTTTTGGTTTTCGGAATGCAGTTACGTGTGTAAAACAGGAGGTAGGAAGCTGAAAGTTAGGAGTATCTAAGAGAATAAGTAACAAGGAACACAGAGGCGTACGGTATGCCACACTACATGGGATATTCGGACTTTATTAGGCACCATTCAACAGACGAGTATAGATTCGGAGAGCCAGGGTCGCCATAGTTGTGTCCCTTGTCATTTATCTATAGGGGCCAGAGTGAAGGCCGAACACAATTTTACAGTCTCCCTGTGGGAATTCCTGTACGATGTCATATGGGTCATTTACATACAGATCTCGCGCATGCGTACATCTTATGTTTTCCGTCTGAGCCGGCTTTTCGTCTGCTTGTGCGACCAAGAAAATTACGCCACTCACAGCGAAAAGAAACGTGCCCCAGCCGCGCGTGACAAAATAAGACAGACACACACAGTTTCCATCGGCGTTGAAAATATGGAGCGATAGCGGGTTGTAAAAGAAGGACAAGGTCAGCCTTGGGCGTGCAAGTGATGATGATGTCGCTACATTCATTCTTAACAGGTCTGATGTTCAGAGCAGTGCCCAATTGTCGCAAGTGCCGGAAAAAAAAAATCAAAGATCACAGGAGCCGCCCATTTCTTTGAAGTCGTTATATTCAAGTCGTCATGGATACTTGATCAGTCGTGTTTGTAATCAATCGAGATTGAATCCGAATATCATTATCATATTATAACCGCTCCAGCTTGATGAAGTTTTCTTTTCTTTTTCTTTTTCTTTTTTTTGGGGGGGGGGGGGCGGGGGAAGAGTGGCTAGGTAATCAAATTCATGGGACAAAAGTGCCGTTAATTAAGATCAGTAAAGACGACGGCAACTTCAGAGACAAAGAGAGAGAAAAAACAACAAACAAATGGGCATACTATCTACGTTTCCCGCTAACTTCGAGATAAAATTTTGTCTGCATCGGCAGCTCTTGACTGCACATATTGCGAGGAAGACGTGCCCGCGACCTCCGCTACTTATCAAGCTGTTATTGTCTACGATGTCAAAGATTTATGTTATTCTATTCGTCATCAATTTTCCTAGGGGCACCATAAAATTTTCTCATGAACTTGACTTTATCAGTTCTGTATTTCTATAAGATTGTGCAAGGTATAATGTGTGAGTTTCTTTCTTAAGACATTTGTCTGCATGCCACTTGTGTGGGAAGTTGCAATACGTTGTTCAGAGCCTCGTCCGACAGAGAATTTTACCAACATTTCTCGACGACAATATAACGAATTTATTTTGAAAAATTAGAAAGGATTGTACTTGTAATTTCACATTGCTGTGTACCACACTAGCCAAATGCATTTGCAATGGATTAGAACAAGCTTTGAACGTTGTCACCATTGACAGAACGGTATACTGCACAACGGTCTGAACGGGTCATCGGGTGTCACACTGTGTTCGGTATAATGGCACATGCGACATGAAAATTTGATGAGGAACTATACGTTTCGAAACATAAAATTTATTATTACAAAGAAGCCTCATTCTCTCACTCTTTCGGTCACTGCTTCAGCCATATCTATCTGCTATTATCGGTCGCGACCGTATACATTCTCCGAAAACACGCACACACAAGTCCAACTAAATAACATCCCATTTTTTTGCACATGCTTCCAGCACTGAATTATCTATCGTTCTTTCTTGTAAGTCATAGGCCTATGCAGAACAAAAGTTGATGTACATAAACTTAAGGTATCAACATTTTTTTCCAAACAAATCATTTTAGTCAAGTAATTCAGAATTTCATCTGGTCCTTTCTAGATCTGCTGTGGGTTTTGTGTGTGTGTCTGTGTGTTTTTTTGTTGTTGTTTGTTTGTTTTGTTTTGTTTTTGTTTTTGTTTTTTTTCTTGTTTTTTGTTTTGTTTTTTGTTTGTTTTGTTTTTGTTTTGTTTTGTTTTGTTGTTTTTTCTGTTTGTTTTTGTTTTGTTTTGTTTTGTTTGTTTTTTTATCTCGCATTTTTATTTTGGTAATTTGCGATGAAAAAAAAAAAACTGAGGATTTCAAATGTATCATACCATGATGCAAACTCGAAATACATGATTGCTTAATTGCATTGGAACAATCTACTATAGTGTAGAGTTGGTAGGAACACCGCGAGGAAAATTATTCAGACGATAATATTGACAAGATCTAAGAAGAGAATGAGAGAAAAATTGAGATACAGATTTTGATTTGTTACGAATGCAGTGCATCGTCAATAAAACAAACATCCTAAAACAAAATTTTTGGTAGGAAACACGACGAATCCTGGTGAGAACTCTCTCTCTCTCTCTCTCTCTCTCTCTCTCTCTCTCTCTCTCTCTCTCTCTCTCTCTCTCTCTCTCTCTCTCTCTCTCTCTCTCTCTCTCTCTCTCTCTCTGCAGATAAGCATGAAGATAGTCTTTTGCTCACTGTAACCAAGGAGAAGGGGGGGGGGGGGGGTCCGGTACGCTGGTACAGGTAATTATTCTTCTAGAGTACGCAGTACGGAAAATAAAAATCTTTCAAAATTTTGGATAGTACGAAGTACGTAAAACAAGACAGCTTCCAGTACGCCAGTACGGTAAATAAATAAAAAAAAAAAAAAAACAGTACGCCAGTACGAGAAACCCCTTACCGACCCTCAAGGAGGGCTTTTTCTACCATTTTTGCTGTAACATTAATAACCAATGGAACGGAGGTACCTGCATCATAGAACTGCTGGTACCAAATTATAGACAAATCTTGAAATTGGAAACGACGTTTGTTTCACTGCGTAAAAATTTAGTTTCCTGAGATTTGAGGTCAATATGTTCCAAGTTGAATCTGTATTTGCAGTGAACGGTGAAGATGACAATCATGTGTTATTGTTTGCGACCATGTGTGTTCTCATTTGCTCGTTTTCCACACTTATATAATCTAACGCAAACAAATATGTCTATCAAAATATATACCAATTGAACACAAACACAGTCCATAGCAAACGATCGAGACTTGAATTTATAAAAACATGCACAAGTTTAGCGTCAAAATGAACACCATATATAAAAGCTTTATTTGCTGTTTTTTGTCAATAAATGTGTCAAACATTGTCATTGACACCGGAACATTATGTAAGACTGCATGCCGTCGTCTTCAAGTTCGAACGATGCGAAGGCCGTATACGCTTGAACAAACAACATAGGCACCAATGAGCGTACAAACTCGTCCATTTATCATTGAGTCTTGCGATACGAACATGCATGATTAAAATATGATCAAGCACAGTTAATCACATGAAAAATTCTATTCTCGTTGACGGCCAAAAAAATAGTGGTATTTCAGAGTTTCACTCTGTCTCCGCAGACGGCTGTGCAAGCACCTGGAGATTGCATGCAATTGTGCTTTGCTCTCGCAATATAGCGCACGCCACGTGACCGGCGAGAGCCAACTGGTTCTAAATATATCTCTCATCAGCGAGGAATTGCCCTAGAACCGTTGTGCATGGCCGAATGCCGTTACATTTTACAAACAACACTTGCATGGTCGAATGTAAAAACTCTTTCTTGCCGCCAAAATATCATGTTTATTGACCAAAACGAAGGCACAACGGTCCTTCGACGCATGATTAGTGATGAATTACGTGGATAGGTACGTGTATGAAATATCGCGGAATGCAACTTTAAAGCACTTACATATTGTTATTGCGCCAAAACAGCGTACTTGCTACAAGACTTGTAAGGGGAAGTGATAACTTGATTACATTTTCTTGTGGACTTTTTAGATCACAGTAACGAATGCTCAATGTTTTTTTTCCGTCTGATGCATCTTTGGACGTGTTTAGACTGGTAACTGTCTGGATATGCAAAAACCTACGGAGAGTCTCATTGAGCTGCCAAAGTTCGGTGTTTAAAGATTTGACGTCACATTCAGGCACGAATACAAGCAAGATACGGAACTTCTTTTAACAGAAAGGTCCTGATAATGTGCATAGATCGATAAAGAATATCTACATTTTACATCAGCAATGAGCAGTAATACCAGTGTTACCATTCAGAGCACAAATGAAAGAAAATAACCTACACCTTTTTAAAATCTGTTTCTTGTTTGCACCAGAATACATACGTTCGCCGTATGGCATATTCTCACAGTTAGGCTTTTTCAGCTAACAGTTAGGCATTTTCAGCAATTGTGACCAGTGGTGACAGAGTATTTTCTCTTATTAAACCCTTCAGGTATCAGTCTTGTTTATTTTGCCGATATCAAATGTTAAGAATAAAGTCTTGTCACAAATCAGGACTATTAACACGACAGGAATAGTTCCTGGTTTTCAAATATTGAACTTTTTAGGTCTACTATGTACATTGTACATGAGAGGGGGTCTCCTTACGGAGCCCCACCTAAAAATCATTGAAAGTCCATGAATCAGTGGTGCGTGTCTATTTGTGAAAACGTGGTAGAAAGCCATTCATGGTACATCCCCACCAAGTTTGAAGGGAATCTGCTCTGTGGTTTTGGAGAAGTAGGCAAATGTGAAATGTAAGCGTTTAACAACGAGAAGAAACATATTGTGGGGGATTTAATATTGTTATTTTTAAGCAAGAACAATATAAGCAAGAACTTGTGTCACATCATTTATTTGTTATTGTTTCATGTGTTTACATTTTGTAAGTTCAAGGGGTTGTCTTTACCAATTATAAGATAAAGACTAGCATCCGACGTTACAAAATAAGAGGCCCATGGGCCTAGGGCTCTGCCGACTCATAATGTATTACAATGATATAAAGACTGGACGCAAAACAAGAGCAGGTTGGGTGAACTTATGTGTCTATTGTTTGATTGGGAATGCAAAGCTTCAGTGAAAAAAGGATCTGGAGGATAGATTCACTACCCCACTCACGTATAAGTTACACCCTACCATCACCAAATCATTTCTCTCAAATTTACAAGCCTGGCAATCTTGCAAAAATGCTGGGTCATAGTCATCCATATTCCACAATATATTAGTGTTGGACATCATCTATATAACCTATCAATTTGGAATGTCCAGCTTAAATGTTTTTAGGATTTTGAATCTTATCTTCTTCAATACATTTTTT
Organism: Hermodice carunculata; assembly: GCA_964020975.1. Classification (NCBI taxonomy): domain Eukaryota; kingdom Metazoa; phylum Annelida; class Polychaeta; order Eunicida; family Amphinomidae; genus Hermodice; species Hermodice carunculata. Next base: position 25,933,470 of record OZ026621.1, on the reverse strand, counting down.
GGCTTGTAATTTCCGTAAAACTGCAGATGGCGCCATTAGTATCTCCATCAATCAAGATTTTGACCTCCACAATCACACTAAATTTCCTTATGATCCACTAGAACTTCGAGGTTGTTTACTGAAAAACGCTTTCCAAAATTCCGAAAAAACCTCGGGAGGGGTAGGGGGTTAATACCAAACTCGGATGTTCTCCAGTTCTTTGGAAAGTGAAAAAAATACGCAGCTCCAATACGTAAAATTTACAGTAATTATATAATCAAAACTCAACGAAAGAAATAGAAAAGATCGCGATGGCGATAATATGGGTCTTTACGTACCGATGTTTCAAATGATTATATCAATGAAAGACAGGTGCTTAATTATCTTTGATAATTTTGTGAATAAAACAGCTCAAAACCATCAGTTCTACAAAGATAGCACATTTTTTTAATAGGGAATATATCATGTTTAAACTTTACCTTTCCTGTGCTGTGTATGCTAATACTTCACTGTGATAACGGATCTCAAAAGAAGGCATGTTCAAGATATGCTGGTACCTTGCTGGTACATATCATGTGTGTTCAGAACAGCCAAATAAAAGTAGTTATCCCTTGTGATATGTTGTCACATTTTCTTAGTTCAATATAAACTGGGCATGGGCATGGTAAAATATCCAGTCAAAATTGTGCAGGAAATGGTGATTTTGGATTGACGAGGGGGGGTAATACCAATTCCCAATTCGGGGGGGGGGGGCGTTTTTTGTTGTTTTTGGTTTGTGTGTGTGTGTGTGTGTGTGTGTGTGTGTGTGTGTGTGTGTGTGTGTGTTTTGTTTTTTTTTGGGGGGGTGTTGTTGGTTTTTTTTTGGGGGGGGGTGTTTTTTTGTTTGCTTTCGTTTTTTTTTTCTTTTTTTTGGGGGGGTCGAATTTTAGAATTTTTTATGCATGATCCTTTAAAGATGGCAGAGCCTTCACAAGATTTGCACATTTTGACCCTTAAATTCCAATTGCCCATATAAAATTCACCACCAATCCAGATAAAAAAATATTCAATTAAAATGTTTACCCTGCGTCCAGCTATGATTGTCCACATGGGGTAATAACGTTTCGAGTTTTTGAAGAATGAGAAGCCCATGGGCCTTATGCTCTGCTGATGTTAAATCTGGTGATCATCACCAATAATCAATTTCTGAAAGGCATTCACTCAATGATTTTGACAAATTAATCAGTCATTCATATTATGCAATGTCAAACTTCTACATAATACACACTTGTGGTACATTTGGTATCATTCGCTTTACTCTTTATTAAGATATTGATTTAAATGCCCTTTACTTAAGTGCTTAATTACCTTGAGCAATAAGTCATTGGGTTACGGTGAACCAAAAAGTAGGTCACCAAGTGGAGTTTTATGTACAATATACTCAAGTGCAACTTTGATCTGATCCAGTGGCTAGCTACTCCCTGCCACTGCGAAATCACATTTTCTAACTTTAGAGGTCTGGTGACCTAAATAGGTCAAGGTCACTGATATTATACATTAGCATTGGGCATGATCTACATAGCCTATAACTTTGGCATGCCTAATTCAATTATTTTGGAGATATGGAATTTTTTTGTATTTTTCATCACATTTTAACAGATAATTTCTGTCAAAGTATAGGTGGTGCTCTTAGTATCTTAAGCTACAGAGATTTTATCCTTCTCCACAGTCCCACTTAATCTCGTAGAGATCCATAAAAAAATTAAGGACGCTAGACTTGCAGCAAGATTTTCTGATTTTGACCGATATATTACATAATACTGTAGATGGCGCCACCAATATCAAAAGCAACGCAGACATTCATATGCTTTATAAGTCCTAAAAGTTATATGGGCCCAACCCAAAACGTGGGGTAAGGGGCAGAGCGCTCACAATGTTTTCACATTATGACCCTATGTTTCAAGTGGTCATATGACCTTCACGTGGTATGTTTGTTCAAATAGGATTATAACGTTTCGAGATATTTAAGAAAAAAAACAATAGACTCTGACAAGCGCCAAAATCCATATTCATTAGGTCATGTGACTCAAAAAGTGGGCTACCAAGTACAGATATTCAAACAATGTACTCAAGTGCAATTTTAATCTGGAGGCTCAATTCGCTTTGCGATTGATGGTCAGTCCACGCACAGCCAGTACAAAATCACATATTTCAACTTTACAAGCTTGCAAACCAAATAAAAACAGCACAAGGTCACTTATATTATGTTATGTAACTAGCTTTGGATATAATCTATATATCTCATAAATGTGGTATGTGTAATTCAATTATTTTTCGAGATAGGGAATATCTGTCAACACATTTTGGCTCATAAGGTCCGTCAAATTACAGGTGGTGCCACCAGTATCATACGAAACAATGATTTTTACCGCCCCCACAATCTCACTTTATTTCATGAAGATGTATCAAAAATGAATGGTGCTACAGAGATCACAAGGTTGTACATTATGACCCATATATTACATAATGCTGTTGGTGGCGCCACTAATTTTGAACTGATTGACCTAAATGTTACATGGGACTAACTCGAGAAGTGTTGACTTTATCGCGTTCACAAACAAAAGTTTACAGATAGACCGACGGACGGACAGACATTAGTGATCGTATAATCTCTGCGGCCATAGGTCAGCAGAGCTGAGAAGGTCCTAGAATTAAAGGCTACGAAATATGCTTGACGATTTCCTGCTGATTATCCCTTGATAAATTCATTTGGCTGTCGAAGCTTTGAATTTTCAAAATGTTCATATCGAACGTCGCAATAGTGACACAGTAAGGTATAGGTTTAGATATACACAGTGACTGGGTATGGGTATTTTTTGCAAACGTACGAGGAAGATTAGCCACTGTTGCTCCTTTTTGTATAATCATTCACGAGAGCACACAGTTGCTTTCATGGCACTAATTCCAGTACATGTATTTGTTTTCATTCCAAGTATTGATATACCTACCTACAAGAATCGCGAAAATTACTTGTAATGTACACGATTTATCTGTGAAATAAAAAATGACATACTTTACACAGACATTTCTGGTCATCTCACTATATTTACTTTAACTTCACAGTGATTGCAAACAGGAGATCTATGCTAACAAATTATTACTAATAAGGCCTCGTGTAACCCGCAAACTAAGACTGTTGCACATCAACGAAGTCATACATGGGGCAATTCAATTATCCTGAGACAGCGACGATTTCTTTGGTGAATTAACTCAGTGATATGTACAAAAGCTTGTATTCATAAAAACAATAACTGCTATTGTTATACAACTACTGCAAATATTAAAACAAGAAGCCATTGTTACACAATAGGTCTTTACAAATTGAGAGGGCTCAATAATCATCTGTACTCTATGCATGCTCTTTCTAAATACAGTACCCAAAGTAAAAATGTCTTAACATAAGCGATAGGAAACTAATCAAACACCTATTAAGTAATTTTTAAATGCCACATGCATAGCAAACAATACGCCGAATATATGCAAGATATGGTAATAATTTAAAAATAATCTAATTGGCAAGAATATCTTCTTTTTTTTTATGAACAGTACATTAAACTCGTATGGAACTGCCCTGGCTGACAAATATCACATACTGAATCTCGATGATTTACACCATGGAACAAACAACATGACAGAAAATATATAACCGTGTTACCATAACAAATATACAATGTCATCGACGGAAGAAAGTTTATCGCGTGACCCCACGATAGACAGGAACACAAGCATGTGCATCTTTGTTCCCATTAATATGACGAAGTCGTAGTTGTAATATTAGGAAGACCTGGTGTCATGGAATTTCTCTTGTCTAATGTTAACCCAAAGCGAAGAAGAAGAACTACGTAGGATATGACAAGAGTGAATACCTGAAAAGGTAAAGAGACGTACATGATAATATATTCAAGCGCATAACGGTTAACCGCGTCTGGTAATGCAAAATGTAGTCTGATTTTTCTCTCAATGAAAATATGACGCTAGGTCCATCAGTTAATATCCCACAGTTAATATAATTGCTTCTTTACTCAAACCAAGGATTAATGTCGACTGAATGATATGGTATCATTTAGAATTGACTTACGCATAAATCTTTAAAAAAATATCTCCAAACAATAAAGTTTGTGACTGTGAGAAGAAAAAGAAAACACAGTAACAAAATTCCATGTCGAGTTACCCGATAATATTTTGTCATTTAGGCAAATTTCTGGATACTTTCGATGACAAAGTGATCAGAAAAGGAAGCTTTTGCCACCCGCAATACCATACAAAATGTTCCTGGTGGCACAATATCAAATGAAGGTGTTATCCACAAGTGTCTCTTTGTACAATATTTACCAATAATCGAGAATGAAAGATATAAATTAACAACGTTACCCAGTGGCCATACGACCTTTTAGTCTCTTTGACTGAAAGCAAGCTGAGACAACTTACCTGGAGCATAGCAACCATAGAGCTCAAACAATGCAAATCAGTATATCACGTTTTGAGAAGTGCACAAAAAGTTTGCTTATTCCTAACTAGGTCAGAGCAACAGAAGGACAGGTCAAGGTAATTGGGTCAATATGTCTTACATCACTTCACGGTTATAATGATTTTCCGTCCTGTCACATTTACATTGATTAATCGCTGAGATTCTGCACCCGGTATGAATTTGTAGACTGGTAAAATAACACTGTGTTTCTGAATTGGCCCTATGATCTGGACATATTTCAAGCGGCCATGTGACCTCCACATGCAACTCAGATATAAAATTGTTAATGTTCGAAATGAGCACCCCTGTCACAGCTTTCCATTCGTAGTCTGTTTGTTCAAATTGGGTGACAACTTTTTGAGTTATTGAAGAAAAATTATGAACTTGAATAAGCGCCAAACTCCATAATTACTTGGTCACGGTGACTCAAAAAGTACGTCACCAAGTAGAGTATTATGTATCATGTACCCAAGCGAAATTTTGATCTAGAGTCTCAATTCTCTTTGCTATCAATGTTTATGCTACGCCATGCCATTACAAAACCATCCCTTTCAACTTTACAGGTCTTATGATAGGTCAAGGTCACTGATATTATACAGCATATTTGCATTAGACATAATCTATTTTTCCTATTTATTATAAAAATACTAGGTGTGCACGCTCAGTACACAAGGGTAACCCTCGTAGAATGACAGCCAAAGGGTCTATCTGTTTGTGGGGGTTTTTTTAAAGAAAAGAGCACCACTTTTTAGGATGGCTACATGACCTGGATCTTGACTTTGGATAGAAACACCCAATAACCATAACCTATGCTCTTCGATTCAAGTTTTCCACAGGTAGTCTATTTGTCGACATCGGTTTAATTTTTTGTTTCTTTGCCGAAAAAAGAAAGAAAGAAAGAAAGAAAGAAAGAAAGAGAAAGAAAGAAGGAAAGAAAGAAAGAAAGAAAGAGAGAGAGAAAGAAAGAAAGAAAGAAAGAAAGAAAGAAAGAAAGAAAGAAAGAAACAAAGAAAGAAAGAAAGAAAGAAAGAAAAGAACAGAAAAGAAAAGAGTACCTTGGGACACCTGCCAAGTGTCCAGGCATGTAGGTCTAGGTCACTTAAAGTTTGTGTGTCACATCCACTTACGACACTAAATTAAAACTATAAAAGAAAATCTGCTTCAGAGCAAATCTGTATGGATGCCTTCAAATTGAGAACAATTTGAAACGGTAGACTTCGCCATTGTCAACTTAATCTAAATTTCGTGAATTAGCCTAATTTTTATAAAGTAAAATGCTACAACTTTGGTTCTTGGTTCATTGGATGTGGCCATGTCTCGAACTTACAAAAGAAAGTTTGAATGAAACTACTATCTATAATAGTTTTGAAGCTATTCAACATTTTAATTTTGTGTATTTGCCTAATTCGCGTAGATTGAAAGCCTACAACTTTTGTTTATGGTTCATTGGATGGGGCTTTGCTACAAACCCATAAATTGAAGTTGGAATGGTACCTATATTTATAATAGTTTTGACGCTATTCAAGATTTACATTTTGCATGTTCACCTAATTTGCATAAACAAACATCCTACACCTTTAGGTCTTGGTTCATTGGATGAGGCTTTGCCACAAACCTAAAAATTGAAGTTGAAATGGTATATTCATGCATAATAGTTTTGGAGACATTCAACTTTGAAATTTTTCAGGGTCTCTTTTTTGCATAATTTGAAATTCTATTACTTATACTGTCCTTTATACTGGCAGGTGTCACAAACCAATATATGTTTATTGGAATATTGAGTATCTGCAATAGTTTGGAAGATATGGAGCTTTAAAAAATTTATTGCCCCTAATTTGCATACTTTGAAACATCATGACTATTCCAATGAGATGCACAATTTCACTGGTTAGGTCAGTCACCATAGCAAGTTTGTTTGTTTCCGAACAAAATAATGCTTGAGAAAATCTCCAGACCAACTTGGTCGTGAAGAAGGAAAGAAAGAAAGAAAGAAAGGAAGACAGAAAGAAAGAAAGAAAGACAGAAAGGAAGGAAGAAAGAAAGAAAGAAAGAAAGAAAGAAAGAAAGAAAGAAAGAAAGAAAGAAAGAAAGAAAGAAAGAAAGAAAGAAAGGGCCATCCCTTCTGGTCAGTATGGATGAGTACATGTGCATGTACTTATACATCATCATACATGCACGTATACATGTCCAGTGTATACATATTGTAATAACCCATGTGCAAGTATACAAGAACAATGGTTTAATTGGCCTGTTAATAATTGAGTACACAAGTCACGCCCCAATGGTCTTGCCTGATGTCCTGCAAGGGTGTGGGTATTTCACAGAGAAATGCACAGGGAAGATGCAAATTTTCCCTAAAAACTGCTCACAGAAACCATGGATACATTTTGTATGAAAAGTGTTGAAAAGAAAATTTTTCATTCACACTTAGTGCTTTACATACTTCAATTCTGAAATGCTTAGTCAAAGGTGGAATCTACATTTTATTCAAATTTATCAAAGCTTATCAGACTTTCTATTGTTCTACCTATTCACTCATGCATTCCACGCACTTACACTATTCAAGGGGAGGTGTATAAATGTGCAATACAAAACTGTCTTTCTTTCTTTATTAAATAAACAAATTTTAATAGAAGCTGTCAAGAAACTACATGTACATGTACCTGTGAACCGAGACAAACACTATACTGTCTCAGCATTGGCTATGAAGAACAGGCTTCACCTCACTGGTTACAAAAAAAAAAAAAGACATGAAAGTGTCCACTGAGATGACACAAATCCACACAATGTTTCAAAATTCACAAAGTTGTGAAAACAATTATTGAGGACTGGAAGATCATACTTTGATGAGTCTGGCCAAGTTGTCTATTTTTAACAAAGGGTACGCGCAGGCTTGTTCTGCCTAGACGTCCAGAGCCCTAGTTCCCTTGGGACGGCTAGGCTCAGCAGACTGACATAGAATGATGCGAAAACAAACCAGCTAGGATACCAGTCTCAGTCATAGTGCATTGACTGCTCTGTGCAGCACTCGTGGGAACTATATCCTGCCTGGTACATATGGCAGCATGGAGCAGATCTGATCCTGCATGAACAGAAAGAGATTCTCTCTGTTTTATTCAGAAGCTCATTACACAGTCGTTGGGAGTCCCCCCCCCCCCCATTTGCCACAAAACCCAAACCTTCCAAACCATACACCCAGCATGCATGACCAGAAGGCTGCCTATGAAACAGGTTCAAGCTCATTTATAGTTAATACAAAATGGCTGCCTAGCACCATGAAGGTCTATGCAGCAGTAGAAGCCATGGATACTTGTGTATTGTAGGGAAATTCAGTGAATTTAGCATACATTAAAATTCACCATCTTTTGTTCGCATGCTATTGGATTTGCCAAATTTCTCAAACCTACACGTGTAAGTTAGAACTTTGTGTCCATCTGCAATAGTTTGGAGAATAGGGAGCTTTCAGAATTTTAATTGCCCCTCATTTACATAATTTGCATAATTGCACATGCATAATTTTAAACATCATGACTATTCCAAACCAAATGGCAAAATTTCATGGGTAGGTCAGTCACCATGGCACGTTTCGTGGTTTTGGGAATAATACTGTCTGGGAAAAACTCCGGACAAATTTGGGTGCCATGGAACGCGAGGAAAAACAATATGTCTGGGTTGGCACCCAGACATAATTTGCAGCTACCAACTATAACCGAAATGTATCAACGAGAAGTTGGCGATAAAAGACGGAGAGACAAATAGACAGAGAGAGCTAGAAAAAAACTGTCGAGATGAATTTGTGGCCTAAGCGCCCAGACAGAGAGAGAGAGAGAGAGAGAGAGATAGAGATAGAGAGAGAGAGAGAGAGAGAGAGAGAGAGAGATAGAGAGAGAGAGAGAGAGCAACCTACTATGGAACGTAACGTTACAACTGCACTATAATTTGTTGCACCACCTACTTCTGTGATGCAGGTATATAAGTTTTAATGGTTTTGCTAATGGTACTTAATGGCAAAATGCAATTGGCAGTATTTCGAATTTCAGTATTTTGCATATCTTACAAAAAATTGGAGTACATGCCAGATTTGTGTCGGGATGTCAGCGTATAGTTGTTGAGATTTGGCCTTTGGCGACAATGCACTCTAATAAATGATCAAATTTATGCAAACAAGGAACATTACAAATTTTGATCTCAATCGTTTTCAAACTATACGATAGAGATGATATTCAAAATTTTATCTGTATGTTTGTTAAATGTATGTCATACAGTGAATGTTTGTCCACAATTGCAGCAATCAGTTTTCCAATGAAGTGCCACAAATTTTCAAACGCGTGTCTTCTGTCAGTTTCCATATTGACGCAATTCTAAGATGCTTATGTAGGTGTCGCACCTTATCTTTATGGCGACTGTTTACATGATGGGTAACCAGCAGTCATAATTTTGTTCCACATTTCCTGGTTTACTAAACACGAAAATTGTACAAGTCTTTCTCCGGCATGAAAAAGGCCACAATACCAAGGGAATATATCCCGCGCCGGAACTTTCAAAATTCAGATACAATCAATCGGCACTTTGATCGAATTTTAAGGACAGTAAAACGAAACCATTTTGCGGTCATCCCAAACGTCCTTCCACTTCCTGGGGGTCTACTGCGGCCACGCGCTGCGATCACGGGACAGTAAAGTGAATGTAAGAGCACCAAAGTGGTTTTGCGCGATTTACCTGTATAAGTGACCCCTTTGTGATGTTGAAACATTTCCAGCCTGTAAGTCCTATGTGGTCGGTAGTCATCTTGGTCAAAAACATCTGCAGCTGAAATGCAAAGGAACCTGGATACAGTGACAGATAGCCCTCTGTGTTAAAAGAAATGAGTAATTTCATGTATATTCCACTCAATACACGATCCAATACACAAAATTCTTGCGGACCAGAGCTGTGTAATCCAGTTGGATTGTTTGTTAAAGTAACATTGAATAAACGGGCTGTATTAGGGCTAATGAAATATTCAGTATCAGTTACGTTCTACACCTACATTTAGTATGAGAAATTGTGTGTAACTAGACGTGGTGGTTTTTATGTTGTTAAGAGCAGCATAATGGAAAATAATGGGAATACACAACTCTAGCTGTCCTGCCTGAAGCGCCCTCTACAGCTGGCACACAGGAAGCAGCAATTTATTTTTTTCTCTCATAATCAAGGAGGAGAATCAACATCCAAAGTTCACACATTACGCTGCGTGTGTCCCACTGATTAACTACAGTGGAATATATTGCAATCGTGTACTAATTAAAGAAAAGTTCTGTAACCTGTGTGATAGTTTTAGACAAGTTGAAAATTGCAAAAAGAAAAAGACGCAAATATTCACGCAGAGATCGTACCGCCGTCTGTTCTACAAATTCGGGTGTAGAGAGACCCAGAAGTATCTCTCTGCAATTTCAATGCAATTGACGGAACGTTTTTTTTTTTTTTGCATAAAGATTTTGAAAAAAAAAATAATTTAAAAAAAATCATAAAAATCCAAATATTACCAGCGCACAACCACTTGGTAGACCCACCCAAGGTAGATCTCCACCAAATTTGAAGAGAATCTGGCAAATGATTTTGGAGAAGTAACAAATTGCAATCGTTGACTGACGGATGGACGATAGATCAAGATCCACCACATATTCCAAGCCGATTGACGAGTTAGCTTAGGAAAATTGACAGATAAGCAACATGAAATAATCTGTACATGTTATATGAATCTTCATCTCTAAAATGCAAGTACGAACTTGCAGCTGTAATCGAATCACGGTATGCAATGTACTGACCAGGTGTTGTAACATTGTCAATGGGACTGATCTAGATGATTTATAATTAATGTGGCATGATCGTAAAAATCTAGTTTTCCTGGTACATGTTCCGGTGATCGAGCATAAAGGCTTTTCAAGAACCTTTCTCTGGATCTATAGGCATGCTGGTACTTGACTGAAAGTTTTTTTTTTTACGAGGAATACGAATGTGAGATCCCAACGATAATTCAAGCTAGTTTGACCTTATTAGATCGACGTCAGACGTGAATGGCACTGAAAGAGTTCATTTCAAATCCACACCATGTTGTTGTGACAAGCATGGGTTACTTACCTGTGCTCCTTGCCCATTTTCAATAGGCAGTTCGTTAAGGTCTAGGTCATATATGATGTTCAGAGGTGCCTTGGCCTATAAAAATGGAAACGATTATAACCTCATTCTATATCTCATAGTTTAGTCCATACGTAGTTCAATTGCAATTATCAAAAGTATAAACTAATAGTATGTTTTCGGGATATTAACCTGTCTTAAGTTCAGTTCGATATATAATATATATATATATATATATACATACATACATACATACGTAATGGATGTATCAAGGCACCCAGGCAGAAAATGGATTCTATCGACTAACAGTATGTTTTTGAGACACTGAACTGTCTTGCGATAAGTTCAGTGGGGTATACATGTACACAATAATAGACCCATCAAGGTACAAAACACCAAAGCACACACGTAGGGAAAAGTGGCTTCTTCCGAAAGCACTGGTGATTACCGTAAAAGAGCTTCACTTTCTTTCATGTCGGATTCATGTGACTTGATCCCAAAACTCACAATTTTGGCACATTCATTTGAACCGGTCGAGTACCTAGTTTAGAGACATATATTGCATGGGGGTTTTTGTTGTTTTTGTTTTTGTTTTTGTTTTTGTTTTGTTTTTTTTGTTTTTTGTTTTAAACAGGAAAACTAACTGTATACTCACAGAATTACTAAGCGTAGTGCTGCAATATGTGACGCCACACAGAAGTACCACAATGGCTACAACAGTGGTCACAATAACCATCCGACTGATTACTGGACTGTACAAGTTGAACAATTGATCCATATATATAAGCACATATATAGTGAAGCACATCAGTGGCACGTTTATTGCAAATGCATTCAAATTGTAAAGACTAAACATGTCGTCTAAGGAGGATACCATTTTGGACACCGCCAGGTGGCGCTTTCGGTAGTATTCGATGAAGATCGTTCCAGTTTCTTTCAGTTCAGCTCTCATTGATTCTGTTATGTCGCGAAATTCTCGATCCAGACTGTAGCTCAGGGTTACCATCACATAAAGTGGAGTATAGAGAATTGTTCCGAAAACAGTTTGCATCAAACCAGCAAATATTTTCCAGTAAAACTCCGTGTGTTCTCGTTTGGAGTCAAATGGCATCCGATAGTAATGTACAAATAAGTCCCCTACCACAATGGTGGATGCGCCCATTGAGACAACTATTACTGAGATCAGACATACAATGCCCCGTATTGCAGCCCTCCGCATCACGCTTGTGGAAACACCATGGAATTCACGTTTGTATTTTTCCAGTGATTCCAACAAATGGGGAAAAATTGTCCTCACTACAAATATAAATATTAAAGCGGCAGCCAAGACTTGCCAAGCGAATGCGTGAAGTAGAATCTTCTGAAACAAGAGGGCGCCAAATTTATCCTGGGAACTATAGACGGCGAAAAGGCGCCAAAAGTTGTAGTTAACGCCCAAAGTTATGGCAATGACATAGAGTTTTGACAATGACATCGAACATGACTTTTCTTTCTCTACAGTGTATGTTAATCCAAGCACCTTTAATAAAAGGATCATACTTCGTAGCGCATCTTTGGAAGGAATATTTGGTCCGTCCTGTTCGGGTCTTGAACTGCGACAGAAAGACGGAAGACATCCAAATAACCATCGCCACGTGGAGATGTCAGAGCGGATACCGGGTGTAGCTTGGGTTAACCTGACACGTAGACCTCGGATTCCGAGGCTGGCATCCTCCATCTTGCCACCAGGTACTGTTTTTAGTTTTCCAGTTGAGGCTTCCTAGTGATCTGTTGCCTATCGATAACAAAATAAAATCAATTTGAGCAACTAACACAAAACGTTTCACTGCTATGAATTAATAAGTGCGTGAGCAGCACCCTATTCATTTGCTTAAGTCCGGGGCCTTTTGAATCCACGTTTTTCTGCTTTCTTACACTTGCAAAAACTCCTCGAGAAAGTGTATATAACCTGAAAGTACACTTCTCGTAGTAAATTACAAACAAAAAGTCCAACATAGTCATACGCCCTGCTGACAAGGAGCTGGGGAATCGTGACTGACCCAAATAAAACCCAATTTGTGGAAAATGACAAAGCCTTAATTAAAGCCGAAGTAAACGTCACAAGAAACGCGTATGCGTAACTAGTTATAAAACGTACTAAAAACTGGAATCTTATGATGTATACATTGTGCAAACGAGATCAGTACAGCACAAGTTATGGTCAAATTAAATTTGGTGTTCTTGCATTTTAAACACTGCAGTCAGCCATTTTAGACAAATATCAATCCCAAAATGCCATAGTAATGACATAGTGTTCTCCCGGGTAAATGTGCAATATTTCAATTGTCTGCTGAAACTACGATGTTTAAAATAGTTTTATCGATTGTATGTAGTTCGACTCGATTGCTGTTACAATTTTGATACGTTATTACCACTTATATAAAAACCCGCCGGTACTTTCGGACCTGTGTCCACTATGGGGGGGGGGACCTTCTCCACTCTATCTTTGACTAAGTGTGTGTGTGTGTGGGGGGGGGGGGGTCTTGCCTCGAGTGCCCTGTGCCGCTACTTAATTCATAGCCTGGGGGCAACTTCAGTGTCTGACACAAAATCCCTATTCTGGGGCCTACAACTGGTAACTGTATGGCATTGTATTTACATTTGCAGGTAATCCTTACTCTGGAAAAGTTCCATTATATATTGTACATTACATTCATTCGCCAAATTAACCTTCCCTTAACACTAATCACGCATATATTTTTGATACTACTTTTTCAAACGATCCGATCGACTTGGCTGCCATTTTAAAAATTGTGGATTTCGCACCCAATGGTCTGTAAATGAGTATAGGGATGATGGGCGGAAGGGGGTGGGGGGTTATAATATATGAAACAAAAAGTATGTATTTTGCAAATATTTTAGAGCATCAGTAATGACATGACATATGCTGTGGCTGCGGTTCACTTTGACATCCAAATGAAATGTATTTTTGTGTGACTGTTGCGCAATCAATGCATTGCGCAATGTTCAAAATGGCGGTCACCAAGTGCCGACTCAAGGTATCGTGTCGCATTTGGATTTGTAACTGACGATGATAACTGCTTCAATCACAACCGAGCTGGCTGATTAAAGTTAAGATAGTAAGTCATGTTTTAGAAGTATTTTAACGATTGTTTGCCTTGGTAATTGAGAGAACGGACACCTGGATCGTTGCTGCTTCACCGAACACCTGTTGCTATGCAGCTATGCTGTTTCACCGGCCAAAGTTGACCCTCAAGACAAGTTGAAATCAAATGCTGTGTTTGAGTTGACTTTACTGTAAAATAACGGCAAACGATGGCCACTTTCTCCATAATATCTTTCAGCCCGGGTTAACCAATTTTTTATTAGGGAAGGGCGGCTTGAAAGTACTTTTTTGGTTCCATTCT
>OZ026621.1:25855260-25919260 GCA_964020975.1 Hermodice carunculata | reverse complement strand
AATTTAGGGTTGGGGCTTTTTAGTAAGATCTGTCAAGTTACCGGAGCCACACATACATTTTTGTTAGGCCTTACGTAACTAGGACATTTGTTGAAACATGCTTAAAATGGATGCTCTTTCCCTTTTTACACATTACCCCATTTGGCATCAGTCGGCACTTGTCATTTAAAATACGATTAATGCAAGTTTATGCATATAAAAATAATTAAAATTGGCCTAAATTTTTGCTGCGTCATTGCTGCTGCATTTTGGGATATATCACCACACAGATTACAGCCTCCAGATCACAATATATGTGACATTTAGAACAACCGTAACTTTTGTTCTACTCATCTAGTGTGCACAATGTTTACATCAATATATTTCCACACCTAAGAAGTATCATATGAGAAAATGTTTGAGTGGGGTCTACTTTGGCTTTAATTGGATTAGTCTTCACAGTCAGAATAACAGATTTCTCCATAAATTATACAGACAATCATTCAAATTTTACATGGCAGCTTAGATTTATCTTTGTTTAACAATAAAAACATCGCCAATATTCAATTATTTATTATACTTTTCATTGTTTATTATATTTTAATAGTATCATTTGAATTCTGAGGCAATTCATAACCTCTTACGGGTTTCAATCCCCCATCACATTAACATTTATTGATATGAATATATTTCTGTGTATACTTTTGTGACAATAAGTACAAAAACATATAAACACACAGGCCCGTCACCAGGGGGGGTTCGACTAGTTCGAACGAACCCCCCTTTGCAAAAAAAAAAAAAAAAAAATCTATCTTGCCTAAATAATAGATGTGAACACACCAATAGCCCACCACCAGTGAGATAAACTGTGTATTATGTTTCTTCCAATGAGTCCAATGGTCCCTACACCAACCTTCAAAGAAAGCTCTGTAATCTTATCTATGCCCTGCTGTGAATCATTAATGATATCAATATCATGTGGTAAGGGTTTCTCTGCCTGTGTATCCATTTTTAAATTTCTGTGTATCGGATCATAAAACAAATCATTGCATATGAATATTTGAGGAAAATGACTCCAATTCCGTACGTTAATCACTGAAATCGGTATAGGAAAAAGTGTTTTTTGCCTAGTTCCACAGAATTTCCCCCTAAGAAAGCACACCCACACCTTATCATGCGAATGTGAACACAATGCTAGTGTTCTAAGGAGGCTTCACAATTACATGAGGTGTAACATGCGGGAAGAGCGACTAACAGGACTGGCTCTCATGCATATCCACTATGACACTCAGGTGGATTTTGACCAAGCAGTAGACCAGTTTGCAAAACTTCATCCACGTAGGCTTGAAATGGAGAACATCATTTTCTAGTGTATATCTAGTAAAATGGACTTGTAGCAATCTCATCAGAGAGGGTTTTGCACTCACCTCTGATGTTATTTGATTGCAGTTCATGGAGTCAAGAACTTTATTAATACATAAACTACAACTACATAAACTGATAATCTCATAGAATATTGTCTACTTTTAAGTTTTGTACACCTTTGACCTATGTTTCAACTTTGCATTGTTTATCAATTTATTAGAAAAATTATTATTGTTATTTGATTGCTGTTTGTATCAGAGGTAAAGTAACAAGACATCATAATAAAGGTTTATTCTGCTGGAATATAAATCAAAAGTGTTCATAGAATAGAAATTTAGAATAAAAATACCTAGATATGCACTTAAAATTATGTTGGCACAATGGCTAAAATGTGACCCCAAAACTCACCAGAACACACCATTTTGTCACTCATTTTTTCAAAAGCTTCTACCTCTTGGGAGGGGGGCACGCCCCCCTCCCAAACCCTCCCCCCGCTCGGTCGCTACCGCTCCCTCGCAGTGACAATACCGAATTCGAACCCCCCTTTAGGAAAGGCTGGTGACGGGCCTGACACATACACAAGTTGCCGATTTTAGACCAAATACAAGAGTAGAATCCATACTTGGTCCACAATCAAAATAACCGATTCACTGGTGCACATAGACAAGATTTGTTGAAATATTTATACTCCCATAAAAGAGGTAACCACTTCGTTGGAAAATTTTAATTGAAGTCAAGAGCAATGTGTCAATGAAGGCAAAAGGGGAAGAGAGACGCTGTGAAGGGTAGAAATAGAAAAGAGGAATAAAAATACGCACTGCCCATGTCCTCGGAAAATTTGCAAGCACCCAAATCACAATAAATTGAAGCAAAATTTAAATTTTTGTCCGGCGAAAAGTGTGTTAAAAAACGTGTAGTCATCTATGACGTTACTTGAAAATTAAGTGCGGATAGTTCAAGTTTTACAGAACTGGGGTTTCAATCATGCCAAAGAACCTTAATGTAAAAAAATGCTTTTGTTACAGAAAAACATAGCACCCTGGATCATGTTCGGACCTGGTCAATGCAGATCTTTATAAGCCACAAAATGCGATACAGCTATCTGGCCCTTTATGTTACCTAGTGACACACAATGGTTCAATATATATGGTTTAGAATAATAAAAAAGTAATTGAAAGAACACCCAAAGTTACAATATCACGAGCCCCTTTGCGATTATCATGAGTCTTACAGTCTCTGCTGAAAATCTGAATCCTCCGACCAAAGGTTTGACAAGAGAAGATGGGCACAGTTTGCACAGATGAAACGATATACAGATGTACCGATAGATGCCGGGCGCTGACCAATCATAAAATGTCTGCTGACTGATGGGTTACTTTAAAAAAAAATAGACTAAGATACATTATATTTGGTAAGAACGTTTTCAATATCACTTTCATTTTTAGTGTATGTAACTGATCTTGTGGACAACCTGACTTATGATAGAAGACTTTCAATGACGACCCTTGGTTCCTTGAAATTGTTCATAATCCAGTAGATCAAAAACTACTGTTCAAAATATGCGCTCTACATCTAGCTTTCCATACATGCTCTGTTACTCCAAATCGGAAAATACTTATCCGAGTCATTGAAGAAAACCAAAAAAAAAAAAAAAAAAAAAGAAAAAGAAAAAAAAAAAAAAGAAAAAATGGAAAAGCGCCAAACTTCATAATTACTGCGTCATGGTGACCCCAAAATTAGGTCACCAAGTACAGTTACATGTATAATGTAACCACGTGCAATTTTGATCTGGAGGCTCGATTTTCCTTGCCATTGTTGTCCAATCTGCACCCTGCCATTTGAAAAGCATTCATTTCAACTTTAGAGGCATGGTGACCTCACAAAAATTAGTCAAAGTCACTGATGTTACATGTTATTCTAGCATTGGACATGGTTTATATATATCGTATAAATTTGGCAAGTCTATCCAATTACTTTCCCAGGTATAGAATTGTATATCTTAAAACACATTTTGGCTCATAGTTTGTGTCAAATTATAGTTGGCGCCACTAGTAGCATCAGCAACTTAGACTCAGACACTCCCCCCCCCCCCGAATCGCACCAAATTTCATGAAGATGAATTTCAAATTAAAGATGCAAGCGCATTCACAAGATTTTCATATTTCGACCATTTATTACATAATGCCTTATCTTGTTTCCACTTCAGTTATACACTGGCAGGTGGTTTAACTATGATAAGCTGTCCAGCTAGAAAGGGTTTATATTGGTTCAGGGGTAAGTCAAATTGTTCTTATCTGAACCTGTACTATACAAATTTAGAGATTAAGGTTGTTTGACAGGTATTCTTCTTTCATAATAAAGCTCTGCATTTAGAAGCAAAACTTCACGCATTTAGCTAATTCATCATTTGCCACGTTCATATTTATTCTTTATTATGTGGGTTGTCTTTGCTGAATATTTAGCTTAGACAAGGAGCCGCTACTCAGAGAGACATGTACCGGTAAAATGCTCCGAAACATGTTGAGAGTTACCCGCTGAAGACCCTTTCATTGATTTGGGCTGATACAGCCTGTGTCCAAATTTTACAAAGGAACGTGTGCAATGTGGACAATAGTAATTCCATATGATATAGATTAGACAGGGACAGGTTAGCTTATGGAGAGTAAAGAGTTCGGACTGCGGATTAGGGTAATGACTACTAGGAAGTGGTTCTGGGCAAAAAGACACAAATACGATAATATTATAGGTGTCGAAGGGGACCTACATTTTCATGCACCCTATAAGTCCTGAAAGCTATACTGGGTTAACTTGAAAACTCCGGATGGTGTCGAGCAAAAGTTAACGCACGGACGGACGCACAAATGGACAGATATGAGCGGTCACATTGGCTGTACGAATACAATCGGAAACTTAATTCGTAAAAAGGCCCTGTTATAATACAATGTCTATAAACAGCTTATTATGATTTGTACATGTATTACACCTCCGGCCTGAAGCCATGTCTTGTCACTTTGCTGCATTGTGGCTTCGAGGTTATCGCATGAAAAATATGCTTCTTTTTTCTGTAGGATGTCACACATTGTAACAGATCTAATATATACAATCATGCATGGTATCCACTGGCGTAACACTACCATTAGATGGAATATGCCAAAAATACATAAACAGTGCCCTGATTGTTGAATGTTCACAACCTACGTACTTTAAGCGTAATATTGCACACCAGATCCTGTTTGAAAATAATCAATATAGGTTTTGTTATGTTAACCCAATATATAAAAGATACAACTGCCTGGCCTCTTTTGTTTTATAGCAAGCGGCAAAAGAACCAAATCGTTTGGTTAAGAAACAATATATAAGTTAATTTAGACTAAAAAAAAATCTTAATTCATTATTGGGCCCACCTAATATCCATGCCAAACCAATATTCTCTCCCAAAAGGTTTGGCCGGAGATGACCATACCCACACAAGTTGATAGGTGCCACAGGGTAATGCATCGGATTAGCGCTGATGATTGCCAAGTCAGCAGAGTTTATTACTGACATAAAATGACTGCTACAGCACGGTGATATGTTCTACTCTTGCAATCAATATTATTTGGTCTGTTAATTGTCATTTTGTGTCGGTCCTTGTGCACACACTTATAACAGCTGTGCAGCCAAGATCACCACTGAAGGGCTCATCTACTGCTGTCTATTCAGGTTTTGCGGTCCCGTACAATATGAATGTACATCGTGTCATTTTGATCACCTTCTGCACTGGTAGCATGTAGATATTATTTTTTTTCTGGTGCATTTGTACTCTGAAAACAACTTGGTGCCCACAGAAGCTACTAGTGCATATTGAGTCTGCCATATCAACCCTAATGGCGCCAGATGTTCCCCATAATGTATATGCGCTTTCAAGGTTCCTTATGAAGCAGGTCTTTGCTACGAAAGATGTAAAGCTCGGATATTATAGCGATAGTGTCTGCTTCGCCGGCTTTGATAAGACTTGAAGTGCACGAAGTAGTGCAAGACTAGTTTTTTAATCAGTTAACAAATGGGCTATGCTGATAGTAATCCCTGACAAGCTGCAGAGCGCCTCCAGGCGTATTATTTTTTCTGATGAAATCGGAAGGGGTGGTAAGGGAAGGGGGGGGGGGGGGTCCCAGTACGCTGTTACAGGCAATAATTTTGTCCTAATCAACGGTACTGAAAATAAAAAAAATTAGAAATTATGGCATGCACAAAGTACGCAAAATTGAGCGGCTCCCAGCATGCAAGTACGTTGGAAATAACCGGTGCGCCGGAATGGAAAAACCCATTCATCTCCATACCCATCCAACCTCCATGAAAGCCAATTGAAGCAAGTGCCTCAAAAATGGGGATTACTTTTGTGTATCTTTCATACAGCATGCGCGGTAATCAGAATTAAATTTGGATAAAAGGATGCATTGAAGATGTCTCTTTCAGACCCAGTTGCTCTGAAATGGAATGAATTGAAATAACAGAAAAATAAAAATAAAAACAGAAAGCCCACATCATGTGCCACGCGACCAGCAAGATTTCAGCTTCATGTGGATGCTTGAAGGTGCTAGCACATTTGAATTTATGCATTTGTCTAACTTTGATAATATAGTAAAGTGGTCCCCAATTACTTAATTTTACACAAAAATCCAAAAGTTCTCTTGATTTTGTACGGTTTTAATAAAAAATGTACATATTTCACAAAAATGTAGCATTTAGGCAGCCCTTTTTCAAAAGTATAGAGTTTTGACCCTCTAATGTTTTTAAAACGCGAATGTAGAATATAGGGATCACAGGTGCCTACCTGTCCTTTTCAAGACCAGCGCGCGCGATTAGCCTCTCCCTACCCCCAACTCCCGCCTTCCGCCACGGTGCCAATGGCTCCAAATCCCATGTTGTGATACACGTACATGTCTAACACGAAATTGAATTCGTTCAGCGCTAGTCTCTTGGCCACGATCTCTCTTTTCTCTGGAGTTAAATGCTGGTACTTGAATGACAGTCCTTTAATGTGGAATTCTGGAATGATTATGTGATTACAAATGTGCCCAACCGTTGTGATAAGAGATCAATGTGTTAACTGACAAATTGCGGACATGCATTTCTAGACATGTACTCTAAATATGAGACATGTGTATTAGTTTCCCGTCACAAACCCGTGCTGCACGGGGTTCACGACACTCTTATAAGGAGGACACACATCACAGTCCCGGGCAGGGCCAAATATCCTATTCTCGCAAAATTAGTATCTTTTGGAGAAATTTAAGAGTAGGGAATACCAAAGTCATATTCATTTAGTGCTTCTGAAATTGGTTACAAGAATAAATTTCTACTTCCTGTACCAAGTATTCTTACGGTAGTGGCTCGTATTTCGCAGGCGAGACTATACAGTTGTGGCGGGAAATTAATATGGATGCCTTGTATTGACCCCTCTCTCTCTCTCTCTCTCTCTCTCTCTCTCTCTCTCTCTCTCTCTCTCTCTCTCTCTCTCTCTCTCTCTCTCTCTCCTGCCCCACCCCCTCTTCCTTCCTCCTCCATTTGGCCTAGTATTTACGGTTATTTGCACATGCATGGCATGTTGGGCCTCACACAAATATGGCCTCTGTTGTATGCTGGCAAGGCGTCTTGCAATATTGTGTGTTATACTGAATTATTGATATATGTCTGATCTGTCGTACGGCGAGTCACGCTTGTTTTGTGATGTGGGAGCCTTTTCATATTCCGGTCTTCTACTACTGCATGTGGCTTTTGTCAGAAAATTGTTTCTGTACACGCGTGAAAGGACCAGTACACCGCACAAATGTAAACCTGGGCATGAGAAACCACTTGCACCGTTCGTCCCCGGTTAATAAAAAAACTATAAATGTACATTTGGAATAATCAAATCTAGATATAACTGTACGAAGTCAAATCAGGTCGTGCAGTCGGGTACAGCGCCTTCCTCGCAGCCTGCTGGGCATGTTGTTCTCAGTGAGAATGTAATGCCCGGCGGTGGGTATTCAAGCATTTTCGGGAATGTACCACGCTATTCCAAATATATTAAAGGCAAAGGTTATTTTCTAAGCCGACTGAAGTGGTACCAAAGCCAGGGACTCGATGGAGCATTATTTGTTGGTGCCACCTGCGATTCTCGATCAGCAGTGCACAAAACGGTGGCTCTTCCACTCTACCTCGTCGATAAAACGACACGTGTGGTATATTAGCGTTGTTTATTTTTTTGAAGACACAGCAGGCCTGTGGTGTAAGAAGCCTGCTGCAAGTTGCCTTCGCTGACAGACAGACTGAGTCGCTGATACTGTTTGCGGACCCGGCCGGGGCGGGGGAGAGGGGGGGGGAGAGAGAGAGAGCGCGCAAGTTCTCCGCATATGTAAACAACGACATCACCCCAGCAGACAAACAAACAACACATCTTGAAGGCAGACAGCTCATCGAGGAAAGGTAGGAGCCAAATGTATATTGCGATAGGGTGGACAAGTACAAACACCAGCTTTACATGTTATGGTTATATCTCATTTCTTAACATGCTGTCAAAATTACAAGACGGCGTGTTTGGATTGAACGCCACGATCCTCCTTTTATTCAGGAGGTTACAACGGGGTATTCAGAAAGTAAGACCTTACCTTGAGGGGCCTGGCGTACGTGTATCACGCGACACCGCACCATATAGGCGTCAGTAGTTATCCCCAAAAAGCACCTGCAGGTTACAATTTAAAAATAGAAAATGGACGAAGCCAAAAATAGAGCAACCACCAGGCAAATAATGCAAAGATATACATACCACTCTCATCTCACAGTATCCAACCGGCGTCTCTATCAGCTCTACACAAGCGAACTGTGGAAGCGTTCGGCTTTTGTCGCTGTGGCCGATTGTCTAACAACAAGCTCTCCCAGCAGCTGATTGTTTACTGCTGCTCAAGACATCTGTATTGCCTTTGCTTAATTAATCATGAAGCTATGATTAAGTCAAGATTGTCACTAGTCGCATCATGCTACGTCGCGGGCATTTTGAGGCGATATGCGTCTGTTATAAATGATTGTCAATGCGAGACTAGCCGGATCCATTACAGTATATGTTATCGATACGCATAAATTACATGAGGCTGCCGTTTGCAGAACTCATTGCATGTACGCTGTCAAGCTTTCAGATGACAATCCTCGTGTCTAGATCATGTATGACTACCCCTGTCTCTTGAAGCATGCAACTACCTGTCAAACTTGAATTATTAACATTTTTTTTGTACTGTACATTAATTAACCGTTTTCGATAAGAAGTGGCATCCATATAGGATAGCGCACCTTTGAAGCCATGGACGTCAGAATAAACGTTATTAAAGATGATGTTTGCTGGAATAGCTGCAGTAAAATAATAATAATAATGATAATAATAATAATAATAATAATAATAATAATAATAATAATAATAATAATAATAATAATAATAATAATAATAATGTAGCAAGAACGGATTTTGTGGGTATAATTTTATCATTTTTGATGCAAATATGACATCAATACGTGTGGAACGATCATATATATATAGATATAATTATAGTCAGGCCGCCTTTATCTGTCACTTGATAATTCGGCACCCTTGAAATTCGGCAACAATTAGCTGCGAACAGATTTCCCCTATTTATTTACTACATGATAATCCGGCACCCTTAAAAATTATTTGTTGTTTTTATCATGCCTTATGTCATTTTATTGTAGATTACCTTTATTTTACATTTTGCTATGTTTTAATGTATATGGTCGAGTCTTCAGACTTATTTAAATGTTGTTTGTTTTGTTCATATATTTATTGACTCACCCTTGCATCTTCATATGTATTTTACCATTGTACCATCCAGGGCCTAGAGGAAGACCAGTGATTATTCACTGAGCTAGTAACCCTGGCTTAAAGAATAAAATCTATCTATCTATCTATGTATGTATGTATGTATGTATGTATGTATCTATCTATCTATCTATCTATCTATCTATCTATCTATCTATCTATCTATCTATCTATCTATCTATCTATCTATCTATCTATCTATCTATCTATCTGTCTATCTGTCTGTCTGTCCGTCTGCCTGCCTGTCTGTCTGTCTGTCTGTCTGTCTGTCTATCTATCTGTCTATACCTTGAATTTCGTCACCGTCATAATACGGGACATGCACAATCCAATGCGCATGCGTCTACTAAATATCTGTGGCGTAAAGCATTCTGGTCCCAGTAGTTCGCTCACGGTGACAGCAGTATGGTGACGATTCATTGCTGTTCCAACATTAAAAGGGAACAGCAGTGATAGTTTTTACTTTTTTTGGCATTAATGGTCATTTTAGATGTTCACTTTACATTTTTTAAAATCCTCTTTTTCTCAAACAGGTATTTAATTAGAGCTTTTTTTATATTTCCAGTAGGTGCTCTGATGTGTGATGTCACATGGGCTACCCTACATAAAATATACACAAACCTTCGCGGGGGGGGGGGGGCACCAAGCTGAGATACACCATATTAGCAGGCATATCATAGTGACTTGTGGACTTTGTTAATCACCCTCTTTAATTTTTTCATTCTGGTATATTAGCTGACGCCCGCTTCACACAACCATGGAAGCTCTTAGCTTGTGCATGTGTATTGATTTCTGCATTTTGTTTTCCTTATTAATCCTCATCAAATGAGAGATCATCTCAGTTTAATGAATTTGATTATATCTATACACACTGCTTCATCCATAGTAAAAGTGGACTATGTGTACTTTGTTAGGTTTTCATGTTTTGTCAGAGTTTCACTCGGCTGTCATTGCATTAGTTGCAGCAGTTAGTCCAGGTGACATCACAACCCTCATTTACATAATCTGAGAAACTTGATATCTGCTTATCCAGTTGGGAAAAAAGTTTGTATTTTCTGATATGGGTCCACATTTATCTCATAAAACAACTCAAAAATTGCAAATTATCACCGCAGTACCCCTTTAAGTTATCAAATTTCATTGCGATGGCAGGTCAAAGCCCCAAATGTGAGAGGGTTGATTTAGATTGGGGAAAAAGGGAGATATAGCGCTGTACAGAAAGTAACATCCCACAGTATCGCAACAGAACATTGCTAGTGTGTTCACATTTAGGGGTCTAACGCTAGCATTCTTTTCCGATGGGGGGGGGATTTTGGTAAGAAAAAAATACGCATTTGCAACACTTTCATCGATTTAGAACTGTCTTTCTAAAAACAAGAACAAAATCTAAGACCATGGGTTTTTTGTATGAAT
This sequence comes from Hermodice carunculata, assembly GCA_964020975.1. NCBI lineage: Eukaryota > Metazoa > Annelida > Polychaeta > Eunicida > Amphinomidae > Hermodice > Hermodice carunculata. Next base: position 25,908,657 of record OZ026621.1, on the reverse strand, counting down.
ATAGGTGCCACGCTCAACAGTAAGATATATCGTGAGGGATGTAGAGAAATTGATCGCAGTGGAAAGTTCACAAGCTTCTGCAAAACGAATGAGAAATCCCAAATTTGACCAAATAGATCAGGCGTTATACTTTGGTGCAGTGAAAAATGTCTCATGGAGTCGTTATTAGCGACAAAATCCTGTTGGAAAAAGCTCAGTTAACTGAGGCGCTAGCTTCTGTTGCCACTTTACGTGTTTTGTGGCGATGACGTTGCAAAGATTTGGTGCATTGAAGAAAAATCAAGGGACATGAAAACACAACGAAGTAAACACAGAAAGATTTCCGACTTCTTTTCACCAAAAAGAGGAACTGAGAAATTCACACAAAGTACACAACCTATATGTCTATACATGCATGTCAATGTATTGCCGTATTTGACATAACGTTAGAATGCACCACGTGAGAACGTTTTGTGATAATGTTATTAATTTCATTACACGTTTCTCTATTAAGTAAATTTTGGAATAATGTTATAATTTTCATTGCATGTTTCTTTATTAAAGTTTCATATAAATAGTACTACATGTAATTGCGTTCCCATCTAATTGTCGTCATGTGTACAATACAAAATCTGGCTTCTTAATTTAGTATCCAGGTGACATACACTCTGATTTACTAATCTGGCAGCCTTGTTAATCCGGCAAAATGGCCACAAACAGATGGTGCCAGATAATCGCGGCCTGGCTATATATATATATATATATATATATATATATATATATTCATTCATTTCTGTAACTGTTGTTCGAGGCTCATTGTATGTGCCTACAAGACAAACCTATGAATAGAAGTTGGAATGACACCTCTACCGACAATAGTTTTGAAGAGATTGAACATTTAAACTGTTCAAGTTCCTTCAGTGATATAAAGTAACACTCTATAACTTTTGTTTGTGGTTCATTGGATGTACTTAGAGCACAAACTGATGAATTGAAGTTGGAATGACACCTAAATTTCAAATGACCCTTATTAACATAATATTTAAAATTGTCACCCATCTTTATAGAAAAGCCATGTATGGAGGTATAGTCATGCCTAGTTTGGAGATTCTGCATATAAATAGTATTCTAATATGCAGCGACGGTACACAATAATTAGCCGGTCAAGTTCACTCGAATCACTGTCGCTCAGCACACAAAAGTACTGACGTGAGATTAGCCAAAAATAGTTTACCACAAAATACAAAACATTTGAAAAACAAACTGTATTATGTAGTTACAGTAATTGTGACAAAAAATATCTAGCCAAGTCAGCTAAAATGGCTTGCATCCATACACAGTATGCATATCTCTCTGATGATAAAAAAAAAAAAAACACTGTAACTTGAAAGTGTCGACAAGATATACAATTGTCATGCATGCTAATTCATCAGTGAGGGGACATTATCGAACACAGATTTATGATTGAGGTTGAGCATATAGGCCCTGAAAACTTGTCATTACATGTAGTTTCACCCCACTACAAAGCAGACCCCCAAAAGGTTACTCAAACACTAAATTCCACTAATCTGCAAAGCCCAGCAATCATGTCTAGGTGCAGACCCAGACATTTTGTTTTTCCAAGAATTCTTATTTTGTCATTTTTATGTCTGGATACAAACCCAGATGTATTGTTGTTCCTCGGATTCTTTCTTTCTTTCTTTTTAGCTCAGCTGACTTGTCAGTCAGCTGAGCTTATCTTATGGTCCTCCGTCCGTCGTCCGTCCGTCGTCCGTCAACAATTTACATTTTCGACTTCTTCTCCGAAACCGTCAGCCAGATCCACTTCAAACTTGGTGGAGATGTGCCTTGGGTGAGTCTCTACCAAGTTTGTTCAAATGGTCACGGTCCATTGATTTTTGGATTTTTGATGATTTTTTTTGTTCTTTTTTTGGCAAATCTTAAAAAATCTTCTTCTCTGAAACCGCGCACCCAATTACTTTGATATCACACAGAAACACTCCCTGGGACACCTAGTTCTTAATTTGTTCACCAAGTGGCGCTGCAATTTTTTTCTATTTTTTTATGAATTTTTGTGTGTTATAGCTATTTTCGACTTCTTGTCCAGAACAGATTAAGCTGAAACATGGTAGATATGTTCCTTGTAGAAGGGTCAAACAAAGTTGTTCACTATGTGGGAATGCTGCAGATTCCTGATTTTTAACGATTTTTTCCATTCTGGTACTTATCGGTCAATGCAGCTTTCCTAGTGAATACTATGGAAGTCAATGAGCATTCTAATGCTAATTCACATTTTCAACTTCTTCTCCAAAACCGTCATGCAGATTAACTTCAAACTTGGTGGGGATGTACCTTGGGTGGGTGTCTACCATGGTTGTTCAAATGGTCATGCTCCAGTGATTTTTGGATTTTTAATGAATTTTTTTGTTCATTTTTTGGACAAATCTTAAAAAATCTTTTTCTCTAAAACCGCTTACTCAATCACTCTGATATCACACGAGAAGACACCTAGGGACTCTGTGTTCTTAATTTGTTGACCAAGTGGCGCTGCAATTTTTTACTATTTTTTTTATGAATTTTTGTGTGTTCTAGCTATTTTTGACTTCTTCTCCAGAACCGTTACTCAGATTAAGCTGAAACGTGGTGGATATGTTCCTCGTAGAAGAGTCAAACAAAGCTGTTCACTATGTGGGAATGCTGCAGATTCCTGATTTTTAACGTTTTTTTCCATTCGGGTACTTATCGCTTAATGCAGCTTTCCTATTGATTACTATGGAAGTCAATGAGTATTCTAATGCTAATTCACATTTGCGCCTTCTTCTCCAAAACTGTCATGCAGATTAACTTCAAACTTGGTGGGGATGTACCTTGGGTGGGTGTCTACCAAGTTTGTTCCAATGGTCATGTTCCAATGGATTTTGGTTCTTTTATGATTTTTTTTCCAAAAAACTTCACAAAAGTTTTAACATGGGAATTTCTTGTAATGGTTATAACTTAAATAATTTTGGCCAGATTTACTTCAAACTAGGTGGGGATGTGCCTTGGGTGGATCTCTACCAATTTTGTTCAAATGGTCACGCTCTATTGATTTTTGGAATTTTTATGATTTTTTTTCGTTTTTTGGGGGCAAACCTTTTAAACTCTTCACCTCTGAAACTGCTCACCCAGTTGTTTTGATATCGTTCATAGACACTCCCAGGGACACATAGTTCCCAATTTGTTCACCAGGTGGCACTGCAATTTTTTCTAAATTTTTTTTATGAATTTTTTATATGGTTTTGTTATTTTTCACTTGTTCTCAGAACTGTCACTCAGATTAAAGTGAAATGTGATGGATATGTTCTTGTGGAAGGGTCAAACAAAGGTGTTTACTAGGTGGCACTGCTTTAGATTCCTGATTTTTAAGTATTTTCAACTCGGGTACTTATCGATCAATGCAGCTTTCCTATTGATTACTATGGAAGTCAATGGGTATTCTAGTGCTAATTCACAGGACAACTGACACAAAATTTACTGTTTACTTGATAACTTGAGATCTGTTTTGAGTTAGTACTGTGATGTTGCACATGTTAATGTTTTTGTATGAAGGGTGCACGGTTGGCTGAGCTGCAACACGCTCGCCACTCACCTCTGCGGCCCGGGTTCGATTCACGGCCGGGGAAGCATGTGGAAAGAGTTCCTACCACTCTGACTGTGCACGGTGGTTTTCTCCGAGTCCTTCGGTTTCCTCCACCAAACATGTAGGTAGGAAGTATACGCCACGATCTGTGCCATGGAGAGTGATTAATATAGGCTTTGCCTGCTTCGCAATCCATGTAAAAGATATGGGTCTATACTTTTTTTTTTTTTTGTATGAAGGTCATGCTGAGACAGTACATGAATGACTTTGACCTCATTTCTGGGGTCACAGTGCAGCATACATGAATTTTACTCTTCATTATAACTTGAGAACTACTGGAACCTTGATGTTGCACATGTAATTGTTCTTTTATAATGGTCAGACTTACTCAGAACATGGGTGACCTTGATCCTTTCCCAAGTTCATAGATCTGCAAGTGTGATGAATGTCAAGATCAGCTGAGCATGGGCTGTTCACACAGCCCTCTTGTTCTTTCTTTCTTTCGTTCGTTCGTTCGCTCCTTTTCTTCCTTCCTTCCGTCTTTGTTTCTTTCCATGGGACCCAAATTTGTCCAGAGTTTTTCTCCGTCACTATTATTCTGCAAGCCACTAAACTTGCCTTGGTGACTCACCTACCAGTGAAATTGTGCACAATGTTAGAAATAGTCATGATGTCTAAAATTACGAAAATTAGGGGCAATTGAAATTTTAAAAGCTCCATATCTTCTAAACTATTGCTGATAGACACAGAATTTTAATTTGCCTGTATAAGCTTGTGACACATGCCAATATAATGAACAGTAAATTAAAGTTCTAGATTTTTAATTTATGCTAATTAGAGGCATTGAAAAAATTCAATTTAAAAGTTGAATATCTCTAAAACTATTATAGATAGGGGTGCCATTCTAACCTCAGTTTCTAGGTTTGTGGCAAAGCCACATCCGATGAACCATGAATCAAAGTCGTAGGATTTTAATTTATGCAAATTAGGTGAACATGCCAGATTTAAATCTTGAATAGCTTCAAAACTATTATAGATAGAGGTGTCGTTCCAACTTCAATTTGTAGGTTTGTGACATAGCCGCATACAATGGACCAAAGTTGTAATGTTCTCATTTATGCAAATTAGTTGGATACACAAAACGTAAATCTTGAATAACTTCAAAACTATTATATATAGAGGTGCCATTCCAGCTTCAGTTCTGTAGGTTTGTGACATGGCTGCATGTTATGAACTATGAACCAAAATTGTAGATATTGAATTAATGCAAATTAGGTGAATACACAAAATATAAATCTTGAATAACTTCAAAACTATCATAAAGATGGAGGTTCCACTTATACTTAACTTTATAGGGTTTTTACATAGGTGCATTTAATGAACCATGATGCAAAGTTAGGATTTTAATTTATTCAAATAAACCAAGTACACGAAATCTAAATCTTCAATAACTTCAAATCTATTATTCAAAGAGGCACGATTCCCACTTCAATTTGTGGGTTTGTGACATAACCATGTAGCAAAGTTGTAGTCATTTAGTGAACGGACACTAGACAAATACATCAAATTAAAATGTTGAAAAGCTTCAAAACAATTATACAAACTAGTTTTATTTAAACTTCATTTTATCAGTTTCTGACATGGCCACATTCACGTAACCATGAACCAAACTTGTATCCTTTTAACTTTTGCAAATTTGGCTTATAAACAAAATTTAGATTTTTGGTGAACAATGGCAAAGTATAAAATTTCAAGCTGTTTTCATTTTGAAGGCACCCAACTGTGAAGCAAATCTTCTTTTCTAGTCTTTCTTTCTTCACGACCAAATTTGTCCGGTCTTTTTCTCGCACAATTTTATTCTGAAAACCACCAAACTTGCCATGGCGAGTGACCTACCAGTGAAATTGTGCATATCGTTTGAACTAGTCGTGGTGTTTAAAATTATGCAAATAAGGGAAAATAGCAATTTTAAAAGGTCTATATCTTCCAAACTATTGCAAAAAGACACAAAATTTCAATGTGCATGTATAGGTTGGTGACACCTGACAATATAATGACAGCAAACGAAAGTTGTAAAATTTTAAATTATGCTAATTAGCGGCATTGAAAAAATTAAAAGTTGAAAATCTCTAAAATCTTTATACATAGGGATGCCATTCCACCTTCAATTTCAAGGTTTGTGGCAAAAATGCATCCAATGAGCATGAACCAAAGTTGTAGGATTTTAATTTTAATGCAAATTTGGTGAATATGCAAAATTTAAATCTTGAATAGCTCCAAAACTATTCTAGATAAAGGTGTCATCCAAACTTCACTTTATGGGTTTGTGATATAGCTGCATCCAATGAAACATGATCCAAAATTGTACAATTTATGCCAATAAGGTGAATACACAAAATCAATATCTGGAATACCTTCAAAACTATCATACATGAACGTGCCATTCCAACCTCAATCTATGGGATTTTTGTGACATAAACCCATCCAATGAACTGTAAACAAACGTTGTTTGCTTTCAATTTTTTCAAATTAGGCAAATATAGAAAAATTAAAATCTGGAATAGGTAAATTTAGATTATGTTGAACAATGACAAAGTGTAGCATTTCAAATTGCTCTCATTTTGAAGGCACCCTGATAGATTCGCTGTGCAGCAAATCTTCTTTTCAAGTTAGAACTCCTTTCATACATGAAGTAAAAGCAAGAATTGTGTTTATGTGATCTCCTTTGTGACTGATATGATCCCTCCTTACTGAAGCTAGGTGTGTGTGTCTGACTTATGCATAACAGCTAGTAGATAATTAGTTGAGTTATTGCAGGCTTGATAATTAAGCTGCCACGAAAACCATTGAACCATGCAGTCACTGGTGAAACTGGTGCCCCGGCTTGTAGATGCATCTTGCAGCTCACTGTTTGGCCTGCATGTCGCATTGCCACTTCAGAAGTGCAAGGGCATTTTGGCTATTTGCTGTGTAGATGGTGAAGACACAACAGGCATTAGATAACACATCTTGTTCTACCTTACTACCGGGTGCAAAGTACTGCGTAGCTGTTGTATGTATTTTGAACTTCTTCCATTGTTGTCAAAAGGTGAGAACAAAATTTGGCCATTTCAATGTTCAAGAGTGAAGGGCCAATTTATGCCCTGCCGACATTTCTGTGTAGCTGTTGCATGTATTTTAAACTTCTTCCATTTTTGTCAAAACGTGAGAACAAAATTTGGCTATTTCAATGTTCAAGATCAAGGAGCTAATTTATGCCCTGGGGATATTACTAAGTGTGACTTTTCATCCACACAGCAAGACATACTACAGCCTACATGTATGACTGCCCCCTCTCTATTGCCACTCATCATACAGGCTGTGGAGTATAGAGACTTGAAAACGCATTTGCCCCTTCAGTTGATGTTTTCATTTCATATCTACGAAGTTTCATGATCAAATCTACACTTCAAAGGGAAGTATTGACTTTTGCAGATCTTAGCTTGCTCTTTACTTACAGAGAACTTGTTGCCTAGCAATCTTTCCATATCCTGAACTGTACTTTTCAGCCACCAGTTGCCCGTGTTGTCACCAGATAACAGATCAGACCAATGCTTTGCTCGATAAGCGTGCCACAAACAGAAGTGAGCTTTTTTTGCCAACAGATGTCCTCAGCTACCAGACCCATTGTTGTGGGATGTGGGGCTACGAATGGTCCTAATTTGCATAATTTTCAACAAAAGTTAACTCTAAATCAAAAGGCCAGACTATGAAATGAGGTATAATCATGCCAAGTTGAGAGTTTCTGTGTATCCTGGTGTTTAAATGAAATGCTGGACAAGCCACTGGTAAACAAAGAAGAGAGAATTTCTGAAGAAAAAAAAATAGAATGTCTATGTTGGCACATAACAATGACAATATAACTAAATAAAGTATACAAATATGAGTACATACAATGAAAACTTTCCCGAAAACGGGATAAACAGAGGTTGGTGGGGGGGGGGCGGCTGAGGACCGGACTGGTCACCCGTCCACGGCTACTGAAGCAAGGCAGCACCCGCAGGCCACAGCCAGTAAACCGGCGACTCAGCCTCGCCCACCCAACCCGAGCAGCTGCGCGTCTAACAAGGATCTTACAAGAGCACCAATAAGCAGTGACACAATCAAATGATCCTTGCTTGAAAATTTAAGAAAATTATAATGATAAAGTATAGCCCAAATAGAATCCACTGCACTGTCTTCAGGTTCAGTATAAAAATGGCTTGGTATAGCTAAATATGACATGGAAACGGGAAACGCCAGAAGACACAACTTGCTTGAGTAACGTGCGCATGAAGAATATCCCCCGTGCAAAAATTTATCTATAAAATGAGTAGAAGGGCACAGCCAGGACCGTAATTTTTTGTTTTTGTTTTTGTTTGTTTTTGTTTTGTTTTGTTTTGTTTTCGTTTTTTGTTTGTTTTTTGTTTTGTTTTGTTTTTTTTGTGTTTTTTTGTTTTGTTTTGTTTTGTTTTGGTTTTGTTTTGTTTTTTTGTTTTTGTTTTGTTTTTTTTTTGGGGGGGGGGGTTGTTTTTGTTTTCTTTTTTTTTTTTTTTTAGATGAAACATCTTCCGTTCTGATAGAACTTGTGAAACTGGCCGGAAAATCATTGTCTCGAGTAACTTGGAATGGCGGGAATTTTTACCCAAACCTAAGCATTGTTTTATTAGGCCACTTTCACAAGAGTCGAGTTGCTCAAGCTGAGTAGCCTTAAGTGGTAGTATGTCACAAACGTAAACCAATGTAGGAACATAGACAATTTTCCGTAAATAAGATTTACTTGCTCTCCTGGGCTTGCTTATTTACTTGCTCTCACGGGCAAGCCCAGGAAATTTTAAAGCAACTTCAGATGAATTACGAAAAGATGGCCTGCAATTATTATTACCAGAGTGTAGATGGGATTTAACTAAATTTCATCGGATATTCTAACCCCAAGAATATTATTGTTATTTACAATTTCCGGAACCACGTCTTTCAGGTAAAAAGCAGGTCGGTTAACATACTTTCTTGCTCCGTATGACAAATATTTGGATTTTGCGGCACTGATATTCAGGCCCCATTCACGTGACTGACAGTCACAGTTGTTTACAATAGTTGGTAACCCTGCCGTGTGACTTGAAAAATTAGATAAATCATAGGCAAAATTAAACACACCGCAAAAAGTGTACAACTACCAATTTTCACACCATGACCCAAATCTGCTAAGTCTCTTAATATAGTATCTAGAAAGATATTAAATATTACTGGGGAAATAACGCCATCTTGACGGTTCCCTTTTTACAGAAAATATTTCAGAATGAGAACCTTGCCACTTAATCACACGCACATACATTGTTTTACCAAGAACATGAAGATTTCCATGGCACAACCAATTTTCCGGTTCGTTTGTACCTCAGAGCTGTGTGCCAAATTTTATCAAAACATTTCTCCGCATCTAAAGTATTGATATGTAAAGAAGGAGACTGAGCTGTAGAATAAGCTCTAACGTGCATTACTGCAAAATATAGGTCTAGTAGCTCTACGACTTTTGCAAAATATCACATAATTATCAACCGACTGTCACAGTGACTAAGCCGGTCTGGGATGTTGTTACAAAGTAACACATGGTAACAAAACGTTAGTGCATTTAACCATTGCGATTTAGCCGATGGAAAACAAAACGGGTGGCAAACATGGAAAAACAGAGACTAATCTTGTTCCATACCCATGTCTAGGGTTGAACAGTCCATAACAGGTCCCTGGGTTGCGTTAGCTGGCCACTTGTAATGCATATGTCCGACTGTATCTTGCGAGGATAACATGAATGAATGAATAAATACGTCTTTATTATACTGACTCGTAACATATAAACATAACAAAGTATATATACAAAATAGCTTAGCTAGCCAGCCCATTGGGTTTATGCGGTCAGTTTAAACAGGGACGTGTTATATAACAGGTCCCTGGTTTAGAGAAAGTTCTGTATTACTTGTCCTGTGCATCGGTGCAATGAAAAACAGTGTATCAGGAATCATAAAATTCATTACTGTCAAGGCTAATACTATATATATTCAGTTATACGTATTTTTTCGTTCTAATGCTGTTTCGATATACCTACACAGAGGGAAAATAATATGTTGCATCATACAATGTAATTTTGCAATATCGTGGAGCCGTTGAAGATTAGAACTATAACGCTCAACTTGTGGTAAAAGACCTTCTCGATGTCACAGTAAAGTGGGCATGTTAAAACAAAGTGTAACATATCTTCTACCACATTTAACTTGCATAATTCACATAGCCTTTGCTCAACTGCTAGGCGACTGTATCCAACTGTTTTGATTTTTATAGGAAGAATACCTTACCGTAACTGACCTAATAGCGACCGCTGTTTGCGATTTCTTTAAACAGGGCATATATACTTAGCTTTGGCTTGGACTCTACAACCAGTTTCCAACAAGGCTCTTGGAGAATTTCTATTTTACCGTTTAAGTATTCAAGATTACACAGCCTCTGCTCAGTATAAATATCTCCATAATCAACCTCTCTTACTGAAAATACGCTTCCGACGTGTTGCGATTACATTATTCGTAGTCCCATTTGAAAATTTTCGTGGTTAACCTATTTCGTCTATGTTAATCATGCGGTTCCAGAAATGCAGAACACATGCGTAATTTCTGTACTTAAGCTTTTGCCATACCATGTCACCATGAAGTCCGAGAATTGGAGCTTTACTGTGAACTACCAAGAAATATCTTATAGCTCTTAGCTCAACTCGTTCAATATCGACAAAAATCCTTTACTCCCCATATAAAGGCACCATACTGTAAAATAAGCATCACATCCCGATTCGTAAAGAGATCTATCTGTATTATAACCAACATTTTTTAACGTTTTAAACTTACTTATCAGAGCACCCGGGCTCGTTACCCCGGAGCTAGCTAGTACATAAGCATTTTTTGTAAAATCTAAGTGTTAATCAAAGATAATTCCTAAATATTTGTATCTATCCACGAGGTCTACAGTCTTTCCATACACATGAAGATGGTAATTGGTTTGGATCCACGAGGTCTACAGTTTTTCCATACACATGAAGATGGTAGTTGGTTTGGAGCACTCTCTTACGTCTAAAATGAATTGCATTAGATTTTGAGAGATTGATTTTTAAACCCCATTTGTTACACCACTGTTCAATAAAAGTTAACATATTTTGTAACTTTTCCTCCTAGTCACTTAATAAAACTAAATCATCAGCATATAAAAGCGAACAAATATGCGTTTATCCGGCTTGAATTCCCATCCCAATTCATTTAATTGTAGAACTAACTCATCAATAAAGGTGTTGAAAAGACAAAGGGACAAAACGCCCCCTTGTCGAATACCATATTACGTGTTAAACCACGAAGTTAGCCCACAAGGTAATTGAATTGCTGAAAGAGTACCTGAATAAAGATATTTTATAGCAAAATACATCCTGCCCGAAATATCGTATTGTAATAGATTACATAGCAACATTTCCCTGATAATACAATCGAACGCTTCTTCCATGTCTATAAAAGCTACAAACGTACGTGAACCCTGGGTCAGTCTGTTCTTAATAACAGAACTTAAAACAAAAATATGATATTCATAAGATCTGTTCTCCCGAAAGCCATTTTGATCATCTGTTAGTATATCAGCATATTCATAATAATCCATTATTCGTTTGCTCAGCACACATGAATAAACTTTACTGATACATAATAATAAACTAATACCCCTGTAGTTAAGAAGTATATACGGATGTTTGGTAGCACTTTTGGGTATAGGGAACACAGTAGCTCTCAGCCAGATCGTTGGGATTTGGCCAAATTGAAAAAAAGTATGAAACAAGTTTTGGAGAGCTAGTATTGCAGAACTGTCTTTCAAAATTTCGTTCGGAATTTCATCAACACCCACAGCTTTCTTACTTGAAAGATTAGTAACAACACACCTTACTTCGTCACATGTGATATCTCGATTTAAAACATCGCCGTCATTTTCATTTGGTCTAACACTCTCCTCATATTCATGAAGCTGATTATTAACAATACTTAAGAATTTCAGAGCACTCTCGTCCAAGTTATCTGATCTGTTATACAGTTTTGAAAAGTCCGACGCCCATTCCTCTTTCACTTTATCTTTATCCGATGTAAGAGTGCCAGCTTCATCATACACTTCAGTTACACATGACTTATCTTTACGCGGTCCGAGTTATTTATTTATTTATTTATTTATTTTATTTATTTTATTTATTTTATTTTTATTTTTAAACTTTTTCTTACATCTCTTAGCCACACCACTATGAGGTACATAACTATCAAGTTCTTTAATCAATGTTATACAAAAACTTTCGTAAGCGTCATCAATATCAGCTTGGTTGGCTTGGGTCCGTTGTAACTTTTCAATAATTGCTAAAATAGGTTGTCTCCGTAAATAATTATTCCTAAGCATCTCCGAGGCACAATCAAAATAGTATCTTTTTCGATGTGAGCCTCCAGCTTGGTTTTCAAAACCCCTATCAGCAGCTCTATGATTGTAATCAGTGCGTGGAACATGAGAGCAAGACTTCACAGAGAAGTAAAGAATGGTCTGGGAGTTTCTTTCTATTAGATATTAACGGGAACAAGTTATATTTGTCTATAACAGAGTTAGTTTTATAAACATGAAAATTTGAACACAATTCCAAACACTCCTGCGGTACAACCATATAAGCTACCACCGAGCGACCTCTGGCGGTGATACACGTGAAATCATCAAATGCTTCATTAAAGGGACCGTTCAATGACAACACATGTTTGGATAGCTGCCACTTTCACACCTCATCTGTGCAGCTGCCAAGTGGGCAGCTGGCCTTCGATCTCTCTCAGTCATGTACACTATCTGCGACAGTCCACGGCCAGGTCTCAATAATCGGGTGTAAAAATGTGATCTCATTGTATCTTTGTCGTTAATATTGACTCAAGATATAAGTCAGTCAGAGGAAAATATTTACCAGTTAGATAATGGATACGATCTGAAATAAAGGGTCATAAGCACATGTCCTGATGACGATTGTATACGGAAACGTAAAATACTGCCTTACAAGGGTCGCGAGGTTACTGCTAGGTAGGAGTTTTGATATTGAAAACCATTCACAAATGCAACCTTATAATTCATCATTCACAGACCATACAGATGGGACGGGTTATGCGGAGTCCCTACTGATCGTCACATACCCTATTTTCAGGAATTAAAAGCAACTCTAAGAAATTGACACAAGTAGCAGATAAAGTATTAGGTCCAAAATTTCTGGAGTGTGAGGATTTAATGTAATTTTTTTTTTTAAAAGGGGGACAATAATACCAATACAGAAAACGTGAGACACTACCTTATGTGATGTCAAAATGAGAAGAGACATGAAAGACATTCACATAGTGGACTATTTCACTTTTTTTTTCATAAATAAAACGTTCAGCGCACAAGCCATTCATCGATGGGAAACAGTTTCTATTTAGTTTCAATGCACTCAGAAACATCTGGTGCAGAGACTATAACACTGTGTACAGTATCAGTATGACATTAAAACGTGTCTTGAATAATGGGTTGAATATACATTTGTTCTTCATTTACAATAAGCTGGTCATTCTTGTCATGCTAAAAATATGCACAGTCAGAAGCATCTAAAATAGATTTAATCTTTTTCTTTTTCTTATGTTTGATTCGGTCCCAAAGCGTTGTGGTTGGTTCTCGTTTGATTAATAAATAATGCATTTGGACGTACAAAATAGATTTGCCATTGGCTACTGATGAAATGCCTCCAGTGCTTCCTAATTATTATTTTTTCACCCTTTTATCAAAATTATAAATTCGTCTTGCCTTGGTCTGCCTGCTTGGGACCAGACAGGAAACCTTTTTACGTTCTGGCAGGTGGCTCAACTTTGGCCACCAGTATGGTTTAGGTTTAAAACCTACAGCTCGAATACAGCCAGCCTCTTTTGCTGCAAGGTGGATAACATCGCTGAATGCATTCATATATTTGGTAACCTTAGTTTGCAAAGTCAACCTGTTGTGAATCAGAATCATAACAGAAAGGAGCAACAAAAGACAGTTTGTGGGTCAGAATATACCTAAACTAATTATTCTTTACTTGAGAACTACAATTAGGTGTAGGAAAAGTGGGTATGTGGGGCATATCAACAACACGTTCATGAGCACCAGCATCTTTTTGGCAAGTACAGCAATTCACGTCAAAAAGAATCGAATTGGCAAATGATTACTCGGATTTAATGCTTCCTCCTCAATAATATTATAATGTACAGCATTGGTAACATCATGAGTGGAAGAATAAAATTTGATCTACCCAGGTATATATGCCTCACGCTTATCATTAAAATACGTGTATGCTGTATCTGAATTGTTCAGAAAGTCTAACTCCCAGCATAATCGTACAGTATAAAGGAGTTCTTATTAAAACCTTTCCCGTCATAGCAGTGCTTACTTAATCTATTTTGCTGTGGCAAAGCAGCATTCATATCACCACAAATTTTTACAGATCCAAGCATAGCATGAGTGTCCAGATAGTACCAGGAAAGAGTTCGGTTTGTGTAGGCATAGAATGTTTATCACATGGACTACTGAACTGGCGGAGTCCAGGATAGCAACAAGCAAAAGTGTATCATTTGATTTTTCCAATTGCCGGTAACGTAACCGTTTTCAGAGTTTAACAAAGAACAGTTAATCCACTAAGCAGCCTTTTGTGGTAGGTATGAGGGTCGACCTCAACCATGGTGCTTTTAGCCAAGACGTGGTAATGATCTTTATTTTACGCACCATTGTTGATTGCCCAGTTTTGGACTAAGTCAACAGCTTTCCTCGGCGCACTCTGGGTGTCATGCGCCCAAAGCTGTTGACCCGGACCGTTATATTCTCTGGAACTACAGGCATGCTGGTACTTGAATGAAAGCTCTTTTCACGGGGATTATGAGTCTAGCATCCTTGATATAATTGAGAGCAGTAGGTCTTAAATAGTTCGACTTCAGTCGCATTTAGCGTTGAAAGAGCAAATTACGTCCAACTTATCATTTCTCAACCAGGTCTCCGACAAGCATATGGTATGAATACACCACTGCGACCAATAAGGTAGTAAACAGTTCTTGCAATAGCTTAGTTCCGAGATAGGGACAATTTTGGCCACCGGTGGCGCTGACTACTATGTTCCCGCGAAGTCCCGGACGTTTCTCCAAGTCTCGGGGGACACTTGCAAGTCTCGCCATTTTTCCCCATTGGGGTAACACGGGAAAGTTGGTGTCATTTTTTTTAGCGCCGGTTATTTCAATAACCTACAAGACAGTGTAACTACAAGAAAGCATGCCAGTGTACAACTGTAAGATACCAGGATGTACCAAAGATAGCAGAAAACACGGTCACTATGAAAAATATTGTTTACGATTGGCGACATTAAACAATAAATCAATATCGAATAATTATTATTAAAGCCAGTATGGATGACCCCTTCTTGCGTGACTATTCCCCAGACCTGATTCAGTGCCTCGCCTTGCGAGGTTGGTCTTGTACAAAGTGCCTACACATACAAAAGTTTGCATGGAACAAAGTTGAACAGCACGTGTAACTTAACCCCATGGATGCGCCCCTGTTCCGCAAGTTAGTAGCCCCTGGATTCGCGGTACTTCTGAACATTCTTGGGTGTCCAGTCACATTTGCTTATTAGGTAGGCAATCTTTAGAAACTTCTTAAGGTCAACCACTTTCATCTTTGAGAATTTGTCGAGTAGTTCATTTTCCGTCAGTTCAATCACGTTAATCGCCGCTCCGTCGTCCGTATTTCCCGCCATGTTCACTGAAACTGAACGATCACTGTTCTGTTCTGTTCTGTGGTGGGATTTTTTTGGCTGTCTGTCGATATGACAAAGTTAGCCAGGATGGGTTGTGTTATTCTTAAGTAGGTTATGGGTTCCGGTAGTGCAGAAAATTTGAGTATATTTGATTGTATGGTACGGGGATGGGGAAGTCGTCAGGCCACGGGGGGCAAGAGCCAAGTGGCCACCGTCCTGACAGACAAACCCGCTCCACAGGCTAGACAAAGTGTTTTTTTTTTTTTTTAATCATAATTATTTGTAATATGGGTTCCTCGCGGGCGTGGGAGCCCTCATGCAGGTTACGGGGGTGGGGGTGGGGGTGGGGGTGGTAGAGCCTAGTGGCCACCGTCCTGAATGGGGCAATCCCAGAACGATCACTGTTGCATGTCGATTCTCTTATGGGTTTCGCTGTCACGCTGTGTTGGTCAC
This sequence comes from Hermodice carunculata, assembly GCA_964020975.1. Lineage (NCBI taxonomy): Eukaryota > Metazoa > Annelida > Polychaeta > Eunicida > Amphinomidae > Hermodice > Hermodice carunculata. The sequence goes on along the minus strand of OZ026621.1, from coordinate 25,892,758 downwards.
CGCCTACTATTACCCCGGGAAAGCTTGACCGCGGAATTGCGTTACCAGGCATGTCGGGCATGCGCGGAGGGAAAAAATCTACCATGCGAAGCCTGGTGTTAAAAAAAATCCCTAACTCGGAATGCCCGTATTGGTTTTGTTGTACTCACACCTTTGGGAGCCATTTACCTGTAATTAGCCCACTGTTTCAGCTAGATTATTGTACATGAATTTATCAGCCTGTTTGTGTTGTTTGGTTTGACAGATATTTTTTCATGACGAGTTTTGTAAGCAGAGGGCAAAATACATATTCATACGCAGTGACATAATGCTGGCAAGCCGTGCTAGGAGCAAGGTTTTCCCGACTTTGACAGGTAAACACTGGCATACCTTTTGATTCTATTGGGCAGAGACTTGCATAGGAGTTTCGTGTGAGCGTGAAGGCGTCGTCCCTGTTCATTTACATCGTAGTACGACAGTGTGACCGACATGTGGTGCTCTGTTTCGAAAGTTGTGTAAAGACTCTCCTTTTTCATCATGTCTGTGTGACAACACAGACATATTGTTTTTCTAGGAATTCTTTCTTTCTTTCATCTTTCTTACTTTCTTTCTTTCTTTCTGCCTTTCTTTCTTTACGGGCAAATTTGTCCGACATTTCATTTGAAAAGTATTACATCTAGAAACTCCAAATTTTGCACAATTAAAATTATGAAAATGAGGGCTAATTAAAGTTTTAAATATTCAATATCTTATATACTATAGTAGATGTGGTTCCGAGTATATAGGATTTCGATCATAGCAAGGTAATGGTCATCTCAAATGTCAAGCTCATGTCAAGGTCAAAGGTTAAAGGTCAATTTTAGGCCAAAATGTCATTTTTGAGGTCAAGGTTCACTTCAGGTAGAGGTCATCTCAAGGTAAAAGGTCATTTCAAGGTCAAAAGCCACTTTCAATGGTGACTTTCTTTTAGCCATAACTTGGTAAAATTTTATCCAAATTTAATCATGTTGGGCTCAAATTGTAGCTACTGTGACCCTGCACATTTTAAAAATGTACATGTGACCTCTAAAGGTCAAAGGTCAAGGTCATTTGGACCTTTGAAAGTTTCATTCAGTCATAACTTGGACTCAAATTGTAGGTATTGCAACACTGCACATTTTTATAGGAACATGTAACCTCAAAAGGGCAAAAGTCAAGGTCATTTGGCCCTTTGAAAGTTTCTTCTTGCCATAACTTGGTCAATTTTCATCTGATTTGGTTCATGTTGGGCTTAAATTGTGGGTATTGTAACACTGTACAATTTACATGTGCCCTGTAAAGGTCAAACGTCAAGGTCATACGGACTTTGAAATTTGCATGCAGCTATAAGCTTAATGTAATGTGAAGTACCAAAGGATAAAAGTTGTAGCATTTAATATTTACAACTTTTGAAGGCACACAGACAGATTCTCTTTGAAGCAAATTTTCTTTTCTAGTTTTGCTTGTTTTCGATGAAAGGTGTCTACAACACCAATTGCATTCTTTTTTTTTCTAAAGTGACGCAACAAAAGTTACACGCCTTTATGCTAATATGAAAATATTCAGTAGGCCTGAACATAATGGTGGTGTCATTCCAGAAGACATCACATTCAGTATTTTAAAGCGTTTACATATAATATACTGGTATTCGTGGGAAGACTGCATGTACCCATGGCCCACGGGTCGTGGCGGTTCAGGTGCTAACAAGACACGCGAACAGTGCCATTGTGCTTAGGCTTAGATTTGGTATTACTGCAAGAATCATAGAAGTTATACACTTATATCTTCAATAGCGCTGGTAATATTGCGCACCGTTGTAGTGTCCATACCACTACCAGCGGCAGTCTTGGTCGACCCGTGAGAACACAGCTAGGCGCCTGGAGCCAGAAGGCGCCGACGAGTGCAGTGACACACACCTGAACAAGGGGTACATATATATATATATATATATATATATATATATATATATATATATATATATATATATATATATATATATATATATATATATATATATATATATATATATAAGATACATGTAACCCTTGTTCAGGTGTATGTTAGTGCGCTCGTCGGAGGGCCCTCTCGCTCCAAGCGCCTGTGTGGCTGGCCCATCGCTCGGAAGTCCTTCCAGAATGGCCTGGTGTTAGGCTTGCGACTCCACGAGTATTGCCCGATGTGGTGCCTCGCATGAGGGCTACTCTGGTCATGATTATGTCCATGGTGATTAGGAGTCACTTTATGAAAGACACGGAGAGTAATATTTTCATCCCAGTTACGACTGTTCATGACTGATTGCACGGCGTGACCCACCATTGCACAAACCTACTCCAAGATGTCGTCGACGGAATGAGAATGACTATCGTCCACACCGCCAAAGTAAATATGAGATACATTGTCCATAGCAAGAGTTTTCGCTGGTTTTCTCTTGTTGACTGCCATATCGGGGTCTCCAGTAGCTGAACTAAAAATCAGGAAACCTTAAAGAACGAATCTGCAGGCACTGGGTGGGTGCCTTGCCTGCCAGGCTGAGGAACATGTACTTCCATTCAAGTATGCACGATCCATGGCATGTGCGACACTCCCCCAGACAGCTCTGATATGCTCCATGGCTGCATAAGAAAACTGTACAAATCTGTTGATCTGATTGTACTTGCTGCAGCTGCGCTCTCTCCCCATCTAGTTTTAGAAATATATATATATATATATATATATATATATATATATATATATATATATATATATATATATATATATATATATATATATATACAGAGAGAGAGAGAGAGAGAGAGAGAGATTAAATGTAGATTAAACAATTTTTTATTGCTCCTTATTAGCGTAAGGTAATGTCCAACCTATTTTGGCTATTTGTAGATATTGTGTTTCATTTTGGACACAACTTATGTGTAGTGTACCTTTGTGCAAAGTTTGTAAGCGCTAACTCAGTAAAAAAAGCACACAAAAAAAGAAACTAGAAAATAAGATTTATTACTTAGCAAATTTGTGTGTGTGTGTGTGTGTCTCCAACATTTTCATAATTTAAATCCTAGTACAGCTTGTGTTTGTGGTTTATTTCATGCGCCTTCAGCACAAACCTATGAGTTAAATTCCAAATGGCGCTTTTACATATAATATGCAAGATTTAAACTTTTAAAGTGCCAACATTAACATAAATTAAAATTCTACAACTTTTATTTGCGGCGCATTGGATGCACCTCCACCATACACCTATAAACCGAGCTTGGAATTGCATTTGTGTCTTCACAATTTTCATAGATTTAGATACTCAGCTTCTGTTTGTGGTTTAGTTGATGCGCCTTCAGTACAAAACTATGAGTTAAATTCCGAACGGTGCTTCTACCTATAATAGTTTTGGAAGATATGCAAGATTTAAACTTTTGAAGTGTCACTAATAGGCATAAATTAAAATGGCAAAATTTTTATCTGCGGCTCATTGGATGCCCCTGCAGCATACTCTTATAATTTGAACTTGGAATGGCATCTCTATCTATAATAGTTTTAGAGATGTACAAATTTAAACTTTTCAAGTGCAGCATATATTAGCATTTACAACTCTGGTTTGTGGCTAATTGCATGCCCCCGTAGCACAGATCTACAAATTTAAGTTGGAATGGCATGTGTACATATAATAGTTTTGAAGATATTCAATATTTAAACTATACAAGTGTCCAAAATTAGCAAAAATTAAAATTCTACAGCTCTTGTTTTTGATTCATTGAATGCACCAACAGCACAAACTAACAAATTGAACTTGGAATGAAATCTCTATCTATAATAGTTTGGAAGGTATTCAACATTTACACTCTTCAAACGTCCCTTATTAGCATCAATGGAAATTTTAAAACTTTTGCTTGTGGTCGTTGGATGCGCTTATGGTCTAAACCTATAAATAGCAGTTGAAATGGTATCTCTACCTACAGCAGTTTTGAAGATATTCAACATTTAAACATTCGAAGTGTCCCTAATTAGCATAAATTACAATTCTACAACTTTTGCTTGTTGTTCGATGGATTCGCTTGCATCACAAACATATGAGCAGAAATTGGAACGGCATCTCTACCTATAATGTTTTTGAAAATATTCAAGATTTAAAAATTTAAATGCCCTTAATTTGCTTAGTTTCAATGCAGTCAAACATTTTTGTGAAAAGAAAGGAATTCATTTATGGATCTATCATTAAACCAAGTTTGGAGCCTCTAAGTGTACTAGTGTCCGAGAAAATTGTCCGAGAATATTGCAGGAAAAAAGAAGAATGGAGAGAGAGAGAGAGAGAGAGAGAGAGAGAGACAGAGAGAGAGAGAGAGAGAGAGAGAGAGAGAGAGAGAGAGAGAGAGAGATTTTATTGCAACTTTGATTTATTTATGGATCTATTTATGGGGCCACAATATTCACATGTTCAGGCTTTAGTGATGTCTGAGAGTTTAGCTCTCGACAAAATTGATGGCCACAATATTCAGATGTTCAGGCTTTAGTGATGTCTGAGAGTTTAGCTCTCGACAAAATTGATGAACCCAGGATGTGAAATGGCACATCTACGCATAATAGTTTTGAAGGTAGATATTTAAACATTTCAGCATTTAAATTTTTCATGTTGCCCTATCAGGTATAAATCCAAATTTTACAACTTTTGTTCACGCTTCAGTGTATGTACCTATAGCACAAACCTATGGATTGAAGTTGGAATGACTCCTCAACCTACGATCATTTGAAGATGCTGAACATTTAAACTTTTCAAGTGCCCCCAATTTAGCATAAAGTAAAATTGGACGACCGTTGTCTGTGGTTTTGCAGACATTCAATGTTCAAATTTTCAAATTTCCCTAATTTACCACAGTTTTCAAAACTCACCTCTCAGTAGCCTTCTGATGGTGTACTGATGTTTTGGAAATTCTAAAATCTCTGTCTTCTGATGTTTTAAACTTTGCTGACGTTCACTGGAATCACTCTGTCTTTCAGCAGGTAAAAGTACTGGCTTCAGATTAGACAAAAATAGTTTACCACAAAACACTATACGATATTTGGAAAACAAATTGTTGTGTACGGTCACAGTAATTGTGAAAAAATCTAGTCAGGTGAGTTGGTATAGCTTGCATCCACATATGCACGCCTCTCTGATGATGCTAAGATGCAACTGTGCATTGAAAGTGTCCACAAGTTACGTAACCTTTATGCACGCTAATTCATCAGTGAGGGAACATTCTGGAACACAGATTTATGATTGAGGTTGAGCATAGCATAGGCACCAAAAACGTTCTATCATGTAGTTTTATTCCAACCCACCCCCACTTAAACAAGTTCACTCAAACAATTAATTTCCCTAAGCGGCAAAACCCACGATTTGAACTGCTTCCTCACATAAAGAAAAAGCAAAATTTTGCTTCTGTAATCTCTCTTGTTTGTGACTGGTATGCCCCTCCTTACAAGAGCTAGAAGGTTTGTGTGTGTGTGTGTGTGTGTGTGTGTGTGTGTGTGTGTGTGTGTGTGTGTGTGTGTGTGTGTGACTCGTGCATAACTACTAGTAGATAATTAGTTGAGTTATTCCTGTCCTGATGTTCCTACATTCCTTACATCCCTATGTTGCTTGCATGACGACACTATGGTTTCAATACTGAACATAGGGTACAAACACTTGGTATCCCTTTTTTAATTGTTTCCTTATTCGGCAAAATTGCTTCTGTCAATAGTTATTCGCATCAAAAGTGGAATTATTTCAAATAATGTAAAATCATTTCTACCTTAATGGCCATCAGTATTGAGAAATACAGAGCATCCATTGGCTTGCATTTAGGTTGATGTAATAGCCATACTATTGGCACATACTTTGCAAACGTATCTATTGAAACTGAAATGGTAATGTCATTCAATTTCTTGGCTTCATCACTCGTGACATTTTTACTAAATGGATTCCTTTTTGTCCGTCATATCATTTTGATCTTGTGAAAAATCATTATTTAATACAAAGAGAAACTTAACAAACCTAATTCTGTAAGCCCATGTACCATTTGAACACTATCAAGTCCGATATTCTAAGAGCAAAGTCCTATTCCGTACCATTAACTGAAAAACTGTATTGTTCTAAATCATAAAAGCAAATTAATTTATAAAAGGAACAAATCATATTCATAAAATGTGAAATTTAGAAGAAAGATTTAGGCATTAGTATCCTTTTAAAAAATCGGGTCATCAGCGGGGAACCAGCGCAAGATTTGTTTCGGTGCCATTAATCCCCGGACAAGTCACTCTGCTAACTGGCAGCACCATGTTTGCATTTCCAATACAAACATCCCGAGCTGATGTAGTACGGAATAAAGCGCATGTGATGTTCCTTTGTTAATAGGCCTACTTAAAAACGTAGCCCACATGACATAAATATAATGAAACTACACCTAACACTCATGATTAGGCCTAACAATATTGAATATTGAAATAATAAACCATCCCACACTTACCTGCAGCGCCTGGTCTTCGTATGAATTTTTTTTTATGCCAGCAACTGATATACATCCTAACCCTGTCCCTTCTCACATGCCATCAAAAATGGCTTAAAAGTCTGCCAGGCAAACGTCCGAAGTATCAAGAATACTGGAAAGTTAGGAGAGATTCAGATGTTTGCACAGTCTGAAAATTTCAAAGTTATTGCCATCTCTGAAACTTGGCTAGCTGCTGACTGTCCTGATGAGCTTTTGTTTATTGAGAACTTTAAACCGATCTTCAGACGCCATCGTCAAACAAGTAGAGGAGGTGGAATTTTAACTTCTGCACATTTATCCCTACCGTGCACTAAGCGCGATGACTGAGAAAGCCAAAACTGTGAATGCGTCTGGATAGAATTTTCTACACGTCTTGGAACGTCTTGGTTGTTGGCAATTACTATCATCCACCCATTCATCTAGCAGAAATACGTGACACTTTCCGTGAATGTGTTTCTACGTCCATCACCTCTGTACTTAAAAACAATTCATTTTCTTTGATTTTAGCTGGCGATTACAATGATACGTGCACTGATTGAGACTCAGATAACCCTGACAGGGAACTAGACCACAGAAACAAAGAAACGTATTCGGCATCAAAATCGAACTTGGAAATGATATAAGCGATACTCTAATACACCCACCCCGGACAGCTTCGATATTCATACGAAGACCAAGAAGTTCTATCGTTTCTATAAAAAGGCACGCAACATGGTTGTAAACAAAATTCGACTGTCGATGCGTTCATATTTACTGAAATTAAATCCAAAACCTGACAAGAAAGACACCAATCTTAAGCAATGCTGGACGTTGTCCAAATCCAAATCTGTCCTTGGCAGCAAAATCTATCAAGACCCCCCCCCCCCCCCATCATCGACGATAATAATGTTTTGTCCTGTCTGACGTGAAAATGCGACTTATTTAACATTTACTTTGCAAGCCAATGCAAAACTCTACCTGACACTGATTCCTCTCCCATGCCTGAATTTTTATTGAGAACTGATGGACGCCTGCATGATATCACTTTTGGAGAGGATGATGTGAAGATGGTGTTATCGTCTCTCCGACTATTCTCTAGCTCCGGTCCCGACAACATTGAAAGTATCGTACACAAGATTACAGCTGGGTCTCTCAGTAAACAATTGACTAAAATTTTCAGACTGTTGCTCAGCCTTTTATATTTTCCTAAATCCTTGGAAGCATTCAATATATGTCCGGTATTCAAAAAGTCAAATAGACAAATTATAGGTAAGTATCGTCCTATTTCCTTACTCTGCAACTTTTTCAAAGTGCTTGAAAGACTGGTATTTAATGCTTTGTGTGAATATCTGACACAGACCAATCTCCTAACCCCCAAGAACTCTGGCTTTAAAGCTGATGATAGCACTATTAACCAACGTGTTTACATTCTTTACCATATATACAATAGCCTGGAATCTTCCAAAGAAACCAGAATGGCATTCTAGGACGTATCCAAGGCATTTGATTAGGTCTGGCACCCTCGCCTCCTTTTTAAACTCAGACAACTATGCATATCGGAAAATCTTGTATCGTGGGTGGAAAACTATCTATCCAAGCACTTTCAGTGTAGTTATTCAAGTACAGACATGTAAATACTTCGTTACCTGTTGAAGCCAGAGTACCCTAGGGATCCATTTTGGGTCACTGTTATTTCTAGCTTTTGTGAACGCCCTTGTAGATAACCCAACATGTGACGTCAGACTCTTCACCGATGACACCTGTCTACTTGAACTCGTTAACACCTTGGCTCAGTCTTCTCATCGCCTGAATACAATTTTCTCTTCAATATGGAATTGGGGAAAGTGATGATGTGTCATCTTTAATGTCCTGAAATCTGAGGGCCCTGGGGAAGATAAACTTCGGTTTACCAGGTTACCCTCCCTAAATAAAGTTTATCTATCTATCTATCTATCCTGAAATCTTTGATTGTTGTGTTCTCTGCAAAATGGCAAAATTCAAAATATCTCATGTTTTTTCTAGATGAATCCGCAATACATGGAGGAGATACTCATACCCATCCTGCTATTACCTTCAGCAGTAGTCTGTTTTGGCATGCGCACGTATTCGTATTACCAATAAAGCTAGCCAGATAATTGCTGGCATCAATGGGAATAAGTTTAGCCTTCCAGCATTTGGTATACTGGGATGTGTATTCAACGGAAGGTGTATGCAGGGCAAGGGCAAAGTTCCACATGTAATTGCTGTCATTGGCCATGTAGTGTCCAGGGGACTCGTATGGACAATTTAAGACTGTTTCCAGCCTTGCTGCAGCTGGCATGAATAAATATAGTTTTGTGAGGGAGGGGGGATTGCAGTTGGGAGCAAGGGACTCCAGGCAACAATAGTTGACCATTTGCCGCTTTGCCATTGTTTGCACGAATAAATGTCATTTTGACCCAAGGAATGGGAAAGCCCCACATAAAATTGCTGTCACTGTTCATTTGGTGTTTAGAGGACTCCTCTAGACAATTTCAGTTCATTTTCAGCCTTGCTGCTTTCCATGAATAAATTATCCTTTTGCCCTGGGGGTGGGTCCTGCTGTCGTGGGCAAAGCTTCTCATAAAATCGCAGTCGTTGCTCATTCTACAGTTGGAAGGATCTTGTGGATGATTTGAGACTATTTCTAGCCTTGTCGGTGTTTGCATAAATAAATGGCATTATTAACCTCCATATGGTGTGGCATTTAAGGGTTAAAGCTTCGGCTGTATCCCAACAGCATTCCTTTCTATTTTAATTTGGGGGTTAAACCATATGTTCATGATGTCATACCTTTTGCCGTCTTTCGCATTAATAAATGGTCTGGGCTCTTGGTCTATTACGGATGCCAGTGTATTAGCTCCAAACAGTCATAGAAAAATTGTATACTTCACGTTATCAATTATATACCTTTAGCACCCGTTTGACAGCTTAGTTCACCTATGGCCTTTGATGAGAAAGGGCGTGTTTTTTTCAGATGATGCTGAAATGATCATTCAAAAGGGGTAGATATTGATTTCACCAGGGGCGGGACTGTACTGAAGTCGATTTAGACCAGTGGGATACCTTTATACTGACAGATATTAGTGGAAGCATGCATAGTCTATGCTTTCTTATAAGTAAGTAAGTAAAGTTTTTATTGACAAAAGTAAGGAGGTCAATGCTGACCTATTTGTCATACATGATGGAAATAAAATATCTACTGCAGCACAACACTTTACACATTTTATCTACATACACAGGTACCACAAGTACATTACAGTAGACTGGATGTATTCTTTTTATGCCATCAATCCCACCTCATATGGCAGAACATTTATGGGGCATGAGTTACGCAAAGATTCGCAAGTAGGTCATTTGACCTGTCAACAATGAATAGACTAGTTTATGCGAGTCCTGCTTTTCATGTGTTATTGGGTGTTTTCCACGCATTTACATTTTGCTTTGGTTAGGTGCAAGTCGTATGTATACAGTAATGTTGTGGAGAATTCCTTTTATTATCTTTCAGCTGGTTTATATCACACAGAGGCCAATTAGTGCCAAACAGTCTTCGGAGGCGTCGATCTGTCGGCCTAAATGATTATGGATCTACAAATCATGTGTGTGTACCTAGTTGAATATCAAGAAGAAAAATTGCCCTAGCAGAACACATTTGGTGATATTAAATTGATAAAATGATACACCTAATGTGTCGCAATCGGGTACATGATTACAACAAATATAATGATCAGTCGGGGAAAAATGAAGGTCACAGTCAGTATGCTTGTAATGTCGTCCCATTCAAGCAGGGTGATATGTGACTTCTACATTTGGATTTGTAACATTTACTTTCCACGAATGCTGTGACTACATTGAATGGCTATAATCAGCCCTAAAAAGAGGATAATAGCTGCTAGGAGTCTGTGTTCAACAGACCTTGTAACATATTCTGGGAGAGTTATGAAATAGCTGGTGTCTGCTTTAGTAGCATGACTCTGCTTGTCAACATTTTCTCTTCTGGTAATACCATACCGCTCAATGGTTTTCGAGCTTACAGCAGAAGCATTATTCTTCTTTTTCCGTGAAACTTGCCACATTAGAATTTTGATATTGCAAATTGTTTAAAAGGATGACTCACAGAGGATGCAAAGGGGTAGCTGCGTCGATCTCACATCAGCATCCTATTCATAATCCTCTTATGAAATAATCAGGAGGGAATTTGACTAGAAGTTATAGAACATATTATACATGCAGAGGAAAAGATCGGGCCAAAATATCCGATCTAATGTTTGGTATGATTCAATGACAACCTTTGGTGGTGTAGTAACCATGGCAACTGAACTTTCTTTTATAATCCTAACGTAGAAAACATATATTGATTAACATTGTCTGAAAATTTATCCTGCTTTCACAATTTATCCTTATTCTTGTATCAGCATCTCGTTTTTGGGTAACCATGGTAATAAAGATTCATCAGCCTCCCAACCATAAACCATGGCATGATCACCGAAAAATCTGTTATGATCAAAATCCCTTTGTAGTTGCATAATTCATTTTTGCCATCATAGTTCTAGATACATCAACATCCAATTCATACTATTTTTCATATGCTAGTTTTAGAATAGTCATAACCCTATTCTTATGCTAATGTGGAATAACAACAATTCGTATGCCTTTGCTACTATGCAATAATTATACATATGCTATATTAGAATGATACTAAATCTATCCATAGGCTAATTTAATATTCATAAAGCTATTTATATGCTTATTTGAAATCACAATTATTCTACTCATACTTCATGGTTGTACTCCTATGCTAATTTGAAATTGTAATCCTGTTCATAAGCTGATTTAATATCCATAATTCTATTCTTATGCAAATTTAAAATCATAATCTTTATCTTATTCGTATGCTAATGTGGAATCTTAATAATTCATATTCGCTAGGCAACTGGTGCCAAAGGTTGCAGGTTCGAGTCCCACACGCTCCGAACATGAAATATATGCCTAGGCTAATGTGCAATAATTCATAATTATACCTATGCTAAATTGGAATCATACTGAATCTATCCATAGGCTAATTTAATATTTATAATGCTATCTAAATGCTTATGTGAAATCATAATTGTTCCGTTCATACTTCTTTATTTTACTTTTGTGATAATTTGAAATCGTAATCGTAGTCATAAGCTTATTTAATATACATAATGGTATCCTTATGCTAAATTACTCAACACTTATAACTCTCCACCTTTTTAACTGAAAATAAAGCACCCCCTTTAAATAAAATGTTTAAAAAGACAATGTATTTGTAAATTGCAAGTACCCTAGCACATAATCCATGAGTATTCACTTGATTTCAGATTCATGCTTGGCTACACATGCACTTATTCTAAAACTGACCTTAAAAATGACTTTGCAAAGAAGTGTTTTGTAGTGCATTACGTGTGTGGTTTCCCTGTCCCCATTTAAGCTTTTCCTTACATTGTTTTCTTTCAATTTACAATGACACGAGTGGTTGATTTGGACAAGAACAGGGACCGTTAAGCGTATAAATTGTGGCAGAGCTTGAGATCAGGTATGGGTTCTCCATCAGCTTGCAAACCTGCTGGACAAAACATGCCAAGACTCTCAACTGTAGACTGGGCTAGAGCTGTTGGCCGAATTGAGGCTTGAGAAAGCTGTCGTTCTGTGGCAAGGGTCCTTGGTGTAAACCATCGCACCATAAATGACCTGTGGCAGAAATTCCAACGCACTAATGATGTAGCCAACTTGCAAAGGCAGGCAAGATCAAAAGTGACTACCAGGCACCAAGACCAGCTTATCGACACAACAGCTCTTAGGTCTCGAACAACTACGAACACTGATGTTCGAGACAGGCTCCATGCTGCTTATCCACATCAAAGAAGAATATCTGATCAAACCATAAGAAATAGGCTACATCGCCAAGGTCCCAGATCCAGATGCATGGTCCAGAAGTAGAGCCTCTTGCCTCGACACAGGGAAGCCAAGATGGATTGGTCAAGAAGTCACCTTCGCAAATCCAGAGCAGAGTGGGCTAATGTCTTGTTTATAGACGAATGTCTCTTCTGTGTCCACAATAAAGACGGGTGAGTGAGGGCTTGGAGAAGAACAGGAGAAAGACATGTTGAATGCTGCGTCCGTCAAGCCCACTGTCCCATTCGGAGGAGGCATCATCATGGTGTGGGGAGGCATATCAGCAGACGGAAAGACAGAGCTGGTGTTCATTGATGGAACCCTGAATTCCAGGAGGTACATTACTGACATCCTGCAACCTCAAGTTATCCAGTATGCTGGTGCCATCAGGGACGAGTTCGTGCTAATGCAAGACAACGCCAGACCACATGTGTCCCCTGATGTCCAGGGCCTCCTTGCTAATGAGGGTGTTGAGGTGATGGAATGGCCAGCCTGTTCCCCGGATCTGAATCCGATATAGCATGTCTGGTTCAACTATTGATGATCTGCGCTGTTTAGTTCAGCAAGAATGGGACAATTTGCCTCAGGCCTACCTTCGTAAGCTTGTATACAGCATGAGGAGAATGTGCCAGCAGTGCCATAGCAACCGAGGTGGTTACACAGAATACTGACTTTACAATGGTTCACCAAGCATACGTGATGCGTTTATAATCAAATCATTGAGACAAGTCTTCTGTGATAAACAAAAAAACTTGATAACCTACTTCAGGTTTCATTGAATCTAATGTTGCGAACTTCAAATTTTCACTTTCACTTAAAACCAGTCATGTGCAGTGAAGCATGGACTCCTTAAGATGGTCATTTTTCTGTTAACGCTGTACCAAGAGTATGAAGATAAAATCAATGATACTGAAATTCCAAAATATTTGTTCATTATATAATTATATACAAGTAAATAGGTGGAGAGTTATAAGTTTTGAGTAGTTTATTTTAGAATCAGGGGATCCATTATTCTATAACATGCATTCATTATTCTATTCATATGCTAATTTGAAATCACAATTTATTCTACTTATACTTGATAGTTGTACTCCTATGCTAATTTGGAATTGTAATCCTGTTCATAAGCTGATTAAATATTCATAATTCTATTCTTATGCTAAGTTAAAATCATTATCATAATCCTTTTCTTATACCAATGTGGAATAATAATTATGCGTGTGCCTATGCTAACGTGCAATAATTCATAATTATACATATGCTAAATTGGAATCATACTAAGTCTATCCACAGACTTATTTAATATTCACCATGCTATTCATATGCTAATGTGAAATCATAATTATTCTGTTTATACTGCATGGTTTTACTTGTTGCTAATTCGAAATTATAATCCTGTTCATAAGCTGATTTAATATTCATAAACCTATTCTTATACTGATCTAAAAATCATAATTACAATCCTAGTCTTATGCTAATGTGGAATCATATTTATTCGTATGCCCATGATAATGTGCAGTGATTCATAATTATACATATGCTGAATTGGAATCGCATTGCATGTATCCATAGTCTAATTTAATATTCATAAATCTATTCATATGCTGTGAAATCATTATTGTTCTGTTCATACTTCATGATTTTACTCGTGTACTAATTTCAAAACACTATCCTATCCATAAGCTGATATAATATTCAGAATCCTGTTCTTATGCTAATTTGAAATCAGGAAGACCATTATACTACAAAAGTAATTTTCTTTGCGTGCTATCCTAAAGAAAACTACCCCTTGAAATGATCGTATTTCCAAAACTTAGCCAGCTTCGAGGTATCATAGGCAATCCTACATAGGCGGCAGTCAGTGACAATATTTCTCTTATGAAAAAGGCCAATTGTTTTTGTGACAATTATGTTTACCACAAAATGTGGTTTCGCTGATTGTGCTCAAACATTGTAATTCAGTCACCCATTAATGGCCGCCGCCCTCCCTCTGTAAAGAGTCACTGGCAATATAACTGTAGTAGTATCTTTTCTTGAATTTTCTCATTTTGTGTTCAGCTGGTGACTCAAATGACCTGGCTAAGGTCACGTTTTTATAATTTCAGTCGATAATGATTTTGTTCTTTTCACTTAAGAAAAGAACATAATTTAAATGGATATTTTTAGATGCTCAGTCTTGATTTACTCAGGGTATACCCTTACAGTTAAAGACCTGGACAAACCCCATCTTGGTGCATGTCACAAGCCGTTGTTTGTCATCAATTGAGATAAAACGAGGCACAGCACAATCATTTTCTCCCCCTACAAGAGCAAGGTGACCAAGAATTTGCCCATACTTGGAGATAATATGAATTTTCTTGTTATCAGGGTCAGCCACATATATTCGACCCACATTATCAGTACACACGCACGTTATGGAATTAAAAATGTGTTTGTTGCCATACCGAAAGCGAAACTGACCAAATTTGTTGAAGACTTTTACGTTGTGGAAGCCTACATCTGCGACAATGATATTTTGGTTTTCCTGATTGACAGTTATACACTTGGGTGCAGCAAACTGATTTCTCAGTTCGTCCTGGTCCATGTAATAGTCAAGAGTGAACTGCTGAGACCACTGTTTCTCTTGGACTGAATTTTCCTTTAAGACTACAACTTTGAACTTTTGTCTATCTAATATGACAAGTTTACTATCATCTACAACACTTATTGCATCACATGAACTATCATGGGCTCCATTACGTAAGGATCTGCCTAATCCAGAACACCCCTTGTCAAAAATGGCAACATCCCCAGTGCTGCCATCTGCGATAGCAATTTGACGGTAATTGTCAAAACATACAACATCCTTGGCATCATGTAGAATTCCCTCTCCAAAAGTCATTGTGCGAGATCCTTTGCTGTTGAAAATGTGAGCAACATTTCTCTTTGAATCAACGACAACATATTCACCACTAGGTATACATTTAAAGGAATTCACTTGGACATTACTTAACTGAAAAGATCTTGTTTGAGTAAGCTTCTGTGATGCACCATTGCCATTCATTGTAAATATGCTTGACCTTACGACAAGTGACCTGTGCTCTTCTTTTGCCTCTTTCTGGCACTCCTGAATTGGCTCCACTGCACTGCATAAAAAAAACATTTTTGATAACTTTTCTGACAAAATCTTGTCAAGCTTTAGCGTTTCATTTTCAGGTACCTTTGGGTAGTCTTGTTCTAAAGTGGTTGCACTTTTGGAAGCCCCAATAGAATTTTCTATCTTTGTTACCAGAGCAGTTATCTGGGGAATTTTGCCTTGAAGTTTTGTAAGAACGCCACTGTTCCCATCTGCTACCTGATCGGTAAGCTCACTGACCGAGCGATTTAATGCATCAATGTCCTGTTTATATGTCAGCAGTCTCCCTTTGTATGTGTCTACCTTTTGCCTACTATTCTCATACCTCTTTTCCAAGTCCTCGAGACATTCCTGTTCCCATTGTTTAATCTCAGCTATGCATGTCTTACTTTGAGATTTCACGTGACTTTCCGCAAAACCTTTGTTTGCCAATAACTTGTGACAGTAGTCATTTATATGTTTCAGTTCATGTTGTAGTACACTGTGCTTTTTAAATAATACATCAATGTCGCTTTTTATCGAGTCCGATATTATTTTCAGGCCCTTTTTCAGTGGCTGGATATCATGCCCTTCATGTTGTGATGACCTTTGTGTCAGCATGACATAAAGACACTCTGGACAAAGCAGCTCCCGACATGATGTACAGCAATGTGTCGACTGAATACAGTGGGCTGCACATGCAGATTTACCTTCACTTGTTACATCAACTGCCTGAGATTGGCGACTTTCACTCATGTGTTGCAATGAAGTATTCTTTGTGGCAATGTCAATTTCCATTGATGGCTGGGAAAGAGTCATTCTTACATGAGATGTGGTGTGCTTGGTTTTGCTGTGTGCACTGGAGCACTCTTCACACAGGTGGTCACAGCATGTTTGGCAGAAAACAACAGCTGTCGTTTTCTCGCCATCTTCAACACAGACTGTACAAAGTTGCTTATCCCCTTTGTCGTCCTGTGGTGCAGCCAAAACTTTACCCCCTTCCATGTGTACCAAAGAGTCGACTCCCTCTTTTTGGAGCGCCATTTCAGCAAAGTTCGATGTTGTCATATCAGACATAACTAGGCCCAATGCAGCGTTAAATACTCAAGGCATTTTGGCGCAGACTATATATAGGTGGGACAACCTAGTTTGAGATCCTCGATTTACATTTAACATACTCAACGAGGCACTGTAGAAATGCGGCATAATATTTGTTGTATTTCATCCGTGACTAGTTGCGCGTAGAAAAAATGCTTTGTGCATCAAGTACAATTTTTTTCAGTGCACTTGGACAGGGTAGTTTATTGTGACACTGATGTCATTTACGTCGGTTCACGCTATGTGGTTTGGGATGTATAAATACAGTGCCAAACTGGCTGAAGGCACTTTGGAAATTGGCACATTGAAGCCTGTTTTTTTTTTTTTTTTTTTTTTTTTTTTTTTTTTTTTTTTTGATTCATAGCTCGGAGAGGAACGCGTCAACACATATTTACGGGGTTGTAGCCGTCTGCTTCTGGCATGAAAGGGCAGTGGTCAAAAACTTATAAAACTGCCGACGTTTCATTAAGGCAGTGTAGTTTTTGTTTCCGAGTTTGTCGACGGGAGTTGGCCATGGCGTTATGCTCAGAAAAAGGTTAATGCCACTCCGGTCAGAAAAAGACATTTTATTCTACCAGAAACATGTCTTGTTCTTAATGTGAAGCTCTCTGTCCGAGTCATGTATCTTGTGATGGGGCACTAGAATCCGTGCCAGGCGTCTGTTGTTTTCTGTTGGTCTTTGGTCAACTTAACATTTGTATATTTGATTATAACATCAAATCGAATTTAGTTATCATTAAATGCATTTTTGTTATGTGGATATACCCTTTTTAATGACATCACTCAATACATTTAGTGTTATCATCAATTGCATAAAATGATATCATCCAAACGGTTTCATGTTAAGTCTAAGTGGGAAATTATTCAATTATTTAGACATACGTAAAATTCTATTTGGTGATAATATTAAATTGATTGTTAGGATTAAATAGACGTTATTCGGTCTTTTGTTGAAATTCATTTGGTGTTATGGTTATAGCTGTTTAAACATATAACTTCTGGAAATGGAATAAAGTACGTTCCCTTTTCGGTCTCAAATAATCATAACTCCAAATATTTAGTGATTACAGTAAATATTTAATGTTATGATCAAATAAAGCGGAAGTGACTTTGATGAATTGATGATATGGCTAGTTTTGATGGATTATTTTCGGGCGACCTTCCACATGTGACTTCCAACTTTCGCCATGTGCGCGTCAACTATACAAGAAAAGCGGCTGGTGATGCTGAAAATGAACGCTCAGCAAATATTGGTCCAGCTGGTTGCGTATTCTATACAAGTTAACCAATGCTCGATCAACTTGTCTTGTAAAGTCATTTATAATGTTACCCTCTTGTAGGTTGATAAAAATCACTGTTTGTCTACTAGCCTCCTTAACACCGAGAGACGCGCTTGTCGCAGTTGCTGCCGCCATTTTACCATGATGGTTAAGCATTGAAACTTGCTGCACACGGAAGAGACAGAATAGATAATGGAAAAGCTCCATGGTCTACACGCCTGGTTCATTTTAAAGAAGAAAACAAACTTGCCATACATCCAATGTGACAAATATGACCTATTTGTTTGTCTTGAGTCAGTATATAAAAAGGTAGCGTTAAGTTCAATAATTATTTACTTTTTTTTATTTGGGGAGACCGCCATGGCTGTTCCATGTCTTGCAAGGTTTGTATGGTTAGTTCCATTCATGGGGGGGGGGGTGGTTATTATCTTGTCGTAGCGCATTTAAACGTAACATAAAGTTGAATTGAACATATTATTAATTTTATTAAGTGATAAGATTAATTATCCGGGTATTTTGAAATATGATCAAATCGATTTGATTATATGACTAAATAGGTTTAAACATATGTTTGAATATAACATATTTGTTCATAACAATAGATCGATTTAGTGATTTCATTAAATTCAAATGGTGATATTGTTAAATGGATTTTGTTTTTATGATTATGTAAAAGAAACGTTTTCAGAATCAGCCCTATCTTCCAATACATTTCATGATAAGAGTAAACCAAATTAATTTTATCTTTAAATATTTGATGATTCTTTAAATAATCAATGTTATGATCAAATAGCTAGGTGTGGAGGCTGGGGTAATTTTGTCTCAGAGTAGGTCTTTCTTCTACGAAAATGACAAAGAAAGGGACGACCAGATGTGCCCCGTGGTCTACTGGGTACAACTCAAACATGTAAAGCCAGCCTCACAGATTGACACCTGCAGCTGTCTGGCGGGAAGGCGCATCTGACCATCTAATCCCGCGAACATGAATATGTAACCATTGTGCTTGATCTGCACAAATCTGTCCGGCTAGGACCACTCCACTGTCTATCCAAGCCTCTAAGCCTCTATTGCGCAAACAAGTACAAAACCAAGACATTTTGAATAGATCTGTCGCAATGTTTTATTCACAATCTATTATCTTATCATATATATATATATATATATATATATATATATATATATATATATATATGTAGAGAGAGAGAGATGAAGTACTCAAATCAAATCATAGTGATTCCTTTCACGGAATACTGTAAGGGGCTGTATAATGATGCGACATGGACATGAGCCCTGCAGAAAACACAAAGTAAACAAAACCACATAATTCACAACAGGCGCTGCGCTCCCTCATCTGGAGCATAACCCATCGACATGGTTACCGTGAAGAGCAGGTAAACCATTCACCACTGTAGTGCTTGTGAGCTGGCTTAAGAACTAGCATGAGTCAGGAGCATCTTACCGGCCCATCTAGCCACACCTATTAACAATGGGTCAAAACCACTTTGCTGTGAAGAACAGACTAAGAACAGATGCCACAGTACCAAAGAGGAAAAGTCATGTAGATTTTCTTGGGCTCAACCACCACATTTTGTTGCTCTGTATATTCAGGAGGTGGGAGATGAGCTAATGGAGTGTGATAAGGGGAAAAAGGTAGGTGATCTAAAAAGCCCAAATTAATTCTTTGCGGATGACATTGTACTCGTGGCAGAGTCCCCGAAAGAACTGCAAATTATGCTGAACATAGAAAGGGAGTATTGGAATAAATGGATAAATATGAATAAACCTGAAGGGAATAAAAATGGAGACTTTGGCAGTTCCAAATTCCAGAAGGCAGAAAACAGTTGATCTAAATTGGAGATTTAGACAATGATGAATACCTATGCATTAAGATAAAAGCAACAGGTAAAGGCATGTTCAGGTATCAGAAGATTAAACAGAAAGAGAATCACACAAAAGGAATGATGAATGGTGCGTCACTGAACAGTTTCAACAAAGCGTACACTACAAGGGTACTATGGGGCCGAGTTGCAATACCAGCAATGATATAGATGTGATTTTAATAAGTGAGGGAGATGTCCAGGGAATGGAAAAAGCACAGAATGAGATGGGGAAATGGATACTTGGAGCACCACCATATACAGCAACAGAAATAGTCCTAGGAGAGTTAGGATTGAATAAAATCACGGACAGGATTGCCAAATCAAACTTAAAGTACTGTCGGTATCTGCATGCAGTAAGTGAGTACAGGTGGTGCAGGAAAGTTTACAGTGAGGTTGTCAGGGAACAAACAAGATGGGTCAAAGACGTGGCTAAGTTAGTAGAGAGATATGAATCGACTGGATATGATGAGATTGGTGATCGGTAGGTGTTTATAGGTGAGACTGTTACTGACGGCTGGAGGGAGGACTGGAAAAGAAGATTCAGGAAAAGAGTACATTAAAAGCATATAAGATATTAAAAAAAGCGAGGAAAAGTGTGTGCCGGGATAGTGGGAAGGCATCCAGGCTTCTTTTTCAGAGTAGGGCAGGAGTAATCAACAAAGAAAAGAGAAAACAGAGGCAGACAACATGTATTAATGGAAAATGTAAGGTGTGTAAACAAGAGACGGATGAGACAGTGGATAATTGGGTGTTGTGGTATGATGCATATAGAGAGATAACAATTGGCATAGAGAAGATTATAATTACAAGAGTTTAGAAGAGGTTCTGGGTTTAGAGGTAAAGGAATGTGTAGCAAGAGTTTATGATTTGAAGGGAGGGTTTCTGCAAGGCAGTAAAGGTACTAAAAGTGCACAGGCCTTCCTCTTAGGATGCTGCGAGGAAAGAAATGAAATGATAGAGTTAGACAGCAACAGGGTTGCTTAGGATTCCAGAGTACAGGGAGGAAAGGGAATGGTGGCAGTCCTTGTAAGGACTCCTATGGGTATCCCATGGGAAATGCTTGTGCCTTACAGCTGGGGATAGGGTGTGAG
Source organism: Hermodice carunculata (assembly GCA_964020975.1). Classification (NCBI taxonomy): domain Eukaryota; kingdom Metazoa; phylum Annelida; class Polychaeta; order Eunicida; family Amphinomidae; genus Hermodice; species Hermodice carunculata. Next base: position 25,871,908 of record OZ026621.1, on the reverse strand, counting down.
ATGGAAAGTTTTGTTTCCTCCTGGACAAAGAAGGTACAAGTAATGAGTGTAGGGGATATATTCAGGACCAGGAGCCCATCACATCTGTGTGAGAGTGTGTGGTAGACTCTTTGCCTCGGCCCTGGTCCTCGAAAACATGGCAGCACAAGCTGATGAGAATTACAATGGTGTCCTCCACCTCATCTCTTTTTTTCTAGGCCACCTGTGTCACACAGGACCATGGCAGAAAAGGGGAGAGCCGCAGGAGTATTAGCCACCGCCACCTCATCAACAGACCACCCACAAGATGGCCACTCTGCTCCAGGAAGCAAAATGGTCATCTCCCAGAGGCCTTCCACCCCACCAAGTGTGAGCGAGCCTAGCACAAGTTTATAACAGGAAATATATATCAAGATAAATAAAAGTGTTCAGCAGCTAAGCTATCAGCATGAAGTAATATTCAGTGCTGTATAAGTACATGAAACCAGTCGAATGTTTGAAGTGTCTGCGTTTAGAAAAAAGAAACTGCAACCCTGTAAGTGGCACAGAAATTAAAGTTGAAACTACAGAGGCATGAGAAGTCCGTCAATAGCATATGGGAAAAGCACATTGTCTGATGTGTGAAACATTTTTATGGCCCACAAAGTTCGCTTAGAAACAGGCTGATCCCATGTGGGGATAGGTGGACACTGTCCCAAAGGAAAGCATGACTGTCTGGTTTGTTGATTGTAATGCATTTAATGGCACAAATATGGTTGTTGAGTGCATTGTTGCAAACAAATCTGTTGACAGTTAATCACGCTTTGTCAATTCTTTTGTTTTCCCATGCATCCTGGTACTGGCAATGGGGCAGAATGTCTGACCATACAACAACTGCATGATGTAGTGCACCAATGGTCATGGTTCCCAGATCATTACCTCCTGTGTGTAGAATGACCATCTCCGAGCAGGTAACCTCTTCACCACCTGCATGAAACTGCCTTGTGTCACATGCACACCTGCGCCACCAATGCCTCTCCAAACAGGCCAACAGGGCATAGACTTTTGGTTGCTACGGGATGACTGACCAAGCCTCTTGATGAGAGAGTGACCCAAGAACCACATCAATGGTACACCTGCAAACAGAAATATCAACAGTAGTAATATATCCAAACATGAAAGATAGATGTAGCCATGACCTGGGTTGGGGGTCTTATGTGGGATCTGTAGGGGGAGGAGCTCCACGAACCCCAGTGTTAGTGGTTTCCTTGGAAACACTTGCAGCTGCACATGATAACCCTGCCCCTGTCCTAAAGCTGTGAGATTTATAGAAAAGAAATAATCCAGGGAACAAAATTTAACTGTCTTTGCCAGCATAGCTTGAAATTTGTAATGTGTTAAAGGTGTATTGTCATAATTAGTTGATAGAGTACCCAAAACATGCTGAAGTATGAGATTCTTGTATTGTGAAAATGTGCAGCTTTAAACATGATGGTTTCATATGTATAATGGCAAATCAGTGGCAATGGATTCAGAAAAATTGACTGACACCTCATAGGTAACAGTTCTTAATGAATCCGGCTAACTGCCAGTGGCAGCCTTTGTATTATCCCTTCAGTCAATTTTGTTATATCAGAGAGTTACTTGTTGGGTCAAATAGGAGAGAAATCTTATGCTCGTAACTGATTGCTGAGACATATGTTGCTATGGTTGTTGGGGCCTTGCCCAGCAATGACAAGGTAGCTGCAAATGAAGCCACCTGCTTCACTGTGGCTGACAGGTCATCTTTGTTATAAGAATGTTTTATAAATTGAAGGAGAAGTCTTACTGCCCTATCTTAATTAACTGGGTGCTTCGGAAGACTGTCATTCCTAGTAGAAGTGTAATTTGAATGTCTACAACAGCGGCAGAAACTGTTGATAAGGTGTAGGGTAGGGGTCTGCAGTGGGTGCATCCTGAAAAGGCCTCTTATGGTGAAAAACGTCTGGTGAATTCGTGGGGTTCTTGCAAATCAAGTCTTAATTATTATCATATGAATCGGCCAGACTTGACATAGATGGTCGCATGGGTTTCGCAAAACTGATTCACTGTGGCAAACGGGGAGGAACCTTTATGTATTTGACGTGTTCTCAAGTATAGTCCCGTAATGTTAGATAACGCTGGTTCCAGATAATTTATTCACCACCACCGTAACTCCTGTATGTGTAGGTACTGGAGTTCGGGATACATACTTTCCCTTTGAAGAAATAGTTTGACAATGTTTCCTTGAGTTTTGGCAGCGGTTCTTTATACTAATTACAAATTATGTGGCTATAGTACTGAAAAAATGATAAACTAGGCAACAAAAGTAAATCTCCACTTTCATGTTTTGCTCATTCTAAATTTCAACTGTCATATGCGTCCAGTGCAAATACAGCCAAGCACGGTCACCAATTCTTATAAAAGCCGCAGGTACATTAGACAAGATGCTATGTCACACATTTCAACAAAAATTTTGGTGATTTATGGAAAAATATGCAAAATACAGATTTGAGAAAAGGTGGAGAGTTACTTTAGTTTATAAAATAACCCTGTAATTTGCTAACCAAGATAGAAACTATATTAAGATGTACTCCCACCTGGCGGTCATAGCGAAAAATTAAATCAGTGAGCAAAGGTTTTCACGTAATACATTTAACAATATCAATAGGTTAAAACGGTGCACAGTTTTTTATTTTTGCACTGAAATCTTAAAGGATGATTAACATTAATAAACTGTGTTCCTGTTTCCGAGACAAGAAAACTAATTCAAGTCAGTAAATGTAATCAAATATGGCAAAACGTGAATTGCAGCTCACGAGTGTGTTATGCCTGGCCAAATTATTATTTCTACCTGTTATAAAGAGAGCAAATTGTTGCCCTGATTTCAACTAGTAATGCATATAATGTCAGGTCAACTGCTCAAGTTTTCACAGCTGGGTAAATTATGTCAATGAGTTGTGTGATGACTGGGGATGAAGAATAATGAAACTCTCTGAAGGCCTGAGTCCATGGTCTTCGAGAATGCAACTCACATTTTTATTATTGCCTGAATTCATAAATATATCTTGATTCTTTTCACGTTTAAACAATAAAATGATAATTTTCTTATTCAGACTAAACTGCGATCATCAACTACGTCATCTGTGATCATCTTTTCCTCAATATCAAATGAAAATCGCTTCCACAAATCATAAGTTTTATGAAAGAAAATCCAAATCATTTTTTCCAGGAAGCATGGGATAAGGAAGAGTGGAATTTCTTTTCTTAAAGGGACTGCTTTGATAAAAAGGTTGGTTTTTTCGAGGTTTTTATAAATAGGAAATTGCCTGTATCAATCAACAGATTGTTCAGAATATATTTCACATTATTAGGTTGTTTACACCTGAAATATTAATTCGACACCCTGTAAAGTGATAAAGAGATAACTATTGTATATTAAAAGTCTTATTTTTATTCAAGGATATAAAGGATACCATTGATTTTTTTCTTTCCATTGGAAGGTTCATGTGAATATTTTGACTCCGTAGGAAAACCACCAGGACTTCAATGGTTCAAGGAGTGTTTACAGACGAATGGGCCATATTTCGTTCATAATATAAAACGTTCATAAGATTTTGGAACTCAAACCAGTGGTTGGTATTTTATCTTTTATGCTTTACTTCGATGCCAAGGTTAAACAATGAGACTTCTTGTACAGTTGTTTGACTTAAAAACACTGAAACATATGGACATTTCATGAAAGCTTTTATGAAGAGATCCTATCTACAATAAAACAAAAAAGTCAAAATTGTTACCACTTGGACTGCCACACTAAGAAATGCTAAAAATACATAAGAGGGCTCACATTCATAGAACTGCTTTTTATACTGTATCCATGCACAGATGGCAGAGGAAATGGGATGGACGCTGCTTAATATACCTGTGAAAATTATTATGAACATGTTATTGATTTCAGGAACATAAAGATAGAAACGAATTAATATCATGACCCAAAATGTAACAGCTTAAGATACTGCTGTAGATTTAGGCAAATACTGTGTGCAGTGTTAGAAATTCAGTTGAAATGAATGTAAAAAAATCATGAGATGGCTCTTGGACCCTCATAATTGTCTACCTTAATGAGACAATAAAAATTGAAAATGTAAAAAAGAATTTGTCTTTATATTAATGTGTGTGCGTGTGTGTGTGTGTGTGTGTGTGTGTGTGTGTGTGTGTGTGTGTGTGTGTGTGTGTGTGTGTGTGTGTGAACAAACCAACAGAACTGCAACATTTGTGTCTGACAGGAAGCTATTGAAGCGTCAGGGTTTTTTTTAAATGCTATTTATCCATTTCAATTCATCAAACATTCAGCCACTTGGTTGGAGCCTTCTTGTTTTTAGCTTGGGATTCTCTTTTCCCAGGGGTATCCCAGGGGGTGTTTCCCTCATTTGGGAAATATTGGCCTTCTCCCAACGATCAATCCGTCCTTCAGGTACTTCATGTTCCTGAGGGCAGTGTACAATATATGATATCCTGTAGCATTGAAATTTTTTTTTTTTTTTTTTTTTTAATAATCTTTTATTGAGACAACACATACATATATTCATTTGTTTGCAAGAGTACAATAACAGAGGTATACATCAATGATCATAATTATTCAGTATTTTTTGAAAAACACAGCTTTATATTCTATAACTTAATCGATGATCAAACTGTCTAATGGTAGCAACTCCCATTTCTTTTCATGCTTCACCAGCTTGTTATTTTTCTTAGCTATATAGTGTTCAGTTTCAATATTAAGATGCAATAAGTGTAAATAACCTTTCAAGTTAGGGTGCCTTTTTTCAATTTTACTTCTCCAGATGTAACTTTTTGCCACGCAAAAAATCATATTTTGGTAAGCTGAACCTGGGTTGTCTATACCCAACAGAATTTCTTCACAGCTAAACTGGTAAATTCCGGTATTTTGTGTAAGCCACGATTTCAATTGTCTCATGAATCTTTGGACTATAATACAATCCCCAAAAATATGAAAAAAGGACTCTTCTTCTATTCCACAGAAAGTACAAGTGTCTGAATTTACTATTCCTATTTTATACAGGAAAACATTCGTTCTAAAACAACGGTGTAAAAACCGAAATAGAAATGCTCTCAGCTTAGAAGAAATAGTGGTACAATAAATCAGATCAAAATAATTGTTAAATTCGTCTTGTGACATTTCAATATTAAGGTCTTCATTCCACTTTTCTAATGGCAATACTGGGTCTTCTACAATATACTGAATTAATATGTCGTACACCATTTTTGCTGGCCTATTTGTCTGACAGATATTTTGAATCAGTAAGCTATTAGTGTTTGCATTAGTTTCAACAGGTTGCCTTTTACAGGTATTTAACCAGCTTTTTGGTATAGCATGTATGACACTGTAAAATGTTACAAAATTCACATTCAAATTATATTTATTCTTAAATTGACCATATGTCAAAACTGAGCCATCTCTTTTCAATAGATCATTAATTTTGTTTATACCCGCAAGTTTCCACTGGCTAAAATCAATAGGTTTCCCATCAATCTGTATGTGGCTATTATGCCACAAAAATTGATTTCTGATGGTACGGTACATACATTATGGTCCAGTTCTGGATTCTTCATAAATGCTGCCTGACTCCAGCATTTTGCCACTTCCGACCAAAATTTACTTCTTATTTTTTTTATCAATAAGCTATTCATATCAAAGTTGTAACTCCACATGTCATTCGAATAATCAATTTAATATAATGCTAAATTTTTCCATGAAGAATTAGTAGGTGCACATAATCTTTTAACCCATGAAGCTTTTTGTGAGTCAAAATATGTTTGTATATGTGGAACTTTAAGTCCACCATTTCCTGTAGAGTTAATCAGCACCTTCCGTTTTATTCTATCTGGCTTACCGTTCCATATGAACTTGAATATACATGAATTCAACTCTTTGATTATTTTCTTCTCAGGTTCAGGTATTACTGAAACTAAATAAGTAAACTGGGGTAGAGCTAAGCTTTTAATTATTTGTATTTTGCCTAAAACTGTTAAATCTCTACTTTGCCATATATTTAAAATTTGTTTAAATTTTCGCACTTTAGGCTCAAAATTAAGGTTTTGTAAATCATTTTGATTTGTTGAAATCTTAACACCTAAGACTGATATAGGTTCATTTGTCCATGATAGGTTTAGATCTGGAGCTAAGGTTTCTTCAGAATCTTTGATAGGTCCTAGTCTTAATATCTGTGTTTTTTCTAAATTAAGCTTTAATCCTGATATTTTTTGAAATTTTGATAAAATATGGAAAACTTCCCTCAGGGATTGCTCATTGTATTGAAGAAATAAAGTTGTGTCATCTGCATATTGGCTTAATTTATAAGTCTGGGAATTTATGTTTATGCCCTTAATCTTGTCACTAGATCTTATACAATTTGCTAATGGTTCAACGCACAAAATGAATTAATATGGAGAAATTGGACATCCCTGCCTCACTCCTCTTGAAATGACAAACTTCGCTGATGTGTAACCATTGTTTATTATTGAGCTAGAAATGTCTGTGTACAGAATTTTCATCCATTTTTGAAAAGATGGTCCAAAATTGAAATACTGTAAACATTTTTCAATAAAAGACCATTCTAAACGGTCAAAAGCTTTTTCAAAGTCTAATTCTCCTAATATTGCGGGTTTATGATCTTCATCGCAAATCTCAAGTAAGTCTAAAACTTTCCTTATATTTTCACCTATGTATCGGTTTTTCAAAAATCCAGTGTGATCGCTATTTATTAATTCTTTTAAAACATTTTTCATCCTGTTTGCCAAAGCTTTGGTTATTATTTTATAATCAGTCTGGAGTAAAGAAATAGGACGCCAATTTTTTAATTTCATAATGTCCTTACTTTCTTTAGGTAACAGGGTGAGAATGCCGTGACGTTGTAATATTGAGAGTTCACCTACCTCATAACTTTCAGATATTGCATTAATTAGAAATTCTTTTATGTCCTGCCAGCATATTTTGTAAAATTCTAGTCCATCGGACCCTGGAGACTTATTATTTGACATAGATTTAATGGCATCAATGATTTCTGCTTCAGTTAGCGTCCCCTCGCAACTTGTTCTTTGAACTTCTGACAATTTTAATACATCTTGATCTGGAAAGAAAAGAGGAGGAGGTTACTTCTGAAGTGTACAATTTTTTATAGTAATCAGCTTCTGCTTTTAAAATTTCTTTGGGATCGGTGATCGTCTCTCCCTCTTCTGTAATGATTTTATTGATAACTTTTCTATTATAGTTTCTCTTCTCTAAGTTAAGGAAATATTTTGTGGGGTTTTCACCATTTTCATACCAGCGTGCTCTACTTCTGACCATAGCACCTTTAGTTTTCTTCTCGATAATCCTTTCAAGTGAAGCCTTCTTATCATCTAATATTACATATACTTCATTCTGATTACCACCAGTATTGCTAAGTTTGGCTTCTAATTCTTGTATTTCTTTCTGTAAAAGGTCAATTTGATTCCGAAGTGTTTTCTTTTTTCTTGAAGCGTATTTGATTGTTTCACCTCGAATTTCCGCTTTCATTACTTCCCATAACAGCCTGTGGCTTGTACCAGTATTTCTATGAGTATCATTTACCTGTGCTATTGATCTTTTCACTATTTCAATATAATCTTTATCTAATAGATATGACACATTTAGTTTCCAGAATCCTGGTCCTCTTTTATTCTGTTCTGATTTCAAATTCTGTACGACAGCCGAATGATCAGTGCGAAAACCAGGTATAATATTTATATTACTAATATATCCACTTAAACCTTGTGATACTAAAAAAAGGTCTAAACGGCATTGGATGAGGCAAGGATGTCTTGTTCTCCAAGTAAATATTTTCTCTAATGGATGGGCTTCTCTCCAAATATCTATTAGATCGGTCTCTTCCATCCAAGCTTTTACAACCTTAATTGCATTTTTATGGGTAGCCTGCCTGCCGCCTGCTTTATCTATATTTACGTTTAGCACACAGTTGAAATCACCACCAATTATACGATGGTCATTAGGCATATTCTCTACCTTATTGCTAATGCTCTCAAAAAATTCTGGGCAATCATTAGGTGCATATATACCAGTCAAAGTTGATCTAATGTCATTAATTGTGATATCTAAAATGATATATCTACCTTCCTCATCACAAACACATTGGTGGATTGGATTCTCTCCAAATATCTATTAGATCGGTCTCTTCCATCCAAGCTTTTACAACCTTAATTGCATTTTTATGGGTAGCCTGCCTGCCGCCTGCTTTATCTATATTTACGTTTAGCACACAGTTGAAATCACCACCAATTATACGATGGTCATTAGGCATATTCTCTACCTTATTGCTAATGCTCTCAAAAAATTCTGGGCAATCATTTTTAGGTGCATATATACCAGTCAAAGTTGATCTAATGTCATTAATTGTGATATCTAAAATGATATATCTACCTTCCTCATCACAAACACATTGGTGGATTGTCCGACTAAAATTGTTTTTGAACATAATACAAACTCCCCTTGCGTTTTGCTCACCATGAGCAAGTATGATGTCTGATCCCCATTCGTTTTTCCATTGTCTCTCCATTGCAAGAGTACTGTGGGTCTCTTGCAGGATAAATATAGAGTATTTTGTGTTTTGTAAATAATAGAACAACTCCCTTCTCTTTATATAATTTGATATACCTCTTACGTTTAAGGAATACACACCGAGTTCAGTCATTTGTGAAACCAATTGTTTTATGTTTTATAATCTTAACCATAACCCAGTGCATGCGTTTATACCTCTTGCAGATAGTACTTAAGATATTTTCTTTTTTACAAACTCTTCCATTTGTGTAATCATTTTCTTGCATAGTTGCGTTAATACAGATATGTTGGCTCAGGAAATATAAAGTGAAAATATGACAAAAAGACATGAAACACAATTTCAAACGCCATTTCAGGATAAATTTTGCTTGAAACAGACAATTTACGGACATGTACAAAAACAAATATACAACAAACACCCTTTTCGGGTCCTCCTGGTCCTTGTAGATCATGTGTTGTGAACCAAAAGTTTATGTTCACCGATCTTCCAGCTCCGTTATACACACAAGTTTTTGTTAACCAAAACACAGCGACCTTGTTAATATATATGTAAGTGTAATAGAAAATAACATAAATAAGGTGGATCCTTATCATAATTTGGCAAGTCAGTGTGTCAGTGTGACGACACCTGTCACACGGTTTAGATACAAAAAGCAAAGAAATAAAGTGCTCGGGCATCAGAAGTGCGCCTGTACCTGAAATGAATTTTGCATGTGCCAATATGTGTATTCCATCTTTAGGTTATTATGGATATTACACATCACGTGGTATAATTTGAAGCCCTTATGTGTACTATTGTCATGATTATTCAAGAAATGAAAATACTGCAAAGGCTCCTCAGTTGAAAAACCTTATGTGCTGCCACCTTTGACCAGATCACATAACTAAAATATAATATATAACTCTTTGCTGCTAGATGGCACCACATACCTACTTATTGCCAACCAAAATAAATTGCCAAATTAAATTACGATAATATAAATTGACTTACATTCTAAAATTGATGTGGAATAAGCCGTCAGAGCCGTCTTGAAGAATTCTTCTTTTTTGTGATTTTTTTTCAATTTCCCCGTATTCTTGTCTTTCCACAGAATAATAGCTGGAATAGTGAAGGGTATAAAAGCCAAGAAACCTTCAGATCGAAGCTCCCTCATTTTTGGCAATAGCAATTTCTCTCGTTTCTAACTTTCAAGGTGACACAATCTGTTATAAAGATCTTCTTGCCTTCGTATTCCTTGGTCTTAAGAATCTTTATGCCCTCTTTAAGGATTTTCTGCCTGTGTTGCCAGTTGAGAAGCCTACATATTATTATTCTGGGCTTCTGTGGATCTTCTGAACGGGATCGTAGTGACCTGTGTGCCCTCTCTACCACGATATTTCCATCTGTTATTTCCAGAAAGTTTTGGATAAAATCTTGCATAAACTGAGCACAATCTGAAGGGTCCTTTGTACAACTCTCAGGCACATTATGTACGATGATACAATTTCTTCTGGGTCTGTTAGACAAATCATCTACTGAATCTTGTAAAGCTTTTACCTGTGTATTGACCCTAGCCTCCACTGACTTGACTTCCTTCTTCAATGAATCCAGTTCTGCATGTGCGTTATGTAACGATGTTTCTATATCAGGTATTTTCTTAACATTTTCCTCCAGGTTATTAACCTTGGTTGCCAAACCTTCCAGACTATTAACTTTGTCCTGTAACTTGCCCTGGTTGGTCTTCACTTCGCCTAGGTCTTTCAATATCTGGTCCAATCTGACCATGACTGTTGTCAGTGAAGGCTCTGTACCCTGTGTACTGGGCTGCATGTTTGGGGAGTGGCTTCTACTGTCATGGCCCCCCCCCCCCCGAGGCCTGGCTCGACTTGCTCCATAGATCTTCCAAACTGCCTTGGCTCTGAGACCTTAAGTTAGTCCTCCCAGATTTGTCTTTCTTTTGGTTGTGTGCCATGTCTGCCCACCATTAGACCACTTTTGATCACCTCTGTCTTATTTTTTTGTGCTGTGAATCAAAAATTGATAGGAGCTGGTTTCAGTGACATGTGGCAGCTCACAGCATGACCTTGAAATGTTGGATTCGTACTGCAAATCTTTGACCAAGACCATAATGTGAGAGCCAGGGATGGTCTGTTCTTGATAGCAAATCTCCCTTTGTCTGTTCCATGTCAGTCTGTCATCAGTAATGTGAAACAGTAGCGGACATGGTTTGTTCTGTACATTTTTGGGTACAGCTGAAACACTCTCTCTGCACTTAGAGCATCATCATCTTCTGGTTCTTCTGGCACCATAGTAGGAGCCATCTTGTAAGCTGGATATGTATTTAGTGCTGCGTGCTTTATCAAATGTTGGTATTTGTCCCAAAGGACCAAGATACGCTTCGGCACTTGATTCATTTTAGCATTGCACCTAATTTCTGAGCCACAGCATGTAGCAACAAGACCACGACTTTTGGTTGCAAGGCTTCTTTTCTCTTTCTCTCACTGACTTTGCTGCTTATGCTGCCTCTTATTAGCATGTGTGAAATGAATACTTCCTTTCAATAGATTGAACGCAACACTGGTAATACCTTGCTGCTCATTGGAAGTTATTGTTTAAAGTTAAGCTGTTCTCAGTTTTCTCAGTTTTCTGGTGTATGCTGCACCAATCTTAGAAAATCGGCATTTTGTTTGATAACTTGACTTATTATGATTGTTTTGTCTTTTGTTATGTCCTCCGCTTATGACTTGGTATATGCACAACAGGATTTTTCCTGGGAATACATGTGTTCTCATTCCGTATTTGTCTTGACAGTTGGGTGAAACGTCCAAGATGAGATAGCCAAATCGTCTTTCATACAGTCTTTGCATACTTCTGTCAACATGTTAGCCTTGCCAGAAAACACTTGCTGTTCCCATTTAGATATCTGAGATGCGTTTCTTATGTTTTTCATCAGCACATACTACCATGTATTAAGGGCAATAGTATGAGTCCCCTTGCCTTGCATGAAGAAGTTCTGTTTGATGCAGAAGAGAGAGATGGTGACAGCTTTGAATAAAGAGCAATGTCATCTCTGGTTTCTGTACCACCTGTGTCATTAAATCACCCAATATGACCATGCTGTTTTCTGTGATGTAAAAGCATTTAGGTCCTCCTGACTAGCAAGTCCTTGATACATCGTCAAATTGGGTATGTTCTTTGTCATGGCTTCAAACAGAGGTTGCGAAATACCATAACAATACAGATCTTATGTAGGGGCTCTGGATCAAACAAACCTGACAAGTTCTATACTAGTGTACAAGTCCACTGGGTCTTTCTTCTCCTGGTACAACCAGAGACAACAATTATGCTGCAGGGAGGGAAAATGTCTGGTTCATACCATGGTTGAAGCAAAGTTTTTTTCAAAGTTTGAAAGCTCGACCTATTAAGTACTTGATTGCCGCCAAATTTACCAGATGGCTGCAACTAGAGGAATACTACTACATGTGTGAAGGCGACCAGGAAAATGTCCTGATGGCTGCTACTAGATGAATGCCATTAAATGCCCTGATGGCTGCTACTAGGTGCTCGCCGGGTGTCAGAAAATACTCAAAGGCTGCCAGTAGATGCATAATGGCTTCCACTGTATGTCTAAGGGCTGTCAGAAAATGCCCGATGGTTGTCACTAAATGACAGATGACTACAGTGAAATTGCTCAATGGGTGCCACAAAATGCCAGGTGACTGCTAGAAAATACAAAATGGCTCCCCCACAGTGCCCTATGGCTCTCAGTGAGGGGCCTTCCAGCTGCCCTGATGTCTGCAATCCTTCCCTTTAGTTCTGGTATTTTTATACTGGGCTTCAGTTCTGTTAGCACTCTGCATTTCCAAATCATACGACCTTCAAGCACCCACAGCACATAATAAAACAAATTCATGATTGAGTGACTGGTAACTGATAAATTTATAGATATCAAGGTTAGAAACAAGTTTATAGAAAATACCAAAATGCAACTCCAACACAAGAGAGTCCTGGACTGTTTAGCATTATGGAGCATATGTGTGGTTTTATATTATGCCCTTTTGCTAATACACGATGTATGGGAAAAAGTTCAGATGTTGTCAATACATTGCTTGTCATACTCATTTAATTGCTCTTGCCCTGGATTAATCGGACCAAATGGGGCACTTATGTCGGACTTATCTCATGGGCCTTTCCCAGAAACAACGGCTGTCATGAGTGACCCATTCTTCTGCAGTAATCCATATTCAAGTTTCGACCCACCTGGGGCTGACATTGGTGACAGTTTACAATTTTGTTAGGGCAGAAATGTTTTGTTTACATTATGCTGTAGAATATATAGTTACTGTGTGTCTTTATGCATATGACTCAAGATCCGTGTTCTCTGACCAGAAATTGTTTATATATATTGAACTGTTGACCCATGGAAATATGTGAGTAGACATGCATGTGTGTACTAAAGAGCCATGACAATAGAAGAATTAGTTGTAGGGAAAGAATGGGAAACACCTGACTTAGCAATATATATATATATGTGTGTGTGTGTGTATACATATATATGTTAATATATACATATATGTATATATATATATATATATATATATATATATATATATATATATATATATATATATATATATATATATATATATATATATATATACATATATATATATCCACTTCAGCTATTACAAGCGAATGTGCAGATGTTGGCCCAATAGGGCATTTGACCTGTCAGTTTCAATACCAAGATATATACAAACTGATTTCATCCCATCCATTTCTTTCTGTGGAACTGTAAAACACACAAGTGTTCCAAGATGAAAAAAAAAATACAACACAAGTTTGACGCACGCTCCCACAGGCAAGAGATCACAACACACGGTATACTCTCACATGACTGGGTAGATCAGCTACTATTTCACAGAGTATAGCAATGCAGATGCTCGGGCCTCTGACATAAGCCTTTCTGTATACAATGACAATTCAGACATGACAATGAGTTCCTTTGTGGCATGAAGAGAAAGTCGAATGAAAGTATACTATAATACAAACAAGACACAAATTTCATTTCCCATGATCAGAATTTTATTTTTCCTGACTCAAATGTAAAAACATTACAATCAGTCTGTGTGTTAATCTTGTTAGGGCCAGTTTTCATATCTTCAACTGGGCATTCATCTGTAGGTCCTGTGCCATGACGGGAGATGTAGATGGGAATGTTTTCTTTCTTTTTCCTTTAATTGTCTTTCCTCCTTTTTATGGAGCAGAAAGCCGACATGGTTGATTGGAAGCCCCAAAACCCTGTTATATTGCTTTTCATCTTTATAATGGAGATGCCCGAAAATGTAATTTAACATCACAAGAACGAATGCTTGTAGGTTGACCATCAGTTTCTAATATGAAAATATGTATTTGTTTAACAAGATGCTGCACAACACGGGTGGACTATTCTGTGACAAAATGTTTATCTGATGATCCTCTTCGTAAACTTTGCTTTAAACTGTTCTCGACTACATACAGTATAGTCTACAATATAACAACACACCTGCAACCATTAAAGTTTCTGGGCATACCTGAGACCTTTAAATCAGTGAAATTGGGCTTTTGTTACTTTCGGGATGGTGAAATGCCAATCTTGATCCATGCCAAATAGTTTCACTATAATATGTTTACCTCTATGCACAACTTTAAGATGAAAGTGTCACTCTGTCATGACAAACTTGATGGAGTCAATCAGTTAATTGCCTGTTAGATGTTGTCAATAATGGTGATGTTTTGATAACTATTCACAGTGAAAGGCTCACTGGATGTGTTTTTACAGGTGAGTGGATTATTTCACAGGTGACTGATTAGAACCATCATATTGTTTTTAAGTGTATAGGTCAAAGTTTTGACAGAGTTTAAGAGATTAGCAGTTAGTCGTCCTTCTTAACCACCTGAGCAGATGCCATTTCTGAGTAATTAAAGCCAGCAAATCCCCTTGGTTATCTTTGGACTTTTTACAGGACTTGGTAATTTTGAGACAGCTCCACTCAAAACTGGATGGATGGATCTTTGTGAAATTAAGGGCTGTGGAAAGACAAAAATATAACTTAGGTAGCCATTTTTGGTTTGGTAATATTCCAATTTTAAATGTTATTTTGAAGCTCCAAAGTGGAAAAAATGGTTGAGGTCAATTGCAGATGCTTCAAAATTTAATAACATAAAAAGAATTCATTTTAACGGAAAACAAAAACATGATTACCTAAGTTATACTATTATCTTTACATGACTGTTGATTTCAAGCTTTTTATGTGAAAAGTTTTGTTGTGATCCTTTGTCAAAGTGTTAATTAGACCCCTTAAATAAAATGGCCCTCAAATTTGACAAAATACTCTTAGAATATTTATTCTTACATGCAAAGAAACGACATATATAAACAAAACTTAAAATGTATACATTGATGAGCTTGTATAAAAAAAAACAGAGACATAGTGGCAATTTTTGTACCAATCTGTTATATGTACCCTACTCAGTACGAGCAGACACCTTAACGTGTTTGCCCTTCTGCTTGGTCAATATAAATATCACTAACAGCAACTTTCCAATATCCCAATAAATCTAATTACTATGGTAATTGTACACGAAAATCGTTTTAAAGGTTTCCAGGGTATAACAGTTGACTATCTTCCCCACTCAGCACTACATAAAAGCACATGCTCTCAACGAAAGGGCCTGTAACTTACAGATTTGTTCAGTCTATAAGTTCTGTATCTATACTATCGATCTTTTCATGCTCCACTTTCTTCTTCTTCTTCGAGGCATTTTTCACTTTAGGAACAAATGTTTTCTTACAAGTCAGACAATACACAAATAATTTAATTGTCTGTTTGGGGTTTGGCTTCCATAAAGTTTCACAGTGTTTGCACATAACCCACCATTCCATTGTATTTAGGGGTAAATAAATATGAACAGGATCACAATGCTCATACGCAATTAGATCAAAAGCGACTCTTGTCTATGGACACAATAGGCAATGTATATTATGATGAAGTTTCACACCACATGATTCAGACATGCATACACGAGCCAATGTTTTGCTATTCCGTTGAGTGGTTTATTTTATCACTGCAATGAGCTATGCCTTCGAGAAATTATTTTCATCATGGAGGATCTTGACTTGTCTTGTCGCCTGGACTTTGTAACCATTTCATATACAACAGCTTGTGATTCTTTGTCACAGATATTTGATGTCTCACCCCATACTCCTCATTTCCCTTATCACTTACTGAATCATCAGATTTGGACATAAGGGATCTCAAATGATCTGCTGATAATTTTGCAGGCATTGCGGAAATGTGTATGAAGTAGTACTTTATTCTCAGTCGTCCGTGGTCTGGGGTTGTCCGTCTCAGGTCAATCACCAGAAATCTGTATGGTTTTGAGATGGCTTCTTTGCACATGTCCATCATATGTTTTGGCTTGTCTGGGAACATTGTTTGACCCCTTGTCTTGATCGTTTGCAAATCCATAGGCATGGTGGCTAAAATTAAATACTGACAATTTCGGCGCATGGTCACTGAATGTGGCTTGTAGAAATTTTACATGTGCAACATAAAACTAAAATTGCGATGGTGTCCTCTTTTGGTGACAAAATCCGTCATTCTTTCATCTTGGCTAATATCATTTTTTTTCAGATCGTCAATTACGATCTGATTTCTTGTGTTTAGGTCTAGAAAACTGTCTTGTTCCAAGTTTGAATGTATACAATTTTTTTGAATATTGTCCTGCATCTCATCATAGAAGGACTGCCAATGTGTGTTACAGATAATTATTCTCTCGGGTGGAGGTTCAATGGTATGGTTGGCTTTCTGTGAATGGTTGTACACATATAAGGTCTTGCTAAAACCAGTAGGGGCCGCCACAATAATTGAGAAAGGATGTTTAAAAGTGACATGTGTTTTGGTATTGGTCAGTGATCTTTGCTTCTAAAAGAAGTGCCCAATAACCCTCCTTGAGCGGCCTCATGTCCCTCTGAGAGGAGCTCTTGGCTTCCAAGATTTTCTGTATCTGTATTACTTGAACAGAGTGCTGCT